>OY759215.1:17053980-17603057 GCA_963662175.1 Aradus depressus
CGCAAGCTGTCACCTCGCCTCTTAAGGATCTTTTAAATATTCGTGTTGAAAGAATATTTATGTTATACAATTTTATTGTTTATTTTTATTTATAAATTATGTAAATTGATTGGAAATAAATAAAATAAACATCAAAATAATAAAACAATAATGAGTCGATTTAGTTCTGAAATTTGGCAACTTTAACACACCCCTCTAGGTTATAAAATGTTATTCTAATTCTCTTATCTCTATAAGATCAGTCGAAACGACCCAAGGCTTTGAGACGCGACTAAAAAGACCAACCGATGACCTAAGACTTTGATGTTAGTATTTGTTATTATATTAATAGTACCTATATAAATAAAGTTAAATTTATGCTTGTATGTTAGTTAGCTTGAGCTGTATTCATGAATTTTTCAGGGAATCTTCAAGGTGATCCGGTAAAAAGGATAGACTTCTTGGACTTCGCAAAGTTTTTGGCTGTGATTGGCTACTTACCCGAGGGGTATATATATTCTCTTTTTGGATTGTGGAGGATGAGGAGGAAGCGTACCTTGCTACGACACTGCTCCGGTTTAGGTAGAGTATCCGAGGACCGAGGCTCCACGTCACGCGGGCTGGGTGGCTCAGGTTGTCAAGTGGCTATCGTCCTTTCCGTAATGACGTAATCCACAGATCATAGCGGGCTCTCAATATGCCGCCCGAGAATCATGCAGGGGGAGTCAGGTACCGGTTCTCCCTCTCTTCAGTATAACCGAGGTTTTACTCGATGAAAAGGCCAGCTTATTGGCCAGCATCAGTCTATGGCGGCTTGCGAGCTAAGAGAGATTGGCTTCACTATTGCCTTATGTATAGTCCCATGGCGGCTTGCCAGCGAAGAGAGAGTGGCTTGACTATTGCCTTATGTATTGTCCTATGGCGGCTTGCGAGCAAAGAGAGTGTGGCTTGACTATTGCCTTATGTATTGTCCTATGGCGGCTTGCGAGCGAAGAGAGAGTGGCTTGACTATTGCCTTATGTATTGTCCTATGGCGGCTTGCCAGCGAAGAGAGAGTGGCTTGACTATTGCCTTATGTATTGTCCTATGGCGGCTTGCCAGCGAAGAGAGAGTGGCTTGACTATTGCCTTATGTATTGTCCTATGGCGGCTTGCGAGCAAAGAGAGTGTGGCTTGACTATGGCCTTATGTATTGTCCTATGGCGGCTTGCGAGCGAAGAGAGAGTGGCTTGACTATTGCCTTATGTATTGTCCTATGGCGGCTTGCGAGCGAAGAGAGAGTGGCTTCACTATTGTCTTATGTATTGTCCTATGGCGGCTTGCGAGCTAAGAGAGATTGGCTTGACTATTGCCTTATGTATTGTCCTATGGCGGCTTGCGAGCGAAGAGAGAGTGGCTTGACTATTGCCTTATGTATTGTCCTATGTTAGACTTTTAGTTATTTTTCCTGTCACTACAATTTTTACAATTTGCATTCGCTTTTCTACAACAAATCTTGAGAAAAGTTTTTGACGTAGAACTACGTCTTTTCCGGCGGTATGGGGAGTTAAAGTGCGTCACACTTTGAGAGCTTATATCTCCTGAAATAATCGACGAATAATGAACCAAACGCCGATAGAAAGCTTGTGTAGTACGATTTATTATAAAACAATTTTATCCCTTAAATTTAGCAGCATAAAAACGAAAAAATTAGGTGAAATCCCGAATGATTGTATCTCAAAGTCAGTGGATGAGTCGCGAACCGCCATCCATCCTTGATAAAGAAGGATGAGTTATGTATTTATTTTATTTGTAATATGTATTATTTATGAAAGATGAAGGGTTGAAACTTGTTCTATAATAAATCGTATTATACAATTGACAACAATAATTATACAGCTCATTCTACTTCTAGTGAAATTAATTAATAATCTAATATGATAGTACCATGAATTGTATATAGCATAAATGTTTATGAAATATATAAAATAAGAAAGATTTATTTTGTTTTAATTTGAAAACCTGAATATACTAGACGTTTGTACTTGCAAGGGTGCAGTCTGAGAGATTGCAGCGGATGCACAAAAAAAGCTTCCTCCGATCTGATAACATATAAAATGCTCAAGGTCCTGGTTTGGTATTAGTGTCAGCTTTAGGTTGTATAGAGGAGATTAGTCAGTGAAGATGATCCGGTCTGAATCATGTCCTATGCTAACTGTCTGAGTCATTTTTGACAATTTTCACCTTCCAGCCTGCATAAGTAGACAAAATTATTCTCTGATCTGACTACGGATGACTAATATCATCTGTTTGGCGGAGGTTTTAGTTTGACTGTTCAAAAGATTGAAACCTAATTATGTGTATGGCAATTCGAAAAATGCCATTATCGCCCACAATTAGACGATTTGACGGAAACATCATAGCTTCCACTCCCATAAGTCGGTTTAGAATTGAAATAACGGAATGGGGTATTGATTAGGGGTTCACTTTGTCCCATTAATCATTATTGTCAACGAATTTACTCATGGCTTGTACCGATTATAAATATGCATAATAAAAATTCAAGTACATGAAATATTTAGAAAAACAAAAATGCGTTATTCACTGTAAATTGTTTTACTATTTTTTTATAAATTTACGGTAATAATTTTTGTAATGAGTTATCCTTAAAGTACATAAAACAGGGATGAATTCCGCCAGCTTTGATTAGGATTTCAAGTGCGAGTTGTGTGGAGAAATGGGGTTTATGGGAACAAAGCTATTCCTATTGACTGAAAGAGAGACGATTGAACGCTGTGACGAGGGAGGGCACAGACATCGTAACTCCGATGTGTCACGGGGAGGGTCGGGTTTGACGATCTCTTCAAGGCATGCCTCCTCACAAGAGTGGGCAATCAGTGACATTCAACGTATTCCTCCTTCCGACTGTGTCTGGGATATGCAAGTGGCAGGCTGTTCTGACGCTTGGCATCAGCTTCGCGGACTAAAGAAAACCTTAGTATCGAGTGGACAATCAGTGACATTCAACGTATTCCTCCTGCCGACTGTGTCTGGGATATGCAAGTGGCAGGCTGTCCTGACACTTGGCATCAGCTTCGCGGACTCACGAAAACCTTAGTATCGGGATTAGGAAATGCGGTGAACAAAAAGTAATTTCATGTCTATTTCTTATTATTATATTTTATATATTTTTTTATTTTATTTTACCCCTTTTTACTAAAGGACCTGAAATTTGTATAAATGTGACAAACTAGCAAACATAAATGTCATATTTAAAGTGTGTGCTAACGATGGCGCAAGCTGAAAATTTATGTATACATTTTTCATAAAAATTAAACATGTTCTTGATTTTAATTTATTATATTAGCTTTTCATTATATCGACACAAATAGCAGAAATGTATTCGGACATTATCATTAAAACTCGGTAAAGCAAGATTATATTGCTTCGAATCAGAAACAAAGCAAGCGATGGAAGAAACCTATAGTTTCCGGGACCGACTTTATTCAAGAAACTAGGTTGCTACGGTGAGATGTAATGCGGCAAAGTGGTATTTCAACCCGACAAACATACAGTAAGGTGATATTTCAATCCGGCAAACATCCAGTAAGGTGATATTTCAACCCGGCAAACGTCCAGTAAGGTGATATTTCAACCCGGCAAACATCCAGTAAAGTGATATTTCAATCCGACAAACATCTAATATTGTGAGATTGTAATCCGGCAAACATCCACTTTCAATCTGGCAAACACACAATCAGTGCGCTGAATTTGCGATCCTGCTAACACCCAGGTTCGATGAACTCGTGGTCCGAGCAATACTTCTTGGTGTGCGGTATGAGGATCCCACAGCCTGGCCAATAGAGTTCGCTCACAGCCCGGTAAATCCTCAGAAAGTATGCGAAGTCTTGCGATAAATCGGTATCTGGAGTAGAATTAATGAACCTAGTGAATAACAAATTGGCCAGTTTTGCGAATGACTGACTGGATAATGAGTTCCGGTTGAATAGACTCAATCAATGAGAGATGATCCTGATGATGTTGTGTCCAGCTCATGAACGCTATGGCTCTACAGATTATTGTTCAAACACTCCTGTAGATCCCAATTACCGCCCCTCACATTCTTCAAAGCCCCTCCTATAAGACTCATGGCTCATCATTTGTAATCTACCACCTGTTGGCGCCAGCATAAACGCCTTCTCTATCTATTTCACTTTTTTTTTTCATACAAAAGCATGGCTACCCTCTAAATATAAGAAACTGTGTTTAATCAATCACTGTCGTACTCTCTTGTACTCTTTCAAATCTTCCCTTACGTGCACTAATTAATTTTTTACTTCCCCAACTATTGTACAGGAGAAGTAGGTACCATGTAGTACAGAAGTATTTTTTGTTTCTTTTTAATCGATTTGAAATCTGATTTTGAGTTTTTTTTTTTGATACAAGAGATAACAAAAAACGAAATCTCCGAAAGTGACCTTGGGGTGTCATCCTGATAGAAAGAATATATCAACGAAGGTATATCAAAAGTCCGATTGGTTTACAATCAAATAAGCAAATGGGAAAGGTTATAATTCAAAAGTGTAATAACTCCGGATAGCCAGTAATATGTTTCATAATGGGCATACCTCATTAACCTGTTTTTTGCAACAAAAAAAAAAAGCAGAAAATACTCATTGTATTTTTTTTTTTCTAGAAAAAAGATGAGAGAAGCCTCATTTATCCGGCTGATGACAAAAAAAAAGTCGAGGGACTTGGTCTCCCTTGGTACGCCACTACTCATTAGAGAGTAAAAATATATCGGCTCGATTAATAAATAATTTGGATCGAGACAATGATTTCCTCTCAAGGGGGTTCAGAGGGAGAACCGAACCTTATATAAGCTTGTAGCCTACCTGTTGCCAATGCTCCTGGCGCATTTGAAAATTATGAATAATGGTGAAACTGGGGAAATAGATTTGTGCTATTCCATTGAGCATATATTTATTTTTGATTATGGTGCAATTGTATGACGTAATTCGTGGTTTTACGCTTTGGCTCCTAAAAGTAAAAAGTTGGAAAACATATAGGCTATTAGGTTAGGTCAGGTTTTATGATTCATGCCCGGGCTTTAACTACGAGGTCATATCGCCTACTACCAGAACTCTCTTTCGTCACTCTGGTGGACCACAGCCCGACTCTACTCTGGGAGTCCTAAATTTTGCCTTCCCTAAATTTTTATTCACCTAGTGTAGGGGTCTTTAACGAGTACCTGACATCGTAGAGGCTCGGAACCATCGCTTTACGTCCCATCCGAAGGACGGCGTGCTTAAGTTTACTTTACCTCCCAGATAAAATAAACTAAGGGCCTCGGTCGGGTTTCGAACACACGATCTTGAGCTCAGAAGGCAAGCACGCATACCACTGAGCTACCGGAGCCCTCATATAGGCTAGGTTAGGTTAGGTTTTATGACTCATGCCCGGGCTTTAACTACGAGGTCATATCGCCTACTACCAGAGCTCTCATTCGTCACTCTGGTGGACATCAGCCCGACTCTACTCTGGGAGTCCTAAATTTTGCCTTCCCTAAATTTTTATTCACCTAGGGTAGGGGTCTTTAACGAGTACCTGACATCGTACAGGCTCGGGACTGTCGCTTTACTAGTTTATTTTACCTCCCAGATAAAATAAACTAAGGGCCTCGGTCGGGTTTCGAACCCATGATCTTGAGCTCAGAAGGCAAGCACGCATACCACTGAGCTACCGGAGCCCTCATATAGGCTATTATTATTACAATTATATTGTTACCGTAGAGACCATTATTATTTTATTATATAATTTTTTTTTAAACTATTATTTTGGGAACCCGGTTGAGGCCTTTAGTTTATTTTATCTGGGAGGTAAAATAATCTGAAGCACGCCGTCCTTCGGAAGGGACGTTAAGCGATGGTCCCGAGCCTGTACGATGTCAGCTACTCGTTAAAGACCCCTGCCCTAGGTGAATAAAAATTTAGGGTAGGCAAAATTTAGGACTCCCGCAGTCGGGCTCATGTCCACCAGAGTGACGAAGGAGCGCTCTGGTAGTAGGCGATATGAACTCGTAGTTAAAGCTATTAGCTTATTTTGTACATAATCATATGTTTGGATGTACCTATATGTATTTAATTTTTTTTTTTTTATGTATATTTTAATGTTAGTCATTCATCAAATTTACTCATGATTCTCATGGTTTATACCGATTGTAAAAATATTCAATATAAAGAATTTAATTGAAAAAATAAAAAACATATTATTACTAAGGAAGCTAACGAAGTATGATAAAGATATCAGGATAGATAAAATAATTACATGGCAAGACAATCAATCAAAACTAACGCCTTCATGGAGAGGTCCAATGTGCAGGAAACACTTCTCGTCTGCGGAAACTTCCTTGAAAAAAAGTATATCCAGTTATAGCCCATAAAAATGTGTTCACGTTAAGGGTGGAAGGTCGGACCTAAGGTAACCTCCCCTTTTTACCGAATGCCATCCAATACACCCGAGGGTGGTCACCAGAAATTAATAATTAATATTGTAGACTCCAAGTAAATTTAATTAGTTCATTCTCTGTCAGACAACTCCTGAGATCATTAATTAATGTGTCAGAACAACTGTCAAGGCTTCTAATTAATCTTTGAGCCGGTGTAGTTCACAAATCACTTGATCAAAGAAATTAAGATTCTCTTATAAGTTTTTTTTTTCTATTTATTTCTGCAGATCTACCAATTTCCTTTTAAAAAAAAGACAAAAATTCCCTTAATGGTGTAGACAGAAACTTGCTTCGGAACGAAAGGGAAAGGGCAACCTCGACCGGTTGCCTCGTTTTCTAATTCCAGTATGTTCATTAATTCTGTCTTCAAAACGTCGACTTTGTCTTTCCGTTAAAAATTATTAGAATGTTCTCGATATAACGCCAACAAAATATACATTATATGTTTGAGTAAAGAAAGATTTAATATTGGTTTTAAAGCTTTCAGCTCCATGAGCCAACATTTAGATAGAGGTAGGGACAAAGCTGAAATTGAGAACAAGAGTGGATTTACATAGTCAAGAAAGCGCCACGTGCTACCAATTATATATTGGACAGACTTTCCGACGTTTTAAATAAATATAACAAACTTATGTTTTTGAAAATATTGTCGTTTCTATCACAAGGAGATTCCTTAGTTGAAAGTCTAATCTCTTCCTTACCTTCCTGATGCACCTGTATGAATGATTCGCACTCAGCAAACTTTCTTAGTTTATAACTAAACCTGACGATATTATAATGCCTAAAACGGTAGATAATATACCAATTTCTTGTGGAAATAGATTATATTTTTAAAATGAAGTTTGTTATATTTATTTACTGTGCGATTACTTGGACTGGCTTTGGACGAAATGCTGGCATGAAACCCACATTCACATTTCTCTCTTAACCGTCAATACAAAATATTTTTTGGCTTTCGAAACAGATAATCGAAATTGGAGATAATTGAAAAACAAAACTAATACACCAATTCACTATGAATTCTTCCATAGTTAACTTGTTATGTATCATTGTTGCAGGGGCCCGGACGACATGAGCGAGCCCTGAGACTATGCGCATTGCCTACAACAGCATCATCATTGCGGTGAGTTTACTATTGATATTTCTTTACATATTTCTTTTATTTTTTACTTCCTCAGATATACGAAGTACAGGGGAAGTTATGTAATCGGTCAGAAATTCGATGCTTAGTTTTCAACGGAATTTCATGTTTTCCGTCCTTTTGATTCCAAAAATGTTCTGTGTGTCTGTGATCACGATATCTCCCGATAGAATAAATATATCAACACGAAATTTTATATGTGTATCTAGAATCCTTTAAGGAAGACATTTCTTGATTTTCAGACAAATCGACCGAAGGGGAGGGAGGATTAACACAGAAACTCTAATATCTAACATCGGGGAGCACTTCCATCATCAGTAAATATAATACGTGAACTATTCCTTCTGTCAATCATACTTTTGAAAGTTTTGACTAGATATTAAAATAAAGAAGTCGATTCTTTAAATATATTCTATAAAAGGAAGATTCTGATGGACAGAAGGTATGTTAACATAAAGAACACATGTATTATAGATACTGATAACAGGAGTGCTTCATGAAAAGTTTATAATTACTATTTTTTGAGAAGGAAAAAAATTAATAGGAGAAATGACGCTGTAATAATGTATTATATATGAATTAAGAATCTCCTTAAACAACCCAAAAAGTTATATAGAAATTATATTGAAGAAACTCGAATAAACTTATTCAAAATTTATTATTATTTTTTTTTTTTTTCATTCAAGAATGATACTTTTTCATGACTGAGTTTTAAGAAATCTTGACAGTTTTCTAGTCAGCAACTATACTGTTTAAAGACCCCTATCTTAAGTAACTAAACCTGGATAGGCAAAATTTAGGATTACCAGAGTCGGGCTCATGTCCATAGCGATGAAAGAGCGCTCTCATAGAAGACTATATTATGACTTTTTAAAGTCTTGTCGTCACAAAAATAATTAAGATATTTCCTTCAAATGTTTGTATATGCTAAGCAGCATTACATGGCAAAACCACAACGATAGATTATACGTACCCATTTTCCCACTAAATATAATAACTGCGCTCTCTTGTCGGACCCAATTTTTTTTTTGGAATCTTCTTCGAATCTTACTTTTATGAAATAAGGTTCCATTATGTTAACACTAGAGAGGACATTTTTGGTTGTTTTTTCGGACGTCCTCACACGAGCTGTTTTGATTTCAAAATATGAATAAAATATTCTTGTCATATACTCTCAAAACCATCAGTTGTATATCCTACTCGACTATGTACAAAAATATTATGGTTTTTTACAAAAGTAATTTCGATGCTATTGGCGCGATTATTTTCTGAGTTAGGTCCTTACTCCTTGTTTACAATTGTACAGCTGACACTAAAACACAAATACATAACCATAAGGATTTATTCTGGTCTTTGACCTATGAAGCCCTAAAAACTTGTTAGGAAAAAAATTGTGTTTTTAATCTACTCACTCTGGAATAGTTTCAACAAAAAATAATTACGATGAAACATTTCATGTTAGTTGTTAGTTTTGGCAACTGTCAAGTCCATTCTCAACTGTCAGTACGTCAGAATGTTAATAATTAACACAACTAGTATCTAAACACAACATAGTCAAAATAGATATCTGACAGCTTCTTTTCGTTTTTTATTTTTTTACTATTTTTTTTTTCTTGAATTTTTGTCTGAGAGATTTTTAAAAGGATTAGAATTTAATTTCAATATCCTGTTGCGGTAGCGTCTATTTTCTACTGATTTCTGGGTGTTTTTTTTTTTGTGTGTGTGTTTTTTGTTCCTATATATGAGAGTGTTTCGGATCGAAAACATGGCTCAGATTAGCCAAGCGAAAAAAACAAAAACAGGAACGTCCACATTTCTTCTACTCTGATTTAATACTTATCTTTAATTAGTTGTCACAGTTGCTTATTTATTTCCTATTCAAATTTAAGCACCTCAATACACGTGGAAATAAATCTAAAACAAAATCTGCAAAGCAAAACATTAGATTCCTACATATTGATTGGAGTACAGGAAGTAGAAGTAGACCAATCGCATATTTTAAATACCGTTTCAAGTAAATTTTATAGTAGGCTTTAGTCTTATCGTAATAACTAAATATAACAATATTTATAACCTAAATATAACAATAATATAACTCAACAAACATATTTATTGTTATATTTCAGCAATCCCCGCAAATTGCAATGTTAAATCTATGTAAATGAAACTCATTGTCCGAGTCTCTGTCTTTATATATTTTGCCTACCCTAAAGTTTTATTTAAGGTAGGGGTCTTTAACGAGTACCTGACATCATACAGGCTCGTGACCATCGCTTAACGTCCCATCCGAAGGACGGCGTGCTTAAGTTTATTTTACCTCCCAGATAAAATAAACTAAGGGCCTCGGTCGGGTTTCGAACCCACGACCTTGAGCTCAGAAGGCAAACACGCATACCACTGAGCTTCCGGCGCCCTCTAATGCACTTTCTATGCTATGACGTGTTTACGCTATTAGGTCCTCCCTAAATTTATCCAGAAATACTTATTCTTCCAACATTATTTTTCCGTCATTTTTCTTTTCAAAATCTAGCCCCCTATGTGGTATAAAAATAGTGAAAAATTGTGTTTGTTTCATGTTTGTAATTGCAATCGTCTGAGTGAAAATAGGGTGTCGCAATGATCTTGAATCACCCAATGTGGTAAATTGAAAGTTGTAGGATTTATAATATAAATTATGTCAGTCCGGAATTTCGGACTAGGAACAACTATCAATTCTTATAGTTTAAATCATACATATATTGACAATTCCATGATAATCTGTTGTTCACATACAACCAAAAATTGAATATTTGGAAATTATTGAAAGATATAATTATAATTATGATGAAATGGTATTATTAAAGATGTTGAGTGAGTAGGTTTGGCTCACAAATGTGACTCCTACAATTTACTATTTGAAAGCAATAAATAGAATAATAAAATGTAAAATACAACTAAAAATGTTTATGATAGAGGAAACGGAATAATTTTCTCAATTTCATAAAATAATTCAAAAAAATCAAGATATCCTTTCTACCAGGTCTATCGGAATTACTTCTTGTTTAATATTTTCATTACTAATATCATTATTTTTTATTATTATTTACTAATTTATTTTATTTATATTGATTTATTAATTTTTCGTTAGTACATTGTGACCTAAGGAACGTCCCAAAATATCGTCATGAAAAAATTAGAGATAATATTTATCACAATTTTACATATAATTAAAAACTGTATCTATTGTATTTATTAGTATTATTATTTTTATACTTTTTTATTTTCTATTATTTTTGTATTCTTTCTGTATTTATTTCATTTTTACTATGATTTTACTAACCACAAGTTTGTCCGACACTAATCCTAATTTTTATGACGTATCATATTATTACCATGTTATGGTTTAATGGAAATAAATAATAATATTATTTATTATTAAGAAAGATACCAACACTGTCTTGTTCCTTAGGCGATTTTGAGCATTAGTTCTGTTGAGAAGAAAGAATCCTTTTTAAAACCGCCCAGTATGTCTTGTTGGGCAATCATTAAGACGTCTCCATTCCTGGTACAATATTTCGTTAAATCCTGTTGTCGGAGCGGGTTTCTATAAATAACCTCCCACGGTAACATAACCTTACCTCTAACCATTCATCGCTATGTTTTACGGCTCATCTCCACTCTCTACTTTCTCATTAACAGCTCACTCTCAGACAGACTTACACACTTATATCTCATGGTCTATTTATCATCCCAGACTCGGTGACAACACTCCCCCCACCACGCCTATACGTTATGGAAAATACAACCGATTTATGGTGTTCCTTTAGAAATAGTTAATATTTTAGGATTTATGTCTTATTTTTATTTTTTTTTTTTTCATATTTCTCTTTGAAAATTTCTATTCCATGTATCTTAATTATGTCTATCGTTCCGTTAATATGGGTAACAAATCACCAGTGGCGTATCCAGGTTTTGAACTGTGTGCCAGAGTTTTAAGTGCCCCTCTCCCCTCCTATATAAATATTTGAAAATTTTTATTTTCGTGAACATCAACATGACTGTTAAAAAAAAACAATTATACCTGTAACTTTTATTTTTTTTTTACGAACGTCAAATGCCAAAATTAATGTTTTTTGCAGCAAAATCTTTGAGTTTACGTCAAAAATTATTGCAATTAAGTTTAAAAATACATATCTAAACTTTATACTAAATTTATGAGAGTAATGAGACATTAAATGATGAAATCAGTCAATTTTGTGGCCCCCATTATAACTAACGATTTTCAGCCGAATCGGCCAAAGGGAATAGGGGAGGGGGTGGCATAGGAGATGAGTTCAACTCAAAAACTCCAATAACTCGATGAAAAGAATGTATCTTCACGAAATTTAGTATGATGATGCAGAAATCCCTTAATAAGCTTCTCTGAAATGAGAGTAAGTTGCTTTTTTCGTTTTTTTTTTTTTTTTTTCATAGATGTCTTTTCTGTGTTGACAATATTTCGGAACACTTCCATGATGCTTCTTCGGATCACCTTTCTTCATTGTGACCCAAAGATGGATCGTGGAAATGTCGTAAGAAAGAAGGGTTACCTCTGGGGAAAAAAGCAACAAACTATTGATTTTCAACCAATTTTAAATAAATTGGTAACTTGATTTCAGTGAATACGAAAACTTAGTTGATTAAATTTTTTTTTTTTAGAAATTGTTGTGTGTTCTGGCTGTGTAAATATTGTCTGGCCCCACCCTTCTTATGGATTTGGCTGACAGAGAACCACACCAGAAGAGTGACAACACCAGTCTCTAACATCATTAACCTGGGTTCTATTTTACAGTCTATCAGCGGCCGTTATTTATTTTATTGGCTGAGTCCAATCGTTAATATTATCATCCTCTTTTTTCGTTCCTCATGCTAATGCGTAGCTCTAAATCAGAAAGTGGTGTGATTTCCTTGAATTAAATATAAACTTTTAAACTGATTAAAGAAACCAGTTGACATGTTAATTTTAGATGCAGTTAATAATATAATTATTGTTAACATTCATAAGGATCAGTCGCTCTATTTGGTGCCTTATATTTTAATTTACATAATCTGAGAGACATCCAAAAAATTGCAGTAGTATGGAGATCTGCCAGTTGGTTGTGTATAACCAGCAGGAAATCACTACATAAAGCACTCTTCTTCCTTCATAAACAAGAGGGAACAATTATATATTTCGTTGTGCACTTTAACATTGTTAGTCATCTCGTGGTATAATTTTAGTGTTCCGTACCAAAAATAGCAACACTTATGGAATAACTTTAGTGTCCGTCCGTCTGTCACAGGCGATTTTCTCTGAAACTATTCGACGTAAAAATTTGAAATTTAGCACAGAGATAGAGTGGGGTAGCCCAATTATTGACGTGAAGTACAAAAAGTTTAATTTTGATTCTGGGGGTTAATTTCAGGGGGTAAATTGGGAAATGGAAAAAAAATTATTTTTTCAAGGGCATCGTGTAGGTTGTCAAATGAAAGCTTACTGAAGCACGAATTCAATAATAAATATGATGTATTTTTTTAGGCATTTTTAAAAACATTTTTCTGGAAAACGTTTAAAAATTGCTGTCTCTCACCCTTATCACCAAAAGGATAGCTCAGAAAAATCATGAACATTGAGAATTAGGTATAGATTGAGCCAAAATTATCAGAATTGAAAAATTCTAACGCGATCAATTGTTATAAACAATTTAATTGTTTATTTCCTTATAACTGCTGAACCTGGTTTTATAGAAAACGTTATTCGACAAAAAATATTTCTCACGATGTAAGGAACAACTTTTGATGAAAACTGACATAATTGCAGAGATATTGTGAAATAATTCAAATGGACTTGAAAAATAAAATAAAACTGGTTTATTTAATATATTGTCTAATTTCACTAACTATATATACATGGGAGTACTTTCGGTATTTCTACCATCCTCAGCCAAAAGCATAAGAGATAAGACTCTCTGACTGATAAGACTGAGTCTTATCTCTTATGCTTTTGGCTGAGGATGGTAGAAATACCGAAAGTACTCCCATGTATATATAGTTAGTGAAATTAGACAATATATTAAATAAACCAGTTTTATTTTATTTTTCAAGTCCAGAACAACTTTTGTCCTTAAACATTCAATGTAAGTGGGGGGCTGGTAGCATGGAACACTAATTGTACAATTATAGTTTGCACTTGACCGATTTTTTTATGTAGAAGATCTATTCTGAACTGTCTTCGTGTGAAGCCTGAGCATACAAACATACGAAAATAAATAATTAATTATAAATCAAATTAATGTATACTCTACATTTAGATTTTTACTTTCTTATACCTTTACTGATTTGCCAAAAACCGCTCTCGACTACAATTTGCTTCGCCGGTTCTTGCAAATGGTTTTTTTACATGTTAGTACTTTAAAATGAAATACATACGAAAAACGGATTTTTATATAGCGTCATACAAATAAAAGCAGTAAAATTTTGGATAATGTTAGTTTAGAAACCAATGTTTGGATAATGTGAGTTTTGATTCCCACCACATAGAATAATGTTAGTTTTGTTACTAACTTTTTTCAAAAATGTATAAATAAATCAAAACCATTCAACATTTTCAAATCCAATGTAAATTTATTGTTACAATTTTTTAAAAAAATGAGAAAAGATTAAAATTGACGTATAATTATAATTTTACATAAAGCGTAGGTAAAAATATTAGCATGTTGTAATTGTGCAAAAAAATACAGCACAAAATAAACCTCTTTGAGCAGGTTATGCTTGCAAATACTGCTTTCTGATTGGTTAAAAGATGCAGAGTGTCAGAACTAACATTATCCTAGTGGAATGTTAGTTCTGACTCCAACCCTCAACTTCTAGACCCATTAAACCTAGGATATGGTGACTTTTGATTCTAACCAACGCCATATTTGAATTCAACTCAAAAAATTGCAAAAAGAACCACTGCTATCTCAATTTTGATAATTTTGAATAATGTGAGTTTTGATTTTGGAGGACTCATATGTAAAAAAGTGGTTGTTATAAGAAAGTCCTGTTATGGCCACATCAAATATATTTTTTTTTTTTTTCCTTTTTAATAAAAAAACAACCAATAACAAAATTCTCCTTTTTTTTTTTAATCCATAAAGAAAAAAACTATATTAAAGTTAAAAAGTACTGATGGCACTGTAAAGAGGGGACAGTTAATCCACTGCAGTATAATCCACCTACTTGCACTTCTAGACCTAATGGATGCACCCACGCTAATGGAGCCACTCTTTTATAGATCCTGCATCTTTTGAAAAGGAACATTGAAGTAGAGACACCATAAGCGATATAACAGAGACTTGAAGGCACAACTGTGGGCACGAGTCTTGAAAGTCCAATATAGAGCTCGTTATCAGAAAATGGACCGTGAGAATCCTGAATTTATATTCCCAATAAAATATATTGATTACAGGATTAACCTCATCCTTCTGTCGTTCGGTAAATACGGGGGCGAAGGAATAGAATAAACCAAGCCATAAGATCCAGGAGATAAACCCATAAGGTATTCTTACTTTTACGAAGTTAAAAGGGGGAAGTTATGTAATCTGTCAATATTTTCATATTCTCCGCCCCCCTGATTCCAAAAATGAAAAAAATAAAGTCCTCCCTAGGTTTGTTTCTGTGAATAAAATAAATAAATATTTTTTTTCTCTTCCATTTATTTATAAAAATTATTTCCATCTCTTTTTCACACTATTATTAAGTATCTAGTTATATGATTGTCCATAATGACTAATTTGTTTCTTGTATCCTGTAGGCCCTGAAGAAGGAAATAAATAGTTTCCGAAACGTTGGCCAAATATTGAGTTTTCATTTACACGACAGAACCTCGAATTCCTTCTACATTGAAAAGATACTGTCGACTCTATTAATCATTATAATAACAGCCGTTTGTATGAATGTATTGACACGATATTGTGTATGCATATCCAAGACCCAATAAAGATGACAACTGTCGATTTTCAACAAAATCGACAAAATAAAAAAAAAAAGGGATTAGGGGAGTGGCTTAATAAATAAAACCCAACAACTCCTTATTTAATGAATGTATCATCACGAAATTTGTGTATGCATCTAGAAGTTCCTGAATGAGCAATATAAATATATTCTAGTCGTTGAATTGGTTTCAGACTTAGGTGATTAATTTGCGTGATTTACCAACAACTGTTTTTTTTTTTTTTTTCAGATTCATTAAAGCACGTAGCTCACGTAATACTCCCATCATTGAATCTATCCCCAAAATATAAAGTATCCATACATATTCAATGTGTTGTCCTTACGGGGTTCAGGTCACACATATAAAATTTCGTGTCATTCTATCGGAAGTTATCTTGTTCACAGGCACAGACATTTTTTTTTAAATATTTGGTATCTGGAGTCGGAAAATATGAAATTCCGTTGAAAACACCGCATCGAATTTTTGAACGATTAAATAACTTCCCCTATACTACGCTGGGGAAGTAAAAATAATGAAATGGTGAGATATTATTGAGTGGGTAGAATCTGCGGGTAAAGTTTCATTATTGTTCTTCAACTGTATTAGAAAATGGTTTATCCTAATTACTTCTTACGAACTTAATATTAAATAAGTCATAATTTATTACAAGTCATAAAATTGACCAAAAAAGCATCATGAGATAAAAAAAAAAACAGATTTCTTCATAGAACCAAAGAGTGATGAGAAATAATGAAATTGTGTAAAGTATCAAAACTGGAACAGATCCAACATGTATCCACTAAACAATGTTAGTAACTTGTGATTTCCGAGAAAACCTGAAAAAGATGTTATAAAAAATAAAAAAATAATTGAAATATACTGGACATGTTATTTTGAGAATCGTCGCAGTCTGCAACCAAACCGTCTGCCTCTCTGTATTAATAATCCTTGACAGGACTTTTTGTTTCTTTTAAAACGACTTTTGCTCCCCCAGTTATACGAAATGTAGGGGATAGTTATGTAACCGGTCTGAAATTCGATGTTGAGTTTAATCCAAAATTTTATTTTTGTGACCCCGTGGTACCAAAATTTTAAAAAAAAAAGTACCTATATGTACACCATAACTTCTGATAGAATGAATGTAACACAAAATTGTATATGTGAATCCAACTCCATAAGCAAGACACTTATTGATTTTCAAGCAAACCAGTAATTCACCGACAAGTTTTCTTGTTTCTCTTACACGACTTTTCAAATAACACAACAAACAGAAAATGGTGGCTTTTATATTCTCAAAGGTTGTTGATGAACATTACAGTACACATAGTCCCCGTCCAGGTAACACTGTGGAATAGCACGGTACAAAGTGCCAAACATTCTGGAGGTTATTTATACAAGAAGGTTAAATTTCTTTAGGTTATATAATTGACCATTAAAAACAACAACACACTTTATTTGGACCAGAACATCTTGGTTCCTCACACAAAAATATAAAATGGAATTATAGAATAATAAATGTCTTGGTACAATCTTGGTTTGAGCCTTCTGTGGAGAGTAGGCTGGCCAAGATTATAGTGGGCTGCTCCAGAACACAGGCCTAGTTCTTCCGTGGTAGTTATCTACTAAGGATCTTAAATAGGCTGCGACCCGAGGAACTCCCAGCTCCTCATGGATTTGGCTGTTTTGGATAAACCATGGTGCATTCAGAGACACATGAAGGATTTTGTTCTGAAATGTTTGTAGTCGTGTTGTGAGTGAAGAACTGGCGCCATGCCATATTGAACAGGCGTATGTTAACAATGAGAGAAGTAATGTTTTGTACAGGAGCAGTGTGCAAGAGGTGTTGATAGAGATGTTTTAAACGGGTGTATGCTTGTGTGAGTTTTGTGTTGATGTGAAGTTTCCATGTGAGCCGTGTGTCTAAGAATACACCAAGGTACCTGACAGCCTCATCTTAAGGGTTCCAGAGAATGACCATTATTTCAAAGATTATATTTTTTGTTTCTAATTTACTTTTTTCAATTTTTTTACATTCTATCAGCAATGGAAAGTGATTTCAGGTAAAGAATATCTGTTTGTTATTATTGTCTATACTTCTCGTTAATAGTCACTTTTTCTTTTTAACTATAAAAATATTATCTTCTTTCAAATAATACTTAACATTTTCTTTTTGTGAAAGTACATGAACTATGCATTTAAGACTCATTCCATTTAGTTCATGCAATGCAAACTAAAGGACTGAATCCAGAGGTATGGATCTGTTTTATATTGCACTAGAGAAGAATTAGTTAGCACTATAGGCTATGAGAGCTAAAAATCTTCTACCTCTTAAAAAAGAGAAAAAAATATCTACTAGTTGTCAAAAAAGACATTAGGTAAGTATACTTATATCTGCTGAAATGAAAAGGAGAATCTTGGCAGCCAATAATTGTTACTTCGGGTTTCGGAACTGCGTCTTTTTTTTTGGAGACACCTCTCATCCCTCCAGTTCTGACTGACGTACCGCGAGGAAACGGAAATCTCTTTTATCAGTCCAGGTCAGATGAATGAAACTTCCTGCTCAAGAGGAAAGAATGATCCTCTTGGAGCGGCTACATGGCATACTTAAAGTGGGAATGACACAAGGCGCCGCCTGATCGATGTTCGAGATTGGAGATCAGCACCACAGGATCCATCTCACTAGCGAAAACTGCTTGAGGAGGCCAGGACGTGGGTTGTAGCCTCACTCATGTTTGTATGATTCATAGACAATTTTTCATCATTTGTGACTATTTAAAAGAATCATTCAAGTCCGTTTTCTTACTGATTCTCAACGCGCCTCTATGTCCACGGTATAGATGATAAAACCTTGTCACGAAAATCAATAATGAACTCTCAGCTGATTTTCAAGCTAAATGGCTGTACAATGTTTAAAAAAAAGATATATATTCTGAAATATCTGTACTAGACCTGTCATATGTTTATGTTTCATTTGACTGCACGATTTAAGATGGAATGATTTAAATTTTCTATTTAATTTTATTATTTACTATATTATTTATTCTATTAAATTGTATTATATTTAATTTTCTCTTAAAGGAGGCTTAAAATAAATTGTACTTTTGTTGACAGGTGGTGTCGCTGGCTGCCCTTGCTCTTGGCTGGCAACGGGATATCCACTCAGCTAACAGCTCTGAAACATCTTGGGAAATGTAAGTTGTCCAGCTATGTAGGATCAACATAATAATATGCACTCGTTTTTTACCGGCATTAAATTAAAAACATTCTCTGATATATGAATTAAATGAATGAATACTTCATTAACACTTGCTGTTACAAGATATTCTGATGTCTTAATATATCTTGGTATAGATCTTGGGAAAAATTTCCTCCCGGATAGAATGTCATAGTCGGGTGTGCTGCTTAACGGCTCTTTAACACTTCCGAAGCTTCCTATTGAATGGCTCACTTGACTCCCCATGCTGCCTATTTTACTGCTGCTCTCCAAATCGTTCAAATCCTCTTCTTTGATGTCTTCAAGTGGTCCTCTCTCGAAGTCCATTTCGTAGCCATATATCTGAGCTATAGGCTCACTCCCTTGGAACTGCATTTCCATCCACTTCTTTCCGGCCTCAACCTCAGGTTTGAACTCGTCTTCGATAGCTGAAGGTGGGGATCCTTCTTGGGAGGATACTTCTATCTTTTCGTCTCCTTTAGGAGTTTCAGATTCGAACTCGAACGGAACTTCCTCTTCGGTCCCGCCTCTGCTGTAGTATTTAATCCGGTCATTTTAGTCGATGTGGTGGGCGGTGATACAATTACTTCCTTTTCTACTTGTCGTCGTGGGATCCCCCTTCTATAGTCTTTATACCAAGATATATACCGGGTCTCTGTCCCTCCTGGGTTTTCCCAAAGAACTCATAGATCTTAAGTCCGGCTATATAGGGCAATTACGCCTTGGAGCCAAAAATAAAAATATAAAAAAAAAAAAATATTCTTCTATCTAGTATACAAATTCCGTAGAATTACAGATATTGAATATTACGGAGTACTTGCCCTTAACGCCTGAAGACCTCAGAAATGTTTCATCTGATCTTCTAAACAAAAACATGCAAAGGAATTTCATATATAAACAATAATTTAAGTACAGATACATTTTTGTGGAGCAATTTAGTACTTATTGCTTTCACTGAGGTCTAAATTGAATTTGAAATCAAATAGCCCAACCATTTGATAAAGATTATTGTGGGGCATAGTCGTTAAAATCTAGTTAATTGAAGAGATTTAAGTATCTCGACCACGCTGGAGGATGGCCAAGCTGACAGAAACGTCTCTTAAATGTTGTTGTCCCCAAGGCAAACCGTAAATGACTGAAGATCCAGTACCCCTCTATTTATACATCATGATACTAGTGCTGCATTCTAGTGGCGGAGGAGCCCCTAGCAGTGATCTACTGATCTATTGGCATAAATAAATATAATAAATGCCATAAATAGTGAATCAATAATTGCTGAGATATTGAAGAGCGTTGGTGACTTAATTGGAGTGATTCTCACTGGTCATCCAAGCTTCATTCGAGTGAATACCACAGGCGGTCAAAGTTTGATTCGAGTGTCCCACAGATGAGAGTGAGTTACACAGGTAGTCCCACATCGGTTCAAACAAATCTCGCTGAAAGCGCAGCTACATCGTTTTTTTTTTCTTCATATGGTTCATTTCGCTAGCCAGAAAAAAAAATCTATAAACTTCCAGTTCAACTATAAGTAATGATAAGATGATATTTCAAGTAAATGTATGACTGATGTGTCAGGTCTTACGAAGGTGACGAGGCGGTCTCGACGGAAGGTGCCAACGGTTGGCGGTCCCACCGAGAGAACCAGTACCTGCTACGGAAGGAGGGCGGTGGTCTGCCGGTGGACTGCTGTCCCTCCACTCTGGAGATAGTGGAGCCCCAGGGCGGGACCAACCAGGAGGGACTTTACGTCATCCTCTTCAGCGACGGAGAGAACAAACAGAGGTAACCCACCCTTTTCCTTCTCATTCAATAATATTTTTTTAATCCATCCGAAGACTTGAAGTAAAGAGTGTTGTAATAAGATTCTAGTTTCTTTTTGAATTTAATTTCCGTAGCTATACTGGACTTTCATTATGGCTTCAGAGCTCAAAATCATCAAACGTCAATTTAAAAGGGTGTGACAGCTAATATCCCAAATATCTATCTGATTTTCGATAGTTAGAAAAACTGTCTATTTGTCACCTTCAGAGGAAAATTTTAGCTTACTAAATTGAAAGAGGTGTTCAAGATCACTAGAGTCTAAACTGCTGAGAAGACGTTGGTGTAATTGAAACTATCAAATAACGCTGATACCAATTTTATTGCTTTACACAGTTGAAGTGGTTAGCAAGACACTTTTAAATTTAAAAAAAACTATGCCGAATTACAACTTTTGTTTTACTTCAAATATGTCATACTTGTGCATTATTCTGCTGCATTATTCAATTACTCAGTAGTTTTGTTTAGAGAATGTTTGATATTTTGAAAGTGAGTAAGGGAAAATTAATGCACTTAACTCATTTTTGTGATATTGATCGGTTTTTCACTGTTCCGAAGTTTGTGAACAATGGTATTATTTGTAATAATAATTTATTTATTTAATTATATTCAATATAGATCTTTTCTTTTGAAAAGGAATGCTTTCGGGTCTTCTTAATTGTTTAACTTTTAAAGAGTTAGTCAAAGCGTTATTTGGTACACCTGATGATATTTTCATGTAGGTTTGCCATGGAGTCAAGTTCAACTTACTTTCCAGAAACCTCTCAAAAGAAAAATTAAACTATTTAAGAATAGGAATAAAATGTATTTTGTCTCAGAAGATCTCTGACAATAATCCTTGGGTAGTATTCAATTATTATTAAAAGTTTTGTATAAGTATCCATAAAACACAGAATTTCAAACAAATATCAAGCTACTACTAGAATAGAATAGAATTGTTTTTATTGAAAATAAGAAAAAAACAAAATCATACCAAAAAATTTACAAAGAAAAAAAACACTTAGACTATGGCCATTTTGGCCGTCAGTCGGAGTTGGCACCACAAAGATTTGCTAACGGAATTTCCTAATTTCACAAAATCAATGCTTTTTTTAAACTTACTATTTATGTTAATCCCATATAAAGAACCGCTCTCAGCTCTACCGAATGTATCATCTTTTTTCGCACTCACCCACACACAGACTAAATCCAGTAAAAAAAACTTTTCAAAGGACTCAAAATCTTTTTCCTCTATAAATGTTTCAAACAACAGAAATACATCAAATCCCTTAACAAAATCAAAAAACATTACCTTATCCTTCTTATTATTATTTCCGATATTGTAACTTAAAATAGAACATAAGTAATTACTATTACACACTTTTGTTTAGAACGAAGTTGTTATTAGTTTTATAAATCAGTTTTTTGGATTTGTTAGATGTGCCTTGCTCTTCATGGTAGGAAAATTCTTCAGAATTTCCAGGTCTTCTTTTTTTTTCTGCCCTAAGTATCAAGCTACTATTATGTTCCGTTTGTTTTAGGTTCTACGAGTTGTCGTGCAGGGAGGGTGTGGAGGGGAGGCCGTGCCGGTTCATGGACAGACGGCTTCACAACCAGTCCCGCTGTGTTCAGAAGTACTCCTACACGTATGCCATAGTGAAGCAGCCTGCGGGCGGAGCCATGAAGGAGCATCATCGACAGAACCACTTCACCTCCTTTCCGGCCAAGGGCACCAACTGGATGTTGGACTACATCCGGGTGCGGAGCGGGTGCAGCTGTGAGGTCTCCCCCAGGCCCAAGAAGCGACGGCCCTCCAAGAGTAGACGGCCCAAAGACCGGCTTAAGAGTGACGAGGACTAACTGTGTATTTTCTTGTACAGAGTATTATTTTTTTTTAATTCATTGTATATGTGTATAATTGTACCACGCGTATTTCTAATTTTTTTTATATATAAGATAATATTTTAATAATATTTACAAACCTTCTAGTCAGCGTTTTCCAATTTAATATTTATACATATACCATTATAACACGTGGTAAACGCTGCTTAAAAGGTTATAAAATTTGTATACATATTGATGGGAACTATCGACTTTTTCAATACTGTAAAGAAACTAAGGTTTATTAATTCATCGTTTGTTTTTGTCGCCTTCAGTGGGCATAACTAAGGTACCTCCTCGGAAAGTAACCTCAACTCCTCTTCAGTCACCTCCCAGATGGGAGAGCGCCCTCACAGCTTGTTGCTCCTTTCTTACTTAAAAATCAACTCTTCTGCAACAGTTGTTTTTACTTCATTTATTCGAATTATTTTTTATTGTGATGAAATTCCGTAATGGATTCAGGATCATAAATAAAAAAAATTGAAAATCACAATTGAATTGTTTACCTTTTACGATTAAATAATTGATTAATTGAAACGTGCGGTCTGGTAATGCTGAAGGCACATTTCAAAAAATACAGGAATTTGTACTTTGTATTATTTTTTCCCACGTGAAATTATATTTATATTGTTAAGATTGTCATAACCCGACCATTCATGGTACGTGAAAACTTTTATTTTCACAAATTTCGACGTAAAATTAATCATAAGTTGGGTCGTTATCATTCACTACGATTGTATCCACATGTTCATGGACGTCGAAATTTATGAAAATAAACTTTTCCTTGTCTAATAACGTACGTTATGAAGAGAGTAAAGAGAAGAAAAAATGTAAAGAAACCTGTAAATCGTTGTTTTATATTAAATACGCTATTTAACATTATCGCGTCAATTTACAAATTAAAATTTATTTTTTATATATGCAAATAATAATTTTAACTTTTTTTTTTTGCAAACATTTCGGATTATTACAATGTGAATTATAAGTTAATTTTCAGTCGATAGTACCCATCACAAAAGCCGCTGAGGCAACAGATCAATGTCTGGTCCAATACATAGTCATGATTTTCGCCTATAACAACTAGGCGCAGCGTTTTAGTTTCGAGAATATTCGCTGTCATGCTATCTAACTGAGCAAGAGGGTCTCTTTAAACCAGGCATCAATCATGCTCGCGACAGAAAAGCTCTTAACCTGCCAGATTGCGGTTTTCATACTTTCTGAATGATGTACATAATGCCTGGAGTATGTATGGAAACCCAAAATCGAACAGTTTTGTACATTAAAATGAAGTTTTATAATTCATATGTACAGAATAAAATTAAGTATTTATAAGTGAACTGAAGGTTTTGAACTTTGAACTTGTTTTCTTATTTATAATTTTCAAATTTTATAATCAAAATGTAAAAACATTTAATTATTATTGGACAAATGTTTAATAAAATGTATATTAAATGAATAAAAAGATGTGTAAAATGTTTTCAACTTGATTAGTTGAATGACTTAAGCATTTGAGTTTTCCGTAATGGAAAGGAGATAATGTAGTAGTTCAAAGGCGCTCAATACCCAACGAGCTCAGCGCTTTGGAAATTTGACGTTGATTTGTTAGTTGGGGTATAATTGTTTTATTTTAAGTTGAAAGATGAGGCTAGCCGGCTTGCGCACCTCCCCTCCCAAGTTCCCTCCTATCCATACCCCCACTCTGCTTCCTTTATTATTATTGCCCCCTATCGTCTATGGAACCATGACGTTAGTAATAACCTCATTTGGCTATTTAAGATAAACCGACTATACTTCTTTATATTCTACTGCATCTTTAAAATACTTGCATTTTCTTTATATATGTAGATGTCGTAACTGCAATTTCATTAATATGCTTGTCAAGACATGATAATGTTCAGCTGCAATTTCTTAGAGATAAAAAAAAGTAATCGCTGAATCACTGGCAATGTACTTCCCCAGAACGAATTAATCTATTAACGTTTCGCTCTCTCTCTAAAACCAGTCGACCGTTTGTGCTAATGACTTACATACATAGGGACTCCTAAATCCTCATACTAAATTTTGTGTCGATGAATTCATTACATCGGCAGATATTATGATTTTGTATTGAGCCCCCTCCCCTGAAACCCTCTTCCCGTCAACCGATATCGGTGAAAGACAGGTTATGTCCTCATTGGGTTTTGACTAAATATGAAATTTCATGTCGATACATTCATTGGATCGGCGGTTATTTGGGTTTTTGAGTTGTGATCCCCTCTTCCTTTCTGCCGATACCGCGGAAAATTAATAAATGTCATCCTTATGAGGTTCTGAAATCAGCCTCCTCCCTAACCCCTTCCCTCCATTTGACTGAAAAACAATAGGTGTTGTCGTTAGAGGGTTCTGGATTCACATATAATATTTCATGTTGAGACATTCATTCTAACGGGAGTTATTGTGTTCACTTTTTTCTTTCATATTTGAAATCTAGAGGTCGGAAAACATAAAATTCCGTATTAAATTTTTGATCGATTGCCTAACTTCCTCTATACTTCGTACAGCTGGGGAATAAAAACCTAAGTTGACTGACGTAAAGAACAAACTAGCTTTAAACATTGGTTCTGGATCGATGTATTGACTAGCGCTTGATTGTGCCTCATATGGAGTACAATCTATTATTCTATTAACCACAATAATTCTGAATATTTGAAATTGAAGTATTGTGTTGTAGATATTTAATTATATTTATCTTTAACATGGAACTAGCCGGGTTTTCATTTTCCCAATACGTATGTTACTGTTCTCACGTCATATGCTATGGCGAACACGGTTTAGAAGTGGCTGAAACCCTGATTACAGAACATGTTCAACATTTCCTCACACTACCTCCAACTTAAATAACTAAGAATTCTTTATCTTTTCTTGAATTCTCTGCTACACTCCTCTAAGCAACCTCCTTTTCCTTGATCCTAGTTTACTTATGTTACCAGAATAACTATCAAAACTATATGTACGAAAGTTCCAATGGCTAAAAAACGAAAGATATTTTTCGCTAATACTAACGCTTTATTTGAAACTTTATAATAAAATATTTATATAAAAAACAACAATGAATAACAAATGCAAAATCAGAATAGATCTGTAATCAAAGCAAACGTTAGTTCAACGCGATTTCAATATCCTCTTTGTAATCTGAATCTTCTTCCTCAAGCGCCTGAAAAACCTCTAAGGTATATTTCTTTTCCGTTTTCTGTCAACCGATGTTCAAGTTTAGCATCCAAAGGTAACAATAGAAAAAAACATTTGTATGTAGTATATTATTTTCGTTCATGATTTTAACTTAAAGACGAGCGAAGAATACGAAAAAAACGCAACTAACGGCTAGACTGAGTGTCGCGTTACCCTCTCCTCGGTAAACTAAATTGCCAAAGAACTACTTGAGAGTTGGTAGTGAAGGAAAGAGAAGCTAAAAATGGATAGAATACGTGAAACTTACCTAAATTAGTAAAATTGGGTTAAGATTATCTTTAGTTGAAGAAATTATATTTTGGCACTAAATTAATTATCATCTTAAGCCCTTCATTGTGTTGGACCTTACTCTGTAATGTAGGGATGATGAAACCTCTTTAAGATCTACAACATATTATGCAAGGAACAGCTTTGAATTATTTGACTCGTTTAGTATTCACGCTGTTCATTCATTTTATTTTTTTATTGTTTTTAAATTTGCTTTTTCCATACAGGAGAAATTTGGGAATTTAAGGTTGAGCAGTAGCCGTTGTTTTCATTAAACCCTTGACCCAGAAGAATCAAATGTAATTTCCTGCGTTTGTCAACCAATTCAAAAATGTATACCTAACATTTTTCGTTCACTTTTTTTTTTGTTCTCTACTTCCAATATGATAAGATAAAAATATATTGTTAAGGATTTCTTTAAATTTAAATTAAGGAATCCTATAATCGTCAAGAATCATCCTTAAAGGAGGTCAACGAAAGTTGTACAAATCCATGTCAAAATATTCACCACGATGTTAAGGTTTGTTTCATTATTATCAGCGGTAAATGTTTTTGAAACAGAACGCTATGTTTTACCCTCTTCATGTGATCCACCTCAAGGGAATCTATACAGACTGTAGGAATCTATTGTTCGTCCTCAGAACTTACCTGTATCGTTACAAATTTCTATATTTGATACTATCCATTATACTTTGATAAAATACTAAAAATTAACATTTATGTATAAAGTCCTGTTGAACAAGATGTTTACAATTTAAACTAATATATATTTGTAAAATTCCACTTTTACATAATTGTTTATAGATATGATTGTACAATATTTACCAAGTAATATTATTTAAAAAGCGAGCTTTGACCATTACTGATAACAAAATGGTTCGATCAAAATGGTCAGTACGCTGTCTTTTATGTCGGGTTTAAAATTAATTGAACTCGATGGTAAGATAGAAATGCCAAATATTTTGTTCACCAATGTCATTATTTTTATATTTTCCTTTCTAAAATATTATTTTTTAATTCAAATGTATTAATGAAAAAATCTTGAATAACCAGAATTTGATAAATATATTTGAAATGCACTAAAATAAAATCTTACTGTTTTATGTAATTTAAAAAAAATGGATTGTAAATACATATATTGATTGTGAACTTTAATTTTATTTTAATTAATTTAATTATGTAAACATTTACATAAGAACCAATAAGAAAAATACAATGCATTTACATTATGTACTTATTGGTTGTATTTCCTTATCCTTATCCCATAAATGAGGTCCACTTCATCTATTATTTCTTGAAATTTTGTATTATTAGCGTTTACATTCGATTTGTATCCTAACCCACAATTATGAGTTCAATAGCATTATAATAGAGAAAGGAACAAAAAAGCTTCAAAGAGAAAAGTGGCTTTTTGGAGCTATTTCGAACGTAAACAATTAGCAAAAATGTTTTTCCGACTCCCTGAACACACAATGAAAAAAAAAAAAACTTTCCTGCCTGCCCATGTAAGTTATGGTTCATCAACCACTACGTCCGTTTTTAAAAAACAAAACTTTATTTGAAGCTAATAAATACACTAGTTATAACTTTAAGTAACGAGTATAGAACAGATAACTATGTCGGTACACCAGGAGCACAAAGGAGAGAGTGAAGCTGTGAGAACCAGCTCCTGTGAAGGAGGTCTTATCTAGTGGATATAACTTGTATGTGAACACAATAGTTCCCGATGTAATTTATGTATCGAAGAGAAATTTTATATTTAAACGCATAGCCCCATAAGGACAGGCAGAGAAAAACCAGGAAATTTAGTGAAGTTGTTATGTAAGTCAATATTGATTGTTAGCTAGCCACAGCCGATAGGCTTCAGAAGGGATGCGAAAAATAATTAGAGCTGGAGAAATACAATACCGGTGTTTCACCGATAACTTTTTGCAATAATTTTGACATCAGAAATGTTAAATCAAATACGAGAAATGATATCTGACTCTTAGCCGTTAAATATGTTTATAACAATTTTTTTGTAATAAATTAACTGCAAATGTTCGATGTGTAGCGAATTTATAAGGCTTCTTTAAGGGTGAATCAAGTGATTGTTTTATTTCACAACCGGTTTTGCATATTCTGCATCATCAGGTTGCAGAAAAATAAGGAGTGAGTACGTGGTAACTCTTCACACCAGTTTCTGAACGATAGCCTGAGTTGTTCAACCTGATGATGCAGAATATGCAAAACCTGTTGTGAAATAAAACTATGTTTGAACAGGAAGTTAACTGTTTTAATTCAAACTGATTAACTGTTTTAATATCCAGTTAATTGTATACGACATGAGAGGAAGTTAGGCGAAATTCGATTTGAAATTTCGTTACATTTTCGCTCTACCGAAAGAATCCGACATTAGATTTCGTCTATTTTTTCTCATGATTCACCTTCAATTTTGATAGAGATATTATACATCGGGAATACGTATATTTCGGCGTCAGGGGGCGTAACACGTCATTTCACGGAAAGAGTTATCATTTCAAGTTAATTATCATATCAACATAATGAAATTAATTAAAAATGTTCTTATGAAAGGACTCTTGAAGAAGTTCTTCTGTAAAATGACATGACTACGCTATTTGTCGCCGACATATACATTTTGATCTATACAGAAAAAAACTAGTACGAAAATAGACAACATTAACAAAACAGGAAGGTGTATCAGGTCAACATATTTTTACAAATAATATTTCAACATATTTTTTTAGAAATTATTTTATTGAAAATATTTATTATAACATGGATTGACTAACTATAATTATCAGCGTACATGAGTATAATTCTAATCAACTCATCAAACTGAGTATATAGAGGTATGCTTATATTTAAGTATCACGTGTCATAAAATATGCACTAATTGAACAAGTTTGTTACTATAAACCTCGCTAATTCGGACACTCACTCAGACGGAAATACCATCATTTCAATAATTAGATATCAAAGAATAAAAATGTTATTTTTACTTTTAAAATAAATGAAATTGTTTATTTTTTCACTGGAAGGTCTTTTCTCCAATTGAACATTTTCTAAGAAATTTATTAAAACAGCAGTTTCCGTTTTTCTTCAGTTTTCAATATATTTAAATTAAACCTTTGACCTGGTCAGTTTTAAGAAAATAACAGTGAAGCTTAAATCAATGACAAAATTAAAATTTTAGAATGAATTGATACAATTTGTTCACATCGAAGTGCATTGACAAATTTCGTTATAGGAAGTATTATGTATGACATTAAAAAAAAAAAAAAAAAAATGTCATTATGACTTTATTCTCGAATAAAGACATTCAAATTCTACTAATAGTTCACTGCATAACTGAATGTTGTAGTTTTATAATTGTGACACCTAGTTAAAAAAATTGGCGTTGATTCGAACTTTCACTAAATCATATTTGATACGATCCTATACATATTTAGTCCGAATTTGTGAGATTTTATAGTATTTTTAAATAATATCTAATTATAATATCCAAAAGAAGAAGTTCTAGTAATTTTTTTCAAAGAAGATAAAAGCATAAAAATTAAAAGCCAATTAAAATGTAACATGAAAATAACATTTTCTTTTTTTTACGTAATAGTAAAATCGGCTGAAGAACGATTTAAGTAATAAAAACAAAACTTAGTTTCATCTCTTTATATGAGGAAAATATAATTTTCATGATTAAACTATATCAATAAATTGATAACCTCTTTATCCCCGACATACCTCCGGAAGGGAGGCATCACAAACATTCCGAGGATCAATATAACACAAATAAGTCAAATATATTTTTAAAAATACGGCTTTATCGAAAAATATCTTATTCGAAATATTTATTCAAGTAGAAATATGAAGTTTATTTATGATGAATAGATTTTCTATTTTTCTGGGAATAAGTCACTCAAAATATATATCCCATCATCATTTCAAAAAATATGGAAATATATTAAAATTACCCAATATAAAAATAAATTTTTTTGTGTTAGAACATCTTGAAAAAATTGGTAAAACAATAAAGTAATAGTAAGTTGAAATAAATTCGCCCTTCGCCCTTTCATATTTTATTTATATGAAATAGATTTTATATAATATACAATGTATATTATAGCCAGCAGAGGAATAATAGCCTAACTCTTGGGATTACTATTCTGATTGACATAGAAAAGCAATGGAAGCTACATAGCTGAGACAAGTAAACTGATCTGACTAAACAGAACTTCACAATGTGATAGCAACTTCAACTAAAGAAAAATCTAAGAGGGAGGAATTGATGAAACACAGTGTTACGTAGCATCGTAGCAAGGACAGCCGATCATCACATCTGCTGTTCACTGGCTCTTCATATATAACACTAGAGTTCAACATATATAGTTGAGTTCCAATATTTATCGGTGAGTCGACCGGGTTAAACCAACAGTTGTCGGAAATACAAACATATTTTATTAATTTTCAACCCCTAATTCTCTACAAGCGGGGACGGACCTTCCAAATAATAATAGTTTTAATACAACATACGGGAGAGGGAAAAAGGTAACGTTAAATTACCCACAAGAATGAATATTAGATGTTTTAATAGTTAATTCATTTCATTATCCTTTGTTCAACAACTTTTTCCGTTCTTCACAGATCTACGTCTAACAGACAATGATTTTACTGAACAGAACTATCGCGCACGTTCTGGCAATACCCCCGTCGTCTGTATGTATTTAAAATGTTGTTGCTTTTATTGAAGCCATCTTAACATATGAGCAACTCTAGAAAACCTCTCGAGAGAAATAAAAAATACATTTTTACTGGATTTAGAATCTAATACCATTAACTCTTACTAGGTCGACAGGTTGAAAAAAGTAGAATATTTGGTCATTAACTAACGTTTTTCAATGTGAAATAATGTATACAACACATAAAACCACTACGGAATGGCTGATTTCTGCAATAACACCATCGACAGATAATGATGATTTAGAATGAATAATTGTAAATATGATAATATAATAATTGGATATACTGCCAGAACGCGTCTTGAGAAAATGATTTGCGTGTAAGGTAATATACGAGTGCGAGCCTGCTTTTTTTAGCACAATGATGCAGCAGATATACTTTTAAAAATAAAAAAATAAATCTTTGGAAAACTTGCGATATCAAAAACAAAATTGCACCATAGAAGCATACACAAGAGCAATGTTTCCGTACCTTCAAAATATTTCCTATACTATGTATTTGTGGTAACGGAACTAATTTTTGGGAAATACCCCGATTAATTGTTCTTAATTTTTTTCATGAGTACTTCCGGAAAAATAGGGAGGAAGCAACAGAGTACAAATGTTTATAGAGCCGCTGCGCCAAATTAATAGAATACGTTTTTAAAATGTGTCGAATTTTGGAACATAGAATGATGAGGTATCAAAAATAAATAAAAAAATTTAATTGCATCATTTCTATGTTATTTAGCCGATTATTGGAAGGGCTACTGCCGATACCAAAATTATAATATATAATGTAAAGGGTTCTGATATCGTAAGGCTTATTCATGACGCAAATTTTCCATTAACCCCCCCTAAAAATGTCTCTCAAACATCAAGAAACACAGAGAGAGCTGTATACAGTTTTTTTGTGTATTTGAATATCTTTATGGGGGTTAATCGTAAATATGCGTCATGAACCAAACCCGTTACGTTTCACATACCAATTTTGTTGCCGGCAGTAACCTCCAATAATCAGCTGAACAATATAGAAATTATGCAATTTGTTTTCAATGTTTTCGAAACGTCAATATTTTGTGCTTTCTACAAAAAATATAAATAAATAAGCATTTCTACTAATGTAGCTCGTTGCTACCAGAGGTTGTCACTTCAAACTTCTTGCCAACAGTAATCAGCTGAATTGCTCGATTTTCTTTTTTTAAACTCAAATAAACCCGTTTATACTTCATTCTCTCCTTTATTTCCGAAAACATTCATGAGAATATTCTTTAAAAACAATTTGAGATATATAAAACATCGGAAGGTTTCCCAAAAATTAGTTTCGCCGTTCTACCACGAATAAATAACATTAGAAAAAATCGTAAATGGTAATTTTATTTTATTTTTTTCTTCGTTACTAAATCTGTCATTAGTGTTGTAGCAGAAATTAGTCGACCTTATATTTTTTTGTGAAATATACATTTTTTTAAATGTAGTTTTATTTGTTATATTTATTATTTCACAGTGCATGCTGTTAATAACAGAAAATTCTAATTGTTCAAACTAATCGAGATAATAATTAGATTTAATATTTTTTTATTTTTTTTTTAAGATAAGTTAGGTTTTAAAAGCAGTAAGAATATATATATATATATATATATATATATTTTTATAAGAGTTTCTCCAGAGTGGGCCTCATGTTAAAATGAATCAGTAAACACAATAAAACTTTTTAAGTACAAACTGTCGTTGGGAGGCCTGCCATACGTCACTGTTCAGTTAAACAATTTTTCTTCAGAGGAACATTTGCGAAGAACGGGAAAAGTGATTGAACAAAGGAGGAACGCGGAATGAACGAGTTCCCAGAAATTAGTTTCTTTGTTTCAGCACACAAGGAGCATGGGGTAAATTGTGATGTGTCTGTATGTCACAACTGGTTGTATACTTATAAAGCTGTAACAGAGCAAACCGTCACAATTTTTCAATTTTTTTGAAAACCTTCAGATTATTCTCAATGTTTCAAAAAATAATAGAAAAAAAGTGGGTGGAATACAAAAACCTCCTACTTTTAATAATGTTTACTTTCACAACTATAAATCTCTATTAAGGTCAATGGCTTGCACATGTCAGACGTTTGTTCACAATGGATTAGTGGACTGCACTAAATTCTATTTTCGCAATTCAACTCATTTAGAAAAATATGAGGTGATATTTCTATCAAAAACTATTTTATGTATATGTTTTTTCGAATGTATAATTGTATGGACTATTGTGTTGAAAAGTTTTGAAACAACTTAATTTAACGAATAGTTCTTTCATTATATATAAATTTTGTATTTTTGTCCCACCCTGTAATCGGTAATTAAGTTCATTGATATTTAGTCGTTACATAAAAATAAATATAGTTTCCCTTCTACATAAGATCTCTACTGTAGGTTGGTTTAGTGGAGGGCCTCACCAATAATACTAAGGGTTCCTAACACCCCGTCCCAAGGGTCAGGCTAGCTGCTCTGCTGGACATGTTCAGTAACGTTGGGCAAGCTTCCCGCGGCCGCGCCCCGACACAGGGAGCACAGGGAAGTCATCAACAGGAGAGATGGTTGTGTTGGGCTGGTTAGCTCTTCGGGTGGTGGTCTTCCAGGGGTCCTCTGGGTCCCGCCGCTCCCTCAGGCTCATCCTATCCATGGCGGACGACATCTGATCCCCGCCCGTCCCCCTTCCGCCGCCCCACGGGGCACTCCCCCCTGCACTTCTAGCTGGGACTCCTGATCTCCCAGCTCCCACTTCAGCCGCGGGACGGGACAGCTCCGCAGACATGCTCACTGGTGGCTGAGCTGATGGCTGGCCCCATGGGTTCCTTGGGTCTCTCGGAGAAGGCTTTCTATCTTGTTTTGTTCCGTTCATCTGAGTAATTACCTAGGAAAGAAACCTGAGTAAGACAAATAATGTGGTGAAAACGAAAAAAATGTTAAGATGGGGCTGTTGTAGGGTTTTAAATTCAGAATGAAAGACGGGCTATGTCTTCTGAGGGTATTTACTTTACTTTCTCAACTAGGCACAGAGTAGGGTAGGTTCTTAAACTGTGGTACTTCGATGGTATGCAGAAAAAGTCTCCTATTTTTTTATTTTGCACTGAACAAAAATATTTATACACCTTAAACTTTACGTTGTACGTTATTGAATTGATTTTTTTATTTACAATCCAATTATGCTGTCTTTTTTGTTTGTAAATGATAATTGAATAATCCTATCTATAAAACTATTCACACATCAATCAATGTATTTTTCACATTTTAAGTGCATTTTCATTCTTAAACTTGATGAATTCCTTGATTAACCTGAGACCGGTGATGTTTTTTCATTAGGCTTAATTGTTAAGGTTAATTACATTTTGTAAATTTTGAACTAAATTGTCGAGTTTCTTTTTTCCAGCATTTTTTTCCAGAGTTGTCTTTTCTTTTTTGACTTACATTGCGTACATGGTGATTCGAAAAAAGGACATGGAAGTGTGTATTGTAAAAAACAAATGAAGAAAAAAAAACGGAAAAGTAACCTACAATCATCTCAGAGATGCTTAAGAAACACTCTAAATAGTTAAATTTTAAGTAGGAATAAGCACACACCTCCTCGTTGAAAAATTATTACTTATTTATCAATACTTGTAATCTTTGGATAAGTTTTTAGTTAACAGACAAAATGTTTGTGCGACTGAGATTGTTAGCGATCACTGGTGTGAAGGACTGCTCAAGTTCTTTTTACCACGCAGATAAAAAAAAAAATTAATGATCTCGGCCGGCTTTCGAAACCGCGATCTTGAGCACTGTAGGCAAACACGCTACCTATATGTTACCGGCACCTCTACTGAATGAATAATATCAATACTATTGTTCGTTTGCTGTTAGCCACAAAAAAAAATGTGAAAAGGCAGACATCTCTTATTTGACTTCCTCAAGTAAAATATGTTTTACTATATATTATATTTTTATAAGAAATAAGCAAATTATTCTACACAAATCAAACTCAGAGGCTAGATTAGTATGAATTTAACTGAAAATTATTGTTAAAATTGCTTCCATAAATTTGAATATACAGACATTAAAAAAATAAAGGATACCTGTTCGACGGCGAAATCTCCAGCTGCCAAATCATCACAAGTAGCACTAGCACTAGTAGATGGAAGAGTCTGCAATTCTTGACTTCTGGGTCTCTGCTCATTTTCATTTGGTATCTTGAACGGAAGGAAAATATAAACAAACAAAAAAACAACACATTAATAGGGCTGAGTAAAAGAAAATGTCCGTTTACAGGCATGAACATGTGTATGAGCAGGTCTTGACTATGTATATTACAGATAAGGTTGCATGTTACAAGACGGGAGATTAAAGGGGTTCCATGGTTTAACTTGTTTGCTCTCTGTTTTCAAATCATATGAATTTGGAAATATACTAAATACTCCAATAATTTTGGGTATTTAAACTTATGTGTGCCCTCCCCCCTCCACCAAAAAAATAAAAGAAATAGACTGATCATGTGATACGACATTGAAGGAACCATTAGAACAATGCCGCCAGGCAGCAATGGTTTTTATAGGAACTATGTCGTCTTTAAGCAATTTGAAGACCCCAGTTCCAGATTCATACAAAAAATATTATTATGAATCGCTACCATCGATTCAGAATGATTAGTGAATGGAGAAATTTTCATGTAATTTTTTATCAACGGGATTTTTTTGAAATTAAAAAAGTTAGAAATAATAACCCCCCCGTTCTCCATAGAACTATTGTTCCCATATGATCCGAAACAATTTTATTTGGAAGTTTCTTCTAGGATAGATTTTTAAAATCAAAATTGTTCAAGTTAAATAGGGAGGACCAAATTTTTTCACATTTCTTCCTCCGCCATTTCGAAAACACAAAATATATTCTAATTCTATTCATCGTTACCCGAAGAATCTATCCATCAATATTATTTTATATGTCCGTCCATTCTAATATAAAATTCATACTTTAGATACAAAACTACTAACTTGTACAGGATTGATTGCCGCACATTGTTCAGATTGTGTTTTCATATTTCATGTGCAATAGACTTCAAGTTCGAAGGGAGGGAAGGGGGAACAAGAGGAGAACGATGTTTTACCCCACAGCCGCCATATTGAATATACATTTTTCAAAAAAATATATATTGCATACCTACTCGCAGTGTAACTATTAAAAATATTTTGTACCACCCTAATTTGTGCTCCCACTGAGGGGAGACGAACAAATGGACACATAGAGCTGACTAGCATTAAGATTCCATTTTCTGCTTTCAATGTACGGAACAATAAAAATAGTTAAAAGGTGTGGACGAAAGCTTTGAATTGACATGGACAGTTGGGGAATATCTGCCCAATATTTAAGGTTAAAACAATAAGGTTGGCTACTCACCTGAACTATTTGACAATGATATGACATTGAACTATGTTACTTCCAAAAATAAATCACTTCTAATGGCATCCCTTATGTAGGTTTCTATAAATGTCCCGTCACATCATAATAAAATAATTTCGATGAAGATCCGACTTCAGGAAAAGATGAATAAAAAAAAAAAAATCCCAACCTTTCTGTTATCTTCTTGTTCTCCGATGTTGTTGCTGGCATTACTAACAGTATCAGACGGTTTCCTTGTTGCTTGAGCACCCTATTCAAATAAACATGCACATATTAATAATAATTAAAACAAATTATAAAGTAATTTTTATTTGTTTTAAAGTTTACTAAAGCTGCCACCATTATATGCTTCGTTTTTAACATACTACAGTCTGCCGGAGATGAACGAAATCCTGGAGACAAGAGACTGGCCAATCGCCCCTTAGTGTGTTCCCGCTAAAGTCAGAGGTCCCTGAGGAAACCTGGAGGCCACTTGGGGGTATCTGATATGAGGAATGAGTGACTGAGGACAAAGTGAAACAGGGGCGCCAGTGTGCGGTGTTGTAGCCTCGACTAAATAGTGAAGTAAAAGTTCGTGTTTTCGTTAATCACCCCACTGGAGAGGGGAGGAGGGAGGGGGGTTATGACCCGGCAAACATCTAAGCCCTGAGGACCTCCCCCTAAATTACAACCTTTGGTTAAAGCGCCGGGAAATGAACTAAAGGGGGAGTTTTATTTTTATCTACAAAGCGAGTAAGATGGATTAGGGACACATAACGACACAAAAGAAGAAATCTTTGTCAGAATTCGGTGGAATGTAGAAATTTTAATATTTTTATTTTTTTTTTTTAAATTAATGGCCATGAAGGCCAAAGACGGATAGCATGTCCCCGAGGCCGATCTGGCTGATATTGACTGATAAGTTGGCTGCAGTTGTAAAATGAGATTGTTCAAAATATTAAACTACCGAATCGTAGTGTTTATGTAGGATTCAAGAAAAGTAATTATTTTCTCTGTATTGACTGAGTTGAATTTTTCGAACATACAATATATATTATATTATATTATACTACATTACAGTAAGGTCACTTAAGACCAATCTCAGGGAAAATAATGAATTAAATGGCACACAAAAGAAGAAAAAGGAAGAAAAGAATATTGTTTCCCTTCTTCAAGCTTCTTCTAAACAATCTGTAAAAAACGAAGATTGTTTTGTTCAATTCGTACAAATTAACACAAAAGAAAACCTGGATAATAAAGGATCAGCATATATATTATGGGCTAGTTAGCATTTTTGTTATGAATAATTGAAATATAATGTTGTTATGTAACCTTATTAGATACTGATGATGGGAGTATTTCCCGAAATGTTGTTAATATCTAGGTTGTAAACTCCAAAAAAATAAATGGATGTAAAGCTGTGAAAAAAATATATAAAATCAGAATCTCCTTACACAACCCAAAAATGAAAAATAACATTTTTCAAGAATGTTTGGTCAAAACGTTCCAAGCTGTAATACAAATTTACTCTTAACAGTCATTAATATTATTTCTTTAAATTTTTAGTTATAAGTTGTTTTGGGAGCTCTTACTTTGTCCCTTATACATCTGAGATCAGTGTATAATTTCACTTTCATCCGAAGGACGGCATGCTCAAGATTTTTTTCCAACTCCCAGATAAAAACATAAGAGCCTCTGCCGGGTTTCGAGCCCGCAATCCTATGCTCAGAAGGCAGGAAAAATGAAAGTTGTTTCTTACTGAAAAAATGATTTACTGACATTCGAACTCTAAATATACATATATGCGACCCGGGAGCACCGGTAGCTCAGAGATATGCGTGCTTGCTTACTGAGCTCAAGATCGCGGGTTCGAAACCCGGCTGAGGCCCTTAGTTCATTTTATCTGGAAGATAAAATAAACTTGAGCACGCCGTCCTTCGGATGGAACGTTAAGCGATGGTCCCGAGCCTGTACGATGTCAGGTACTCGTTAAAGACCGCTGCCCTAGGTGAATAAAAATATAGAGTAGGCAAAATTTAGGACTTCCACATTAGAGTCGAGCACATGTCCACCGAAGTGACTAAAGAGCGCTCTGGTAGTAGGCGATATGACCTTGTAGCTAAAGCCCGGGCACGAATCATAATAACTATATGCATAATAACTAACTATATATATATACAGTTTCTTTGTCAAACCCAACTTGGTTATTTATTTTTCTTCTATAATTCACACGGCATTATTAACTTTCGTTACTTGAAAAAAAAAATATAAAATAAAATATACTCAATGGAAACAAAGAGAATGTGTTTATTTAAGGCAATAAATGATCATTTTAATTACTTTTTTGAATATACATTTTCTTTTCTACATTCTCAAGTAAGTAGATGTTATTTCTGATTGATATTATTGTATTTTCACTTTCCAAGTATTTATTTTGTATTTTCTTATTACAAATGTATATGGGTTTTGATGATAATTATCTTACAGAAAAAGTAGATGAAACGGAGACAGAAGACTGTTGAAGTTGCTGCATCCTGAGTCTCTGCTGCTGACGATGTGCCCTCCGCTCGCTCCTGGGGGCACCGATCAAAGGAACCAGCGCCGGCTTCATAATAGAATCCTCCTTCACTTGGTCCAAAACTGAGACGCTCAAAGTCTGAAAATACATACCATTTTAAAAAATATATATAATAACCGAGAAGAATGTCAAAAAGAAATGCTCTATAGAGAAATAACAGCTTAGAAGAAGCAAACAATGAAGCAAACTGATGACTGGCACGCCGTCCCCTTAGCTTAGTAGGACCCACATAGGATCAATATGAGATGGTAAGGTGGGTCTAGATATCACCTGGATCCTTCACTTCGTTATTACAAAACTGAATAATATTTGACTGTAATAAAATGTATTAAATAAAATTAGAAATTAAAATGGGGATAGCTTGTGTCACGGGATACATACAGTAATTCTACTATACGATCACTCTCTGTTATTCAAACTTAGCACATAAATAATGAGAAACTTGGTGTAACATGGATGTTAATGTTGTAGAATAAGAATAATAAAATAGTAAATGTTAGAAGAAAATAATAAATAGTGTCAATTAAATAAAATGTTTTATTTTGCTATAGTGTTTACTATTTATTCTAAAGTTAATGTTAAATTTAAAATAATATATATAAAGGAAACAAAAAAAAACACTGACATATGGTGTATAATAAAAAGTGAAAAGGATTTTGTGGAGAACTATATGAAACTTTGATATTTAAATAAAAAAAGAAGAGTTAAGAAAAGGAAGAGACTTGGAGGGGCCAAGAGTAAAAATTTAGGAATGGAGGCGGACATTAGTGTATTTCAACGTCACGTTGGCCGCTATGAAAGAACTGAAGCCATCATCGGCTTTATAAGGGTTAATAGATATTTTGTTTCTTTAAACCAGAAAAACCACCATTGGAGGCCGATTTTTTTTTATTGTACTATGGCATCCAATGAATTATTATTATTATTATTTTAAATTAATTTTGGAGTATTATGTTTTCAATGCTTTGCTCTCTCTCCCTTCTGAAAATAATAAAAATTCTAAGTTTTTTTATTGTGAGTCACGCACAATCTTTAACTATGAGGTCATATCGCCTAATTCCAGAGCGCTCATTCGTCACTCTGGTGGACATGAGACCGACTCTATTTTAGGAGTCATAAATGTTGCCTACCCAGGTTTATTCACCTAGGGTAGGAGTCTTTAACGAGTATCTGACATTGTACAGGCTAGGGACCATAGCTTAACGACCCATCCGAAGGACGGCATGCTCAACGTTTTTTTTACTTGCCAGTTAAGGAAAAACCTAAGAGCCTATCTAGAACTAGTAGAATTATATAAAATGTTTTTTTTTATCTTAAATCTCCCACCACCATTTTTAGTAATAATAAAAAAACAATAAATATAGTATAAATATTACACTGGATACCTAATGACGCACCTGATCAATTCAAGTAAAAACGAATGAAACCGGAAAGAGCCGTTTACGGAGAAGGTCAACATCGGAACGAGTCCTGTATCTATTTCCACTAATCTGCTTATTTAGGTGGAGATGTGTTGTTTGGGAGTACTTCATATTACTTACCTCGTCCCAGTCTTCTTCTCCCACACGAGCTAGAACTGGTTCGGGAGGAGGGGGAAGTCTTTCGGGAGGATCATCAGAACCAACCTTCACCAAAAGTGAATCCAAGATGGAACGGTTTGGGCATGTGAGTAGATGTAACTGAAAACAAATGTAAATATTACACACTTAAGAGGATAATGGAAGTGTATCTCTACATCTATTGCTTCAAAATATTTTTGATTAGATCATAAACACAAGCGGTATCTTGTAAAACGTACTTAGGCCCCGGAGGAAAGTGGTCTAAATTTTCTTCCGATTTCGGCCAAAATCTAATCAGATCTAAATTAGCACATGTGACTCCTTCATTCCAAATTTCAAGTTCATATCTATAATCGCTTTTGTGGTAGAGAGCTCACAACTTTCCAATCACACACACACAAACACCCAGACAGACATCATCGCGAATATGGACAAAACGCAGGGGATCTTGAAACGTAAAAATCTATTGAAACCTCGAGCTCGAATTTTTATACGACTACAATACTTCCATATACTGCATGTAAAAGAAAATAATTAGGAAAAAATAAAATATATGTGATGCGGCCATTGCAGGACTTTCTTATACCAACCACGCTTACGGATCACTCTCTCTCTCTCCCTTCCCCTTCTCATATCATTACTGGGTATAAGTAAGTCACTCTCAGAATTACGCTGTACAATGAAATACCGATGACGTCAACTCATTATTTTCATATATCCAGGAACGTCAGTATAAGAAAATTTTGAGAAGGGGGAGGGGGAAAAAGAGTGATCTGTAAGCGTGGTTGGTATAAGAAAGTTCTGTAATGGCCACATCACATATTTTTCAATTTATGTGGCCTTCCGTAAATGACCTTCCTTAAGAGTGCTCAAGATGTGTTCCCTTAGGTCAGTGTACGGATTGAAGGCAAATGACGAGGACAATAAATAGTGGTCCGCATCTAATATATGTTTTCCATCCTACATATATATTGTGACGTGTAGAATGGGGGGGTCACTAGAAGAATGAAAGAAATTGTTATTCTTTATAAAAATAGTAGAAAAAAATAGTAAGTACAAATAAATAAAAATGTACATCTTGGCAAAAGATATTAAAAGTAAAAAAAAAAAAAATTGATTAACTGTAAAAGAAAAGACAAACCTGATAACATTTGGTGGGGGAAAAGATGGCGAGAAGGGCAGAAGAAGCCGACTCGTAGTAGTAGGGTTTTGTAGGATCGTGGAGGAGGTGTGGTGTGATTTAGAGGATCTTGGAGGAGGTGTAGTCTGTTTTTGGAGGAACTTGGAGGAGGTGTCGTGTGTTTTGGGAAGAGCGTCGAAGGAGGGTGTATGTTTAAAAAGAGCGAGGAAGAAGGTCCTACGGAGAGTATCCCCGAGAAGATGGAAGATAGCACATTTATATGAAGGAGTGTCGTGGAAGAAGAAGAAAGAAAAATCCCGAGAAGGTTAAATTTTATATATGGAAGGAAGAACAGGCTGAGAAGAAAGTGACGAAGAAGGAAAGATACAAAAGAGGATATAGGATGCCGTGAGTTGCCAGAAATTTTTATAATTCATATTTATAACCATATAGTTTTTTGTCATTTGCCAAGAGTACATTTTTTTGTCTAAGTTAACTTATAAGAGGTTTATTTAATTTATTGTAAAAAAAATTATAATAGTTCACTAACCCATTAACCTTTTTTTTTAAACCATTTACAAAAAAAAAGAAATTAAAAATATATAACTTATAAAACATTGTGATTTAAAAATGTAGTTATCATTTTCCTTTATTTTCACCAAAGCCCTCTAAATAAGGAAAAGAATGCCACCCTGTTTTTAGATTTATAAATTAAAGTAGGAAACTAATCAATTCAATGAAGAATTAGCTGTCTCAATATATGCTTCTAAAAATATTATATATACATTTTCTAATCATCTTATCTACTAATATGTACATAGACAATTAGAACTACTATTTACTAGGAAATTGAACGAATTTTATACCTAAGATTCATATTCCCAGAAAAATCTAATTCTAGGGTTCTACTTATAAACACATTTTTGAAAGACTTTTGAGAAGGGGTCCTTTAAATTGATTATAAAAATCATCATAGGCACCATTGAACAGTCTGTTCACTGTATAAAATCCAGTTTAAATAATATGATAATAAAAATGAATTATACTCACTGATAGCTCAACTTTGGGCACAATATGAGTTGCATTGAAAGGACAATTTGACCTTTCACCATCCGGATGTTGCAAACGACATCGAGCTAAATGAAATTGAACTCTTTCCCTGTATATGCTATGTGCACGGTTGTATGGACAAGAAAACATGGATTGTGCAGTCGACATCTGAAAAATATAATAAAAACAAGACAACTTAATGAGACCCAGAAAAAATATCACTTACTGTTATGATTTTTCATTTAAAAACGATTGTTATATGGAAGTCAGTATGACAGTTGAACATTTTGTTTTACTCAATGTTAATTCACGTTTTCCTAATTCCGAAATTTCCAAAAACAAGACAAACAAAAACAAAGAACTCGTTAACGTGTATATTGTCTAATTCCGCAAAATCCACAAATACCCAATTATATTGTAAATATTAAAAATGATATTTTTCTCTAAGACAACGTTAAACAATTTTTTTGTTACTTTCCTAGTTAATTCTTCGATGAGCAGTTTTCAACGGAATTTCAAGTTTTCCGACCTCCTAAATCCAAAATTAAAAAAAAAAGTCTGTCTGTGAACACGATAACTCCCGATAGAATGAATATGTAGACACATTTTATAACGTATCCAGAACCCTCTCAGGACGACACAAATTGATTTTCAGCTAAATCAGCCAAGAGGATGAAAGATTAGGGGGTGACAACACAAAAACTCTAATAACTGCCGTTGTAATGAATTTATTGTACACGAAAATTTATATGTAAATTCAAAGCTCTATATGGAAGTCCTCTATTAATTTTCAGCGGAATCAGCCTTAAGGGAGGGGGGATCAACTCAAAAATCCCAATGTATCGTCATGAAATTTAATATTTTAATCCACAATTCGTATCAATAAATACGATTTTTAGAGACCTTCTTAGTTTCATTTAATGTATTTTAATAATTCCAAATATTGGCCCTTACTGGTCTCATTCTATTAAATTTATTTTCTCTTCATTTAGAAATACAATATTTCATCCATCAGGACATTTTCAAGTACAAACTGAAAAATATTACATAGTAATGAACGTCAAAAAATTGGAATCTAATCTTGTTTCTCTAACTTACATTATAACATCTTCATTTCTTGTTATGCTATGAAACATTATTTTTTATAACATAGCGTGTCCAAATCTAACATATATTACGCTTCTGTAAAAAAGTATTTCCAAAATATCTCACTGTATATGTTTAATATTACTTATAATTATTGAAATTATTAGAAATCATTGTAAAAAAGGGTCAATAATTGGAATTATTAAAATACCTACATTAAATTAATATTTTAATTCAAAACCCCATCAGGATGACAAGTATTAATTTTCCGCGAAATCAGTCGATGTCAAAATTTCTTATGAGCATTCAGAAGCCACTACGTAAGTCAAGAATTGAGTTTTCGTCCCAACGGTCGACTGGCTTCAGAGGGAGAACGAAAACGTAATAGATTAATTCGTGCTGGGGAAGTACCGTGATTCACCGACAGCGTTTCTTGAAGATTTTGGTTTTCCGCTACCGACACAGACCGCAAAAATGTATTAGGACCATGGAGAGGCACCTACTAAGTATTACACTTTTATAATTATTAAATGTTAATTATCAAACAAAACTTTTGGTTGTTTTTAATTATAACCTAAATAGACTGTACGCTTCGAGAGCTGAACACCAATATTTTAAAACCAATAATATTGGTAGTTTTAAAACCAATCAATAAAAGATAAAGTGGTAGATATACTTGCTCGAAATCATGCCCACGAAGGTTATTTATATTACAAATTGTCAATAAGTAACTTCTTCAATTAATAAGACAAAGGAGAAACAAAAACTTAGCAGCGACAACGTATAATGGCCTCATTTTAAAGGATTAGTAGTTATGATGACTCATGCCCGGGCTCTAACTACTAGATCATATCGCCTACTACCAGAGTGCTCTTTTATCACTCTGGTGGACATGAGCCTGACTCTACTGTGGGAATCCTAAATTTTGCCTACCCTAAATTTTTATTCACCTAGGGCAGGGGTCTTTAACGAGTACCTGACATCGTACAGGTTCGGGACCATCGCATAACGTCTCATCCGAAGGACGGCGTGCTAAAGTTTATTTTACCTCCCAGATAAAATAAACTAAGGGCCTCAGCCGGGTTTCAAACCCACGACCTTGAGCTCAGAAGGCAAGCTCGCATACCACTGAGCTACCGGAGCCCTCTTTTAAAGGATTATATTTAATAGAATATTGGGTACATGTTGGTTATGTCCCAGTCACCGTCTCTAAGGTAGTACATACACTAATGTATTATTACGACAGTGTATTAAAAAAAAGTTCTCAATGCACTATTCAGGGAGGAAAACATGGTTCTAAGTGGGTGGGACATAATGTACAATTGCCGAATATGGTTCTAAACTCTAAACAGTATTTTCATTGCTCGCACGATTTCAACATGACGGCTCAAAATTTTACTACAGAATACAATCATTATGAAGAAACTGAACATTCATAAGTCGGTTAACCGAGCTGGAATTATGTTAAATGTTTTTACATTGAGGCCTAACGTATTGCATATTTTTGAGACATCAAATTGTTGTTAGTTATGAACTTTACGTTTCCTTAACAGATCAATCGAAAGTGGATTATGCAACCTGGAAGAGATATTTAGATGTAATTTTGAAAGGGCACATATTTGCTTCCGAAGGGCATTATCTCAATAAAATCCAACAATATTGTCTAACTCCAAGTGCAACTCCAATAATGAAACTGGAATAAGTAGAATTACCGTATTTGTAAATCATTCTCGAAATATGGTGGAAACTTATAGAAAGCTGGGTATCAAAAGAGCAAAAACATTTTTTTGTAAAATTATTTATTTATATTGAATAAAACTGACCTAACCTAATACATTACATTAGAAAAAAAATGTATTTATGTGCATAAATAAAAATATTTATAATATATAGGGTATGTTTTGTTTAATTCACCAATATGTTTTTTTAAAAGGGATTTTACATGGAACTATTTATCGTATGGCTGAAAAGGTTAGGCCTTTCCCCATCCATATATTGAACAACTAAAAAAAATAACACAAATTGCATCTCTAACATTAAATAAAGAAAATAAGATGGCTCAGTTCATAACTAGGGCAACGATTTGATGTCTCAAAAACTTAAATGCGTTAGGCCTAAATGAAAAACATTTAAAATAACTAATCGTTAATCGACTTATGAATATTCATACGAGCCTTGTTATTTGCTAAAACAAAAAATTAAACTTATCAACTAAAATCCTTACAAGCATCATGTTTCTATTGGAATGGCGTCTATTGGACAGGAATTAGTAACGACACTAACACAATATAACAACCATACGTTTATGTTAAAACATGAAATTAATATTTATTTAAATAAAATAAACCTTTAATAAATACTTAAATCATGCGGTTATTTACATTCAAGAACTGAAGTCAGCTGATGACAAATATGGTTTAATCCAATAAGAAACTCGCAAAATTAAATGTTGTTAATTTAATAGGAAAAATATGGTACAAACAGGGAAAACTTCATAGGATATATGTAACACTAAAATCAACCATATCAGTTTTCAAAACAGCTGATAGGTGGACTGACGCGCATGCGCAGTCATTTGAAAAGAACAAAAACTTGTTGCTTTTTCATCTTATCAATTTTCAAAATCTCTTTTGCTAGATTAAAACTTAATTTATAAAGAAATTTAAAATAACCATGATAGAAAATTGTAAAGACAATTTGAGAAAGTTTCATGACCGTTGAACTCAACCTTATATTTATGAAAATTTTATATTATTTGCTCACAGGATGTAAAATAAACTATAGTCTGACCTCTCAAAGATTTGATTAATTCTTGTTAGCAGTCTTTCGAGGTTGCCCTCATCATTAGGCAGTCTGATAAAACAATCTTGAAAACAACATAATATAAAATGTTTTAGTAAATAACAGTTTTAAAAATTTTAAATAAACTTATATAACAATTTACCAATTTAAAATTTCATAAATGAGGACAGATATGTTATTTCTCTTCCCTATCTGAGTCACTACTATTATTTTCCTTTTCTGCTAGAGTTGCCAACTAGCGTCGTCACTTCAAGCACCAAGACACATCTTCACTTAACGCGTTCTCTTGTCTCTACTTATGTAAAAGTCAAACTTCAGACTCTCAGATAACATGTTATTATATATATGTGTTCATATATATATAAATATATTTTTTATGTTCCCTCCTCAAATTTTATTCGTGGTGGGGGGGGGGGGGGAGGCACCCTTTTTTTACGTGTCGAGATACTATTGAAAATAAGATATCTGCTCCTAAGGGTTCTTTTAACTCGGAAACTATCTACTAAACATATTAAATGTTTTGATAAATAAGAGTTTAAAAAAATTTAAATAAGCATACATAAAAAACTGTCTAATTATTTAAAATTTCATGGATAGGGAGAGATATGTTATTTCTGTTCCCCATCAGAGTCACAACTGTTAGGGAAGGCAAAATTCTGGTCTCCCGCTGTAGAGTTAACAGGGAAGGAAACAGGGAAAAGAATTCGATGCCTAGGTCCTAGGTTCACACAACAACCCTCCCAATAAATCTAAATCTGTTTATGGTTAACTATCATCGTTTCTGTTTGCTGCCTATCTACGGACATTGCTGTACTCAAGTGTTTTTCAGAAAATATGTGAAAACGGTACCACAAAGCCCACCTACATATATTCTATATTTCTTTCTTCACAATTTTAGCTAACTAAAACTAGAAAAAAATAACTAAATAGATACTTATTTTATCTTTACATGTGGTGTCTAATGAGCTGAGGATCGCGAGTTGGAAATCTAGACGGGGCTCTTAGTTATTTAACTGGTAAGTGAAAAAAACTTTGAGCATGTCGTCCTTCGGGCCGAGCTTTAAGTGATGATGACGAACATGTTAGACTTTAGGTACAGGTGAAATTCCATGGCAATTCAAAGAGGGGTTATTGAGCTAGCACCAATCTTATGCTGCGCCCCCCATCTCATTCATTGTTATTGAGACGTCACATAACCTATTTTTCATTTGGGCTTATAAGAGTGCTACATGTGAAATTCCACGACAATCCAAAAAGCCATTAGTGACTCCGCAGTATTATGGGTTCTTTAAACTCGGAAACTACCTACTAAACATATTCAGAAATACCTATGTCCATGAATCTAATTCGTCATCTTTCTGGGTAGGTTTATAGGATAGAACAATTTAAAACAGTTTCTAGTCACCAAAGTAATGGGGTGAACTTTGCGGCCTCCCGCAACATGATCATAGGCGCGACAGTTGGACCACAAGAACATCCATAAAGCCACCCGAAGATGTCCGGATGGTGAAACCTTCAATCAGATTGACCATGTCCTGATCAACGCACGCCATCCGTGTGACCTACTGGAGGTCAGAGTCAGGAGGGGCTCCGAACACTACCGTCTAACGTTAAGAAAGAAAGGTGGGCACGGATGGAAAGATTTAATGTAGGCCGGCTGAAAGAAGAAGACAAAGCCAGAGAGTACACCACGAAACTAACAAAGCATTATAGGATGAGAGACTAGGAGTGATGCTTTAATGACATATGGAGGGGCTTGTAGAGTGGAGGAGTACATGCGGCTGCATAGAGTAGAAAAAAGAGTTTGCGGCTAAAAGAGTATGAAGGAAAGAAAGCTGACGGGGGAGTTCTCCCCTTTGTAAAAACAAGGATGACAATATTATCAATGAAAAGAAGAAAATTCTACAAAGAAGGCTGGAACACATAGACGACCTGCTAAACGATGGAAACTGTAACGAAGAGGAAAAAGAAGAGACTGGTGAGAGCCAGGAAAGAAGAACTGTCTTCCAAGTAGTCTAATCGTAGTAGAAGTCTAATCTGTCCGTGGAACTAAGGGTCAGGAATGGAGAAAGTCAAGGAGATGCCTTGGCGTGCCTTCTGTTAAGCTTTGAACTGGAAACAGTGGTGAGTCACGAGTACAGACACAAGGGCCCATATGTCATAAGTCCGTGCAAATCCTGGCCTATGCGAACTATACAGATATCATCGCAAGGATCAAGCGGGACTTGGAGAGGGCTTTCTTTGCCGTCTACAATACAGCCAAGGAAATTGGACTGCAGGTAAACGAAGACAAGACAAAGTACATGGCGGCAGGTACACGAGTAAGACAGAACCCACCATGAAGATTGGGACATACTCCTTCCAGGCTGTCGGAGGTTTTGTATACCTGGGCTCATACGTCAGCATTGACAACAAGGTGAAAGAGAAGATATAACGGAAAGTTCCTGCATTTCGACCTGAAACTCCAAGTTATGTAGGAAATATTTAAATTCAAGACAAAAAACTTTTTCGCACGATATGCAAGGAAGCAAAAAGTAATTTTAAAAAACTGTTCTACCTCCATAGTCATACTGTTTGAATATGGCGGGCACTGATATCCAGCAATACGTCACAGTCCATTGCTACACACACAATGAACCAACCTATCTAATCAGTGACCCTACTTTTCAGTATTGATACCGAGTTAAAAATTGAATTTTTGTTAGTTATTTTTATCATTCTGTTTGTTTACAGTTAATTTTTTTTAATTTAATCTATTTATTATCCTGAAACATTATTGGATTAACTGATGCAAGGAGCCTGTGTTTCACGAATACTAGGGAGACATCACAACGTATTTAGTAAATTAATTTTTTTTTTTGTATTGCCTTTTTAATAATTTCCTTTCTCATGATTTCTTGGTTTTTTGCTTTCATAGACCTTGCATAATCTAAGACACATTGCATCTCATTACAAGCAGAGTAGTAGGATATGTATCTCAGAACTAAAATATATGTATTTTTTTAAAAATATTAATAATTTTTGGTCTATCTGTTTAGCAATTTACAAAAATACAATTGTTCTGTTTTTTTCTTTAAAAAAAAACATCGTCTGCAGTGCTTGAGCAGTTTTTTGAGTATTTGCTGGTACAGATGTAACCTGGTGCATTGGTTATATATTAACAATAATTCCTACTTATGTTCTTAAATAAATAGTTATATGTCACATTTTCTATTATATTTAATGCCTAATATGGGTAAATAGATATGTGAGGAATATTTGTTTTTTGTTTTTTCTCAAATACTTTATTGCCAGAATATTTATAATTATAATAAAGTACATTTACTTGTCGACTGATTTAATCGGATGAACCTTTATTTTTTCAGAGAAAACAATTACCAGGAAGACATTCACAACAATGACTGAGAAGCCTCTCGAAAATTCAATGCGCACCAAACTGAAAGAAAAATTGAATCCAGCTTACTTAGATGTAATTAATGAATCGTATATGCACAATGTTCCACCCAGTTCTGAAACTCATTTCAAAGTTGTTGTTGTAACAGACCTTTTTGAAAAAAAACCTCTTTTACAAGTAAGTTATGTTTTTTGTTTTACTATTAATATATTATTATTATTATTACAGATACGGTTGAATAATTACGATCTCTTGTACACAATATATTTCTTATAGAATGTATTTGTATTTTTTAGCGTCACAGGATGGTGAATGAAATATTGGATTGGGAACTGCAGAATGGCATTCATGCTCTTTCGATAGTGGTATGCTTAAAATTAAAAATATAAAATAAAAGAGGCTATTTTAAGTTTCAAAACATTTAAATATGATGTTTTATTTAGTCAAATATCAGTTCTTATATTTGCGTACAATTGAAAATTGTTTTGTTACTTGTGTAAGTTTAGATGATCTCTTTTCATTTGGGTTTCATCAATCTTCATTGCCCAGGGAAGTAACAGGATGGTTGTCACAATGATATTCTAGGAAGATCGTCGGTGAATCACCGGCAATGTACTTCCTCAGAACGAATTAACGTTAATAGGGGGGGCCCTGTGCTAAAAACCAGCCGATCGTTAAGGCTAATAATAATCAAGAGGTGACTTACATGAAAGTTTCGAAATCCTTGTACTAATGTACCTATATCGGCAATTGTTAGGGTTTTTGAGTTGAGCCACTTTCCCTGAACTCCCTTTGGTCGATTTTGCTGAAGATTCCTCCTTATAGAGTTTTGAGTTTACATATGAAATTTCGTGTCAATATGTTTATTACATCTTACATTGACTGTTTGAGTTGAGCCCCCTCTGATCCCCCCTTCGAACGATTCCGCTGAAAATTGATGTCTAAATTATGGGAATTTGAATTTATATATGAAATTTCGTGTCGTTACATTCATTCTATCGGGAGTTACCATGTTCAGTGAACATTGTTCACAGACCCGGCCACACAGAAGGCGGTCTGTCACGGCAGTCTGCGATACTGTGACGCCACACAGAACGCGATATCTTGTGTGCGGTCGGTCCAGTCGGTCGTGAGCCTTTGGTGTATTATGAGCTCCTTACAAGACGAAGAACTCTTGCTATTATTAGCTCTGCGAAAGACAGCAAACAAAAAGAAAATACGATGTTGAGTACATCAGATCAATAAGAAGAGAGAAGAATTGGGAGAATACCACCGCTTATGTATTGAATTGGAGTCCCATGAAGAATGGTTTTTCAAGTACTTTCTAATGTTCGTGTGAACTATCATACATATACGTGTATTTACGCACAGTTTCAATGAATATTTCCGTTTGGTCAGTCTTTTCAGTCGCACACGTGTAGACAGCGAGGGCGGTCAAGCGGGAAATCTGTGATTTTGTGCAAGCCGATCGCTCGTCGTCGCGACAAACACTGACCGTCGGCGGGAGACCGTGTTCTGTCTGACAGAGATGATGCAACATTGCGTAGTACAACTAGACCGCCTGACCACCTCGGTCAGATATCGCTTCCCACCGCGACAGACCGCCTTCTGTGTGGCCGGGCCTTTAGATTTTTAAATATTTTTTTTGAATCGGGTTATCGGAAAACAAGAAATTTCTGTGAAAACTTATCTTCGACATTCTGATTGATTACATAACTTCCTCTATACTTCGTATAGTTGGGGAAGTAAAACTACTTGTAAATTATTTTCTGTTGATTAATCAGCTGTTACACCGGTATAATTTCCTCTCCAACAGTCGGAATACGCTTGATAATGCTATTAAATGGCACTTACTCTTATTTAGTTAAGAGGCCAAAAGATTAGGAAAACAGGTGTTATCTACGTCCTTTGTGTTCATAGCAGCTATATATCTTTAGTGAACATAGCATTAATAAGTTCTTATTTTAATATTTCAAATTTAATTTTGAAATACGCGGCCCCTTTTAAAAAAAAACTTGAAATCCCGGTGAAAATTCAACTGAATAAAATGATTTATAGAGTCGACAGTATCTTTTCAATGTTAATGGAAATCGAAGTTCTGTCGTGTGAAAGAAAATGCAAAATTTGGCCAACGTTTCGAAAACTATTTATTTTCTTCTTCAGGGCCTACAGAATATAAACAAACAAATTAGACATTATGGACAATGATACACAATGATTGTATTTATTTTTTGTTATTTAGTTATTATTATTATTTTTCTCTCTTTCATATATATAAAATAGTTTTCCCATCTCTTTTTCAAATTATTATGAAGTCTCTGTCTGTATCATTGTCCATAATGTCTAATTTGTTTGTTTATATTCTGTAGGCCCTGAAGAAGAAAATAAATAGTTTTCGAAACGTTGGCCAAATTTTGCATTTTCTTTCACACGACAGAACCTCGATTTCCATTAACATTCAACTGAATTAGTTCCTCTATATCAGATGTTCTAAACCAATCTGCGAATTTCTTCATGCTTATTTGCCTTTTTGTCTGAGAAAATAAAAGTAAAAACACTCTTTCAATATTATCAATAATATGTAGAAGGAATTCGAGGTTCTGTCGTGTGAATGAAAACTCAATATTTGGCCAACTATTTCCTTCTTCAGGGCCTTCACAATACAACAAACAAATTAGTCATTATTGACAATGATATAACTAGATACTTAATAATAATGTTAATCTATCTATTATATAATATATCATTGTCCGTAATGACTAATTTGTTTGTTATATTCTGTAGGCCCTGAAGAAGCAAATAAATAGTTTCCGAAACGTTGGCAAAATATTTAGTTTTCATTTACACAACAGAACCTCGAATTCCTTCTACATTGAAAAGATACTGTCGACTCTATTAATAATTATCAATAATATGTTATTCTTTTTTTCAGGCCAAAACACCTGCCCAATGGGAAGACAGTGATAAAACAATAACGCCTAGTCCTTCTTGTCGAGGCGGCTTCGGGAAATGAAGAGCCTTTAGTAAATTTTTCTATATATTCCTATTAGTTTGTACATTTTTGAAAAATAAATATTTTTTCAAATATCTCGGATCTTTTGCAACAAAACATTCCTTAGAATAGTTACTAAATTGAAACTAAATTAATATGAAACAATACGCCACTTATTGCATACGCTGTCTGAACCGTTGAAGTTATGTAAAAATGATGTATGGAGGAATCGGTGGCAATAACAATTTCTACAAAAAAGTCTGCAATAGCGTATACATTTCCAGAACAGCTAGCCTTCAATAAGAGTTTTCATCATATATAAATCTGTAGTTTTGTCTGTCCATGTGTAACAAGTTGGCGCAAAAATTACTGGACCGATTGATGAAATTTCATGCGTGCTGTCACAAATATTTGAACGGGAGGGGGCAAAATATAAAATTACTTCTAACCCTTTACCTAGTCGTTATGGCAGTTTAGCTCCAAGTTTGCGAAATGTATAAGTTCTCCCCATATTGGATATTTAAAAGGACAAAACGCTATACTAAAATTAATAATTATATAATTTTATTCAACATTCTTAACAAAATATTACACACATCGGGCTTATCAGATAGTTAGCTTGGTTCCATCAAGTATCAACTTTTTTTCTGGAACATTCAAATGCATATAAAAATGTTTGAAGCCTTAAAAAATTATTTACTCAGTTAATATAGAGTTAGAGTTTTTTCATTATAATGTGGGTAATTTAAAGTTTATGTATGACTATGTAAGTTATAACGTGAGAAAAGAATAAATATTATATAATATTAAATACATTATATTGCAGCATTTTTTATTCACATAATAGTTAGTTTAACTAACTCCACAAATATTTCCTTACAACTAGAATAAATCAATTATGTACACTAGTTCTCTGATTTAAAAAAATAATACATTTACAAGCTCAATTTTCCATCGATGTGAGAAGCCATGTGGTAACTACTTCATTTAAAAAAAAAAAAATGTTTTTAGAGAGATATAAAACGTTTTGCTTCGGTGTTTCTCTAAACATTTAGATAAAGTGTACAAAGCTGAACATTTGTACACTGACTTATCGAATATTTTTTCGAATTTTCACAAAAAATAAATAAATAAATGTTCCACTTGCTTCTCAACTATTCACAGATAAACAGAATGTGCATCGTTAATATTTTCCTGGAAATTACACAAGCCTAAAATAATTTTCGTATATCCATATTTTTAGAATACTGCTACGATAATTGTTTTTACAAAAAAAAAAAAAAAACGAGATCAATTGACGTGTGGTCTTGTAAGGAATTTTCGCACATTGCGAATGGAAAATAAAGTTTTTTTCAGTTATGAATAAAATATGAAAAAAAAAAAATAAACAACAACCAACTTTTTGACAAAGAAGAGAGGATTAGGGACCGTCCATAATTAAGGTACGGCAATTTTTGAACATCTTGACCTCCCAACTGTCACAAAGTGGCACATTCTTCGAATCCCCTCCATTAAACGTCACATTTTATAAACTGGATAATGTACATACAATTTCATGAATACATTAATTAAATACTAAACAGGATTAAAATTAAATTTAATAGCATGTTTTCGATACAAAAAAATATTTATTTTAATTAAAATTTAAACATTGACAATAACATTTTTTTTTTCTGTCGCCAATTACTAAATGCAGTATTCATCTCACAAGTAAAACAGTTATACTGTTTAGGCTGTTACATCTATTGATATGCACCGAAATGATTTAGATGATGTTTGCTTTGCCGAATACATGGCTAGTTTAAGTAGAAATTAAGAGTCGAGTGGCGCCATGAGCATTAGGTCTTAAAAACGAGCGTCTATGTACATTCTATTTAGAGATATGACCGTTACGAAGAATAAGTCCGTATGTAATTTTTGTGATAAAAGAAATAATAGTAGAACATGTAATTTTCATTGAATCGAATAGGGAGGGCTAGAACTGCAAATAATTAGATTTCGTGAAAATCTGCGGTTGTGTCCTTAATTGAAAGAAATTATTACAAAAATCATTAGTTCAAAATAGGAAACAGCTACATTTCGATCTTAACACATGATTTTACAGTGTTGGCACATTTTACATAAACGGAAGGCACAATGTTCCAATTAAATATGGCCCTAAATTATTTTTTTTCTATTTTCGCAGCTGTGACCATCTACGATTTAATGTGCGATATAGCTACGGCGGAGGGAGTGTTGTCCCAGTTTGTTTTCAAAAACATTCAAGATATTACTAGTTTCGTTTTTAAAAAAATGATTTCATCAACAGATTTCCATTGATGATGGATGTTCCCCCAACAATGATTTTAGCACCAGTTAATTTCTCTAAAAGTTGAAACGCAGAAATTTCAGCATAAGTTACACCCCCAATAAAATACACAACAAATGTTCTCAATGGTGAAGACGACGACCGATCAGATTTGATTGTCAAATTGGAAATTATTCTGGTCAATTCGTCATGGGAGGTTTCTTGTTTTATCAGGAGATGAACTAGTTGACAAACTGCTGGAATATATGAACCACCAAAAACATAACCCAAATCCTTAGGATTTTTTAAATCGTAATTATCATTAACATCAGGAAAAAGTTTCAGTTTTTGGGAAAAGGATAAAAAATTACTTTTCCTGGTAGGCAGTGTGACGACGGCTTGAACTACCTTGTTGGCAAGTTGGGCTCCCTTGACTTCCGTTATTAGACCTTGTTGTTCATTGCATAAATTATTTTTTTCCAAATTGTAGAAAATAGGTAAGTGTTGGTAGCCATAAACATGCAAAAATTGAGTTTTCATTCTTAGGTATTCATCCGAAGTAAGACCATCCTGACTTAAGGAAAGAAGACAAATAAGCCTCAAAATGGGCAATTTTCCGCATATGTTCATTGCCAAACACTCTTCCACGTAAGTGACACAATCCTTCCTGTTTCGCCCTTCAAGAATATCCCTCTCTGTATTCTGTAAAGCTTCGAAGCGATGTCCCATTTCTCCAATTATTCCCTCACAGGCTGCTATATGATAGGCCAAAGTCTTCTTGAGATTTGTAACTGAGGACAATTCATCAGCTACGTATCGTTTCATTTCTTGAAGTGACATATTTTTACTTTTTGTATACTCGGCGTTTAATTCTTTCGTTTTGGCACTCAAATACGGAAACACATCAGAAAAGTGCCTACTTTTAATGTGGGAGTAAGTTTCATCAGAACTCTTTAAGTTATAGCCTATGCTAGTTTGTTGTTGATTTTGTATAGTTTTCAACTCAATATATCCACTTCTTATACCATAAACTTCGTCAAGTAAACTTGAATATGTACTACCGGTCAACAGAGTACTTGCATAATCAACATCCCTATCAACAATAACGAAACAAGAAATGTCCGAATTAATGGCTGAAGGAAATTCCAATTCCTCACAATACGCATGTATCATCGGTTCAACCAAATGAGCGTACTTTCCCTGAATGACAGAAACTGCAGGTTTACCAAATAGCATATATAATGTCCATAAGGATTTCGCAACACACGGTAGATAACTTTGGTCCCCTTCAACAAATGTGGTTTTATAAAATGTCTGAAATTCTAAGGAAATTATTTGGCTATCTAGTGTTATAAGTTCCCACTGGAACGTATGGACAGTAACATATCCTATTACCCCTTCTTCTTCTAGTAAACGTAAAGTACAACCTAGTTTCCTATGTATAATAATAATATGATAAGAATTGCCGTCATTTTTCTGATTTATCTCACTGTTTATTTTATCACATACATTCTTTACAGTAATCAGATCTCCATGAATAAAGAACACTCTTTGTGTATTTGTAGATGGAGTTGCAGTTTTTTCCAACTTGTATATTTTGTCGACACCATGAGACCTGAAAATTGTTAAAAAATAGTTGCAATTATTTGTGCCACAATATCAGTAATAAATTAATGATTCAAAATTACGGAGACTGACAGTTAAAATAGTCTGTTATGTGGCATCTCTGAGAGCGCACCTTCAGCCTCACCATTACCTCCTGTACCAATCCTAAGGTGTGATCATAAAATTGTTGACCATTCCAATTTTTGAATGTGGATCAGAAATGTTAAGCTTGTTGTAGATCCCATGGCTAAAGGCTTAAAACGAAGAGCTGAGGGAATAAATAGGGTATGTGACACCGCTTCGAAAGAAAATATTGAAACCACATTATTATACCTCAAAAACCATGGTCCCATCGTTTTCACTCAAGAAACTGCTCCCTGGAGCCAACATGAAAACGCATTGGAGAATTCAATTGGAAAGTTCTCACAATCAAGCTGTCAAATGTTTGCGATGTACGAACTTGTCAGACTTCGTATAACTGGTTTATCGATCATATTTCGTAATGATTAGAGTTTATATTTTATTTTCCATTTGAACTATATTAAAACTGTCCAGTGCTTGAATTAAATGTAGCAAAGAAAGGAACAAAAAATACTAAATATTGGTTGATAGACCACCTGAAATATCGAACTTGACTAATTTCTGAAATAATGTTGACTACACAGTAATAGTTAGCTAAGTACCTTAGTTCATTGACACCTACTAAATGTTCCAAAGGTTTTATGAGAGTTGCATCAATGATGAAGTCTTTACGTCCATTGATTTTTGACAATATATTTAAAAATTTTTTTTGAGAGATTCTATTTAATGCAGTTAATTTGTCATCTATGGTATGTAGCATTCTGTTCACGTAAAAAAAAAAAAAAAAAAAAAAAGAACAAACTTTGAACTTACTAGATTACAAAATATCTCCTAAAATATAAAAAAAGAGAAACCTAATAACCTGTAAGAGAGTAACCTCATGTCAACAAATGGTTCGAGTGATTTCGTTATATTCCGACACTATTCACATCGGAGTGAAGTGGACAATTGTACCTGGGAATATATTTGCCTTGGGCTATTGTCATATTAAATGATCTCTCAATTGTTATTTTCTTTTTTCACACACTGTTTAGCATTTCAATGATTTGTTAATGTCTTCAATAGCAACTTGACTGAAGACCTTATCCCTCAATTCAAGTTGAAATTTTAATTGTTGAGTTTTTCTATGTTAGGAAAACTTAAATTATAATAGATTATTTCGAGGTAAATATATTAATTTGTTAATTGTACTTCTTTTTATAGTCGATTTGGTTTAAGATTTTATCAGCACGGCTTGCAACCAAGTGATTAGGAAAAGTTATCTGTTGCCATCTCTTGATTCTGTTAAAGCTGAATTTCATGTCACTTAATACCAAGTTTCATTTATTTACATTGAATCAACAAAAAGTTGGGGTCTAAAACTAAGTAATTCACAAAACTTTTTTTTTAAATAAAAATAATACATTAATAGCAGTTATTTAAGTTCTAGGCACAAATTCAAATATTCTATCATTGTAGGCCGCAAATCATTTTTTTTTTATACACCCCAAGAGGGGCAGAAATCTGTAGTTTTTCCTTATCTATCTTCGGTATACATTAATTATTACAACTAAACAATGTCTCCATACTTTTTCTCTCTGAAAAAACAAGTGTTGATGAAAATCCCCAAAATAATTTCTGTACTTAGCCCTCTAATTTAAAAATAAGCTAGTGGTTATACTATCTGATCTTTCATTTGTTTGTCTACTAAAAAACGGCTTCTCTGCATATTTCAGATCAGCCATGGCTCAAAATCCGAGTCCTTTTGTGTATTGGGCACAGGATGCAGATAACATTTATCTCAAGGTAGACCTAAAGGACATCAAGGTAAGACCACAAAACAACTTTATGTGAATTCAATTTGGTATTAAATAGACCTATAGGATGGCTCATTTTCTGGCGAACTTTGAGCTGAAGTCTCGTCTTTCACTGAATCGTGACTTTGGGATGATAAGTTTCTGTCTATAGTTTTAGCGAAATGAGGCATTTGGTAGTTATATGCCTTCCTATTGTCCATGGAAATTCTGACTAAATCTTTAAATCGAAGCCGATATAGTCGGAGTACGTACATACAAAGGTTTGTAGAGAGAGTGAGCTTGGTCTGTTTCAAAAATTGATTTAAATATGCCGAGTGTGATCGGAACTAGAAAACAATGAAAGTTGTTTAAGACTCATTGTTTATATGTTATAGTAAGATATTGTGGGACAAAATTTTTCCTAAAACAAAATACATTATCTTCCCATTGTTTTATTTTTGACCAGAATCTGTTTTCAACGCAATACCATCATCATCAGTGGCACATCTATGATTGAATAAATATAAATAATGAAAAGCAACTAGCAAATCTAAAGCATCAGGGTACAGTGTAACAAAATAAAAAATATTCCCCAACCATACAGCTTATACGCTAAAGGACTATTGGCATAGCTCAAAGGGATGGGGACAGCGAGGTCATTCACTCTACATACAAACAAAAAAACACTCAATATTTGTCAAATAACTGTTTGCAATAGTATACAAATCAACGTATAGCCAAAAGAATTTCTGTCATTAAATATAAAAAATAAAAAAATAATGTTTTTTTTTTAATCTACATAATAAATATATATGTAACAACCAGCCCAGTAACTATATACAATATAACTAACTGGTACTGGACGGCTACTTCCCTTAGTCTGGAACCTCTCTCACACTAGGTAGGTCAGGCAGAAGGGAGTTCTTAACCGCTACGTTTTTGTTAAGACTGTATCCTCATTTTATAAAAACCGGATCTCCAAGCCTTCCAAGATATCCATACGTCTTCCCTTGGTACCCTCGTGCAAGAATTCCACTCTATGCGTACCAGTATGGCCCTCATTTTGACAATAAATAAAGAACTCGTTTTACATCATTCTTCGTAGATGTTCCTTAGTCCATATGTGTACTTTCCTTCTCGTCTGTTGAATGTAAGTTATATTGTTTTGCATGCTTTAAGATTCGCTAGTTACTTTCCATTATTTAAATTTTATATTTATTCAATCATAGGTGTGCCTCTGATGACGCTGTTGCGTTGAAAACCGGTTCTCGTCAAAAATAAAACAGTGGGAAGACAACGTATTTTGTTTATAATGGCTCATTGTTCAATTCCACTAAACCCTCTCTTTCTTTATTGTTTAAACTAAAAAAACTATTTTTTTTCTCCGAACGTACGGTCGCGTAGAAAATATTTATTCTCTAATATTTTGTCTTGAATGATGTTCGCCTCTATCTAGGCCCTACTTTGAGTTTCATGAAAATCTATCATTGTGAGGGTAGTCTAACATGTCCTCAAAGTGACATCTAGACAGAAGGAAGTAAGGTGCAACAAAACTTTAGTTTTCGAAATAACTTATAGATATGTAGAGTTGAAAAAATTATTTTAAGGGGGAAGATTTCAAGATTTGTTTGCGACCTAAGACAGTGAACAAATACAAAATTGCTATTCTGGTCATCAGCTACAATAAACGCATATTATTCAGCGTTGTCCGTATTATTATCAGTATTTATAATGTAATAAAAATAATAATATTGATTGTTATTGTTATTATTTTCAGGATCAGGATGTGAAGTTGGACAGAAGCAGTATGACCCTGTGGGCACAAGGCGTTGGCGCTCATGGACCCTCAACCTATGCATTCTCCTTGAACTTTTTTGGGGATTTAGATTCGGACGTATGTATAGTAAACTATATTATGTTATACTACGATAGACCTATTGTCTATAGGTGTTACACACGTAGGTGTTACATACTCGCTTTTTAAAATTTTTGATATTTTGGTTTTGGTGTATCATTATTAACTCTATTAAGAAAGTTTTCCAAAGTTCTAGGAGCTTATTGAAACTTCTTGAAACAATAGAAGTCCAAAATGGGAAACAAATGTATGTATATTAATATATAAATATATATTTTATGTAGTGAGCCTACAAGGTAAAAGTCTCTTAAATGAAAATCGTAAATTCAGACTTGAAAATATGTTGAAGTTCTATATTAAGAGGAGGGGGTGGGTATCTCAATGCCCGTGTGAATTTTCCTCCAACTTTTTTGAAAGCAACAAACTGTATACAAAAACTATATAGTATATAGTTTTGTATTATATAGAGAAAGTAACAATTTTATAAAACAAGCAAACAATTATTATTTTATATCTTGAGTACCATTTTAAGAAATTTGCAAAACTTTATGGGATTTTTTCTCAAAGCTGTTATTGGTGAGTACTTAGCTTCAATTCCAAATATGTCAATTAACTTATTGTTGGAGACGGAATTTTATTTCTCCTCTACTCAGCTATCGATTTTTTTTTTCTAATTTCTTTTCTAATATTTCGCACTTTGTGACAGATCGTCCCGAAATATGGTCTATCGGAAAAAAGTGACTTGGAAGAATCATAAAAACAGGTTTAGATTTTTTATTTGGGAGGTGAAAAAACGGTAAGGACGCGGATGGGATGTTTAGCGATGGTCCGATATCAGGTATTCGTCAAAGACCCCCCCTACCTTATGTAACTACACCTAGTTAGGCAAAGTTTAGGACCACAGTAGAGTCGGGCTCATGTCCACTAGAGCGACGAAAGAACGCTTTGGTTGTAGAGGATATAGAGGCCCGGGTATGAGTCAATAACTAATTTTAATAAAAACTATTTATTAGTTTTATTATTTTATTACTAATTTATTTTTTATTATTTATTGGTTTTATTTTATTTTTTACTCTAAAATTTAATAGTTACTTATTTATAAGTCATCTTGATATTTCGCTAAAGTCAGTAGGTGAATTTGGACGTTTCCCAAAGAGCTCTGTAACATTTACATTTTTAAGACTTATCTTATTACCTTGTTATGGTTTAACGCCAATAAACATTATCATTATTACTCCCCTATTTATAAATGCCAATCTCAAAATTGACAAAACTAAGATAAGGTCCCTTTCCTTTGACTGTACTTATAGATTATATTATACAATTCCTCTTTTATGTTCGTATCAGTTTTCACTAAATCATTGTGTGGGCTGGGCTATTTTTTGTCAATGTACTTCAAGAAGTCAAGTTTTTTTTTAATTATATGCGTTATTCATTCTCGTTCATTCATGAAGTCTCTTCGGACCGGGATGAGACAAAAAATATTTCATCAGGAGGTAGATGAGGATTATGTTAGAAAGGTTACCTGCCGAAACATTTTTTTGAAAAAGAAAACTAGTTTCCTTTTCTTTCTTCTCGTTGTACTACCTAATCAATTATTTTTTCTATGATTAGGTCTTCTTTGGGTTTATCCCAGTTTTCGTTACATATTATTGGTACGTCATGAAATTTTTTTATTTAAAAAAAACATAAGAAAAACGATATAGACACTTCTCATTTTAAAAAATCAAAAAACAATATTCACACCCATGAAGTTTTAATAGTTTCAGTTCTTGAGACACACTGTTGAAGAGTTTAGGTGTTTAGTTATAAACTGAAACCATTTAAAAAGTTGCTGAGTGCAAACCATTTTTATACATCAGGTGAGGAAGGGTTTGGAATTTTAACTTGAAATTCCCCTGTATATACATTTGTTCGGTTTTAAAATATTTTCCTCTCTGTCTGATAATATTGGTGAGCCTAAAATTAAAGATAAAATTCAAACCGAACAAATTCCCAGCTGATCCATGGAGATTTCTAAGTTGAAACTTCAAACCCTTCCTTACCTGATCTGTGTTCGCACTTAGGTAGCTGAAGACACCTGTGGAAAACGAAGAAATACCGGCAAAAAATAACTGACTGAGTTCATTTTAATCTCATTCTTGTTTTCTCATGTGTATGTATTTAGTGTTATGGTGACTTTTATTCCTTATATCATATATCTTATTATTATATTTTGTTGTAATTTCAATTCATATCTTTATTGTTATTTATTTCATTATTTTAAAAATAGGAAAATCTTCTGTTGTTAACTTTAATAATATTCTAATAGTAATTTTGTTGAATGTACTAACATCATAACAGACAAGTCACATGTAAATCAGTTTGTATTGTTAGAGTTTGATAATGTTGTCTTTTGTTAGTTTTAGTTAACATTGATTATTAGGCATATAGAGAAAAATACTCCATGCCTAACAGTACATCTGTTCCGATCCTCTTACCTGTTGCATATGTACGTTTCGCACTCAGCAAACTGACAGTCTATAACTAAATCTGACGACGGTTTAATACACCGAAACCGGTAGTGTACCTATGTATATATTTTTGTTTAGGCAAGTATATATATATATATTTTTGTTTAGACGATATTTCAAAAAGAAAGTTTGTTTTATTTACTTTTTAATAGCAGAGAAATATACAAGTTTGTTTCTGCTAAATTTCAATTATTCATATTCATATTTGATTCTACGTTTTTTTTTTTTTATAGTACCCATGTCATTGATGACCTGTGAAGAAATGTCATTTAATTAATGTTTTCGTGTTTTTAGGATGAAGTACACCAAACCAAAACGTCACCTAGAGCTGTTGAATTTACTTTGAAGAAAGCTACAACAGCTTGGTGGAACCGATTAATTAAACAGCCCCAGAAACCTGCCTGGCTCAAAGTAATCCATTTGTTTATATATCTTAGCAACACCTGTTTGCAATTGCCAACGTAATACTACATAATCAATAATGTTAATACAATAGAAGGTTATCACTAAGCAGTATTAATATATTAGTAGTTTTAATGACTCTAGATATTAAATAATTCGGGCCGCACAAGACTCCTGTTGACGTTGTGTTGAATCCTTAGAATCATAACATGTTGACTATTGACATTTGCAAGAGCTGTTCCAAACGCATACCACAAAATATGAGACTCATTATAGATAAGGAAGTTAGATAACTGTGTAATATTGTGTCTTATTACCAGGGTTGGATCATTCTTCGTAGAATATTCTTTTTCTATGAAAAAACATCGTAGTATTTTTCTTTCTTCTCTCTGTTTTTTAATATTTTATAAAAAATAATGCAGATAATAATTATTTATATATTTTGAGTCTTTACTCATTTAAATAGAAACTTTGAGTAACATGATTTTAGAAACGTCTAAATAAGAGAACTGACATTTAAAATACATCTTTTGGAAATGGATTGCCATCACTGCCGGCCGCCATTTTAAACATTATGGAGAACTAACACTTAATTCATATTTAGGACTTTAATTTGATACCCCACTTGTATTTATAAACAAATATATAATTTTTAGTGCAGCGCCACATTTTGCATTTTTCTTGCGCTGGATTTTTCAGAAACTTCTACATTTTTTCCAAACAGAGGGGCGTCCACAGGACTACATTCAGATACCATGATTGATTCTACGTTAGATGGTTTAGACTATAAAAAATTTTATCATTTTGACAACAATTTCCAAAAAGTCTCTAAAATTCTCAAGAGGTGGGGCGGTTCTACCAAATGAAGTATTCTTTATTGATGAAATCGTAAAGCTAAAACGTATATTTTGTTCGTTAGATGTCTTTTCGCCAATCTGAACACAATAAACATGGTCTTTGCTCACTTACTGATTGAAATAAATGTATAACTAAAATATTGTTCTAGGTTAGGACTTTAAAAATATTGGAAGTTTTAAGGGATGGATTGAGACGAAATTATCTCTCTGAAAACAATAATATATATGCTTTACGATTCTACCATTTATTTATTTTTTGTTTCAAAACATATTAATCCAAAGATGTTTGGGAAATATTCCCATCATCAGAATCTAAACTTTTTATGCAATTAATCAGTAATGACCATTATGATGATAATCTCTTATAATAAATAACAATTCAAATATTTTAACTAACCTAAATCTGTAGTATTTGTATATACATAAATTTAAGTTGTCGGTCCATTATTTTATATGCGAGACCTATGGAGATTAATATTTTTTAAATGTTAGCTTATTAGATATTTCACTTAATATTTCCATTGTGTATCGTAAACATTAAGTTACTTACTTTATGAGTCGACATAGTTGATTACCATTCTGTCAGACTGATCTTTCTTGCAACGAAAATTGTTCATATCTAGGTATTATATTAATAAAAATGTTTTTTTTATTGGCATCACAAACCTATATATATTTTTTTTAAAATTAATTGTTACTCTCCAAGAAGTTTCAAGTCATCTGACAGCAGTGGGCTAATATTCTGCCTGTATATAGTTCAGTAAAACCGAATAATCTGCTTGACAATTCTACGTATCTATATCAAAAATATGTACAGAACCATGTAGATTCCTGGAACCTTATAGATTCTCAAACATTTCTCATACACTGACTTTTCCATGTCAAAACCTGATCTTTATTGTCTTCTAGTATTCTTTTAATTATTTTTTCATTATTTTATTATTTTACTTAGCAACTTATTCTATTAAGCCCTTCAATTATAAGAAATTAGAATAAAAGAATGGATGATGTTCTATTTACAGGTGGACTTCGAAAGGTGGAAGACCGAGGATGACGAGATGTCTGACAATATTGAAGATACTCCAAGGGACATTATGGGTGACTATCCTGAATTGTATGAAAAGCTGAAAAGAGATGAGTTCGGTTATGTTAAAGGTATGTACTGTGAAGATCACATTCCCTCTTCTTTATTGTTTATACTATGCCCTTGTCTTGTTGACATCTGAAAGGACCTCACATCTGTAGAAAGATTTGGACATCTGAGAGGACCTCACATCTGTAGAAAGGTTTGAATGACAAACCTGAGGTTTTTAATATTTAAATTAGATGCTATTAAAATGTATCGAAAGAGCGGGAAAGATAGGAATGGGGATTTAGTTTTAGAATTTGATAGATATACGAAGAAACCCATTGTTTTTGTTTGAGTGTTTGTGTATCCACATCACGATACCGTTTTACACGGAGACCATCTTATAAATTAAGGAGCCAGCCTTCACCGTAGCTCTGCTTCTCATCCCAGGTCAGTCACCATTCTGGACCCTGAGGCGGGCTTTTACAGCCTTAGCTGAAATGATACTACGGGTATGATTGCTTCCATGCGACACCATCTGAGGATGAATTCATAGTGGTTGTAGATGCTGGTATTAGCATATGAAGCCAGCCTCTGGTAGAGTAGTCCTGGGGCCAGAGTGGAGTATCCTTATTCCACGGAATAACTGACTTATCAAGTTATATTTCAGTTGCAAGTTATTTATTCTGAAAAGGTTGGATTTTATCTTCAGCTGGGTATAGGCGAGAGCTAACCAATGACTTCTATCAACTGAAAGGTTGTTGACTTTCGGACGCTTCTAACTAATAGGAGATTCACCCGGCGTTGTCCGGGAATAATTTTGCCTCTCAATACATAATATGTAAATATTATTTACAGTTTACCTATCAAAAGATGCAGTGGGCGCGATATGTAGAGTCTCAAAATGGAAAAAGACACCTGGAACAGAATCGATTTTCCTCCTATCTATAATCAGAGGACGCCGGTACCTCAGAGGTAGCTTGCTAGCAAAATTTTTAGGACTCCCACAGAAGATACATTTTTTGCAGAGATATTGTGAAACACTTATTAAAAAATAAAGAAAAAACGTATGTTTTTTATTTTTCTCACAGAAGATTCTCGGGTTCATGTCCATCAGAGCTCCGAAATAGCGTTAAGGTAGTAGGCGATATAAGCCCGGACTTGTGTCACAATAACTATTTACAATCATATAACCAAGAATGTAAGTTCCATTGTAATGAAGTCACTGTAACATATATATATTTTATTTTCTCCATGACATGATGACCTATACGCAAATTTTCAGATTTATAGGCGAGTGGGTATGTTGATTATGTTTGTATTTTAAGTAATTAAACAAATGTTATTATTTTTCAGAGGATTTTCGCAAAGTGTATCTGGTTTTCTACAATCTGACACAGTTCATCTTCTATACTTACATTATTGTTGTGATGTGGATTAGATACATGAAAGAAGGAACAGGTAATGTTTGATTTGTTTATGTATATCCTTATTGTGTCACAGGGTTACAGGTACAGACCACATATCAAAACTTTCTTCATAAGTTAGTCCCAAATTATTATAAAATTGCATGTATCGCATTGGCTTATTAGATAACGGACTGGGTCAGACTGTTTATTTCCACCTCTTTTTTTCGTTGATAAATCTAGTTTTTTTTTTTTTTTTTAGAAAAGTAATGTTACCAACCTTTTGGCCAACGCAAGAGGACAATGGAGGCTACGGAAAATATAGTAAATCTATTATTGTATTCTCAGTTCAAAGAGGTACAAAACTGAAAGTTTTCGTTGTTCTGAAAGTGTTCAGCATGATTCTGTGGGATGTCAGCTTCTCAATTAGCCTTGAAGTTTATTATAAAACTCTGTTTTGAGCGTCTCCACAGCTGGATTGTTTTTTTTTTTTTTTTTTTGTAATTTGTAAAGGTTATTATTGGTTAATTCATTTTTTTAAGATTCCATTGCTGGGACATATGAAGCTGTCGGACCGGTGCTCAAATTTGCCCAGTTACTTCAGTATTTAGAAGTAATGCACCCATTTTTCGGTTACACTAAAGGAAGTACTGCAATGGCCTTACTGCAGGTAATGCACACTTTACATTGTTTAACTTAATCATATTTTTGGGAGCATATTTCATTTATTATATTGTAGTCAACAATCGTCCCGTCAATAGTGATAGTTATTATTGCAGCAATTTAATTTATATATTTTTTTCTATTCCTCCTTATAGAGTTGAAGTTGAAATCAAATAAATAAAATCCACAACACATATGAAGAAAAATCTCATTCTACACATTTTCGTACTGTACCATCTATACAATATTATGATTATAAGAAAGTAATCGCAACATTTATGTTGAGTTACTATTTTTGTTATTGTCAAGAATATGACCATAATTTGTCAAAAGTTGTAACATTTTTGGGAAAATTCAAATAATGAGGATTTTTTTCATCGCACTCTAAAAACTAATCACTCTCATTTCTCCAATAGAACTTGATCTTTGGCCGCCATCTTGAAACAGTGCGCAATAACTAATTTTTTGATGTGTTTTCTTCATTTTCTCGAAAATCATTGAGCTTAAATGTACTGAATCTAAACTAAAGCCCGTAAAATGTCTCACAAATTGTCTTCTCGTATTATTTAATTTTTATTCGTATTATTGAGCTGAGTTTACAAAGCTCTTTCTTAGCCGACTCACGTATTTCGTTGTACTCGTACTCCTCCTAAACCCCTTTACCGATCACATTGAAATTTGCCACGATGGTAGTGGACCCGGTGACGATGGTTTACTACTAAAAAAATCTGAAATCGAAGGAATAACCACCGAAAAACGAAATTCCCATTGAAATCAATTGAGAGACAAAATTCTCGCGCAAAATAGAATTTTTCAATTTCAAATGTAAAAATCCGAGCGAAGCCCTTTTCGGTTTACCATCCATTTCTTTTTTTTTTTGATAAAAATATACACAGCTGTTGTCTACAAAAAGGCTAGAAAAAATCCATTGAATTCAATTGAAATCTATTTAAATTATTAATATATTTATAAAGAACATACAAGGTGAGAAGTTACTGATAATTATTAAAACATTAACTGAGTTTTTTTATAGATATGCCTGACTCAGCTCAGTTTTTGCAAACAGCAGAATGTATTTCACACCTAGTTTAATTTGTTATCTTTTCATACAACCATTGGTTGCTCTGAGGCACACATTTCCAATAAGTTTCGTACTCTTGCGATGTTTTGCCTGAGTTGATTTGGTATGGAACATTTCTATAAGTAAGTAAAAATACATATCCCTGTAACTGTTGTAGGTGACAGGACGCAACTTGGTGCTTTTCGCCATGATTGAAGCCGAACCAAGAATGCAAACCAAACCAGTCGTCTGCTATCTCATATTTATATGGGCTTCCATCGAGATTGTAAGGTATTGAATTGGTGAATACATTTTTGTGATCTATGTCGATATAGTGGAGAAACGAATCAAAGCAAAGAACATCTTTAATACTTATATTGTCTAATTCCAAAAAAATATATACTTATAGTGTACTGGTTTCTATTTACGCCATCGACAGCCCCAAGTATAACAGTCACTGTTCAGCAGCTATTGAATTGATTATTCTTTGAAGGAAAAAAAGAATTGTTATAATTTTAAGAACGACTTTTTCTTCTTTCATCAACTCCTAGTGCTGTTTTGCGTAGAGTGGTACCTTCACTCCATCTCGTTCAGACTTCTCGGTCCCGAATCAGTCTCCTCTTCTCAGGTGACTGTCCACGTGTCCATGCGACCCGAGTTGTCGCTTCTCAAGAGCATCCTTCATAAGCTCAACTCCCAGGTCCTCCCTTAACAGATGCGGTACTTTCATGTTTTTGCCACATTGATTGTTAAGTACTTCCGCTGTTGTCACTGCTTGGCAGCTTATCGACTGGGGTTTTCCGAGCCATAGAGTAGGATGGGGTGAACACAATCTTATAGATCTGCAGTACCATGGCCTCCTGGCTGACTTACCTTTTCGCGATCTGGCGGAACTGATTGGAATTACTACTATTAATAGTTTCAACAAACAACAGATACAATTACAGGTTTCTTTTTCTAACTTTGGAATGCTATTTGACTTTATAAAAAAATAAATAATTTTCGGGAGTTATTATTTTCATTCGAAAAGAATCATAGGATCTTTACAAATAATAATGCCATATTGATAAATATTCGACAGAAAATGTTCTAAGATAATTTAAGTCTGGGAATAAGGAAAATATTTATTGACATCTAGTGTGGACATTTTTTATTAAACTTGAATAAGTAAATCCTGTTGACTTAAACCAAGATTGTGTCAGACTTTATATTTTAAAGATGTTCTTTTCAATATAAATTTGTATAATATATCTTTCTCCTTGTGCTAAACCAAATAAATGTTATTGCTTGTTCGTTATAATTTATCCAAATATTGTTCTCCAGGTACCCTTTTTACATAATGGAGCTTTACAAAAAGGATATAGGCGTACTTACCTGGCTTCGGTATTCTCTATGGATACCATTGTATCCCCTAGGAGCTCTTTGTGAAGGCATTATTATTTTAAGGTAATTTTTCAATCAATTACTTAAAATACTTATAAAAAACATATAAATATATATATATATATATTGCCTATATATGTCCTGCCTATATAAATATATATATATATATACCATAAAGGTGACATATTAAAAAATGTGCTATCTATATTCACTGAACTTATTTCAATGTCGTTGACATTTTGTGTATAAAATAAAACAAAGCAAAAATAACTCAAAAACTATTAGAGATATCAAAATTTTGCAAAGTACCAAAGTTGTAGTTCACAGTTGAGATCTTTCAGATGCTTCGTCGGAAACTAAAAAATCTCATCAGAAAGGGCTTAAATTGCCATTTGAAAAGTCATGGTTCCTCTTAGCTCTAACTTTTAAAAAGTAAAATAATAATGATGACCTGTGAAATACATTTTTTTTTTGTTATGATTCTCTCTTGAAGTAATGTCAACATTTAGTTAATTTTACGCTTAATGTTGAGTAAATATTCTTGTACAACTTTTTTTACGTAGAATCCATTAAAAATAGTTTCAGAAAGATTTGAATAACCTAAAAGCTTTTTCCCCTCAAAACTGTCCTTTTTTTTATACCCTTTTCCCATCCTTTAAATTCCCAAAAGACGTACTCCCTATATTGTTGTTTGACTGAAGTTCAGTAATATTTGTCAAGGAGAAGTCACCCTTCCCATTCCAGTTCTGGATTTAATACAGATTTTGAAAATGAAAGTGGATATGCCCGCAATGCCGCTCCAAGTGGCTGCGTGCTTTACTGGTGCCTTAAGCAGGTCCTGCCTATAGAATAATGGTTTTTTTTTGTTGGTTTTTTCAGAAATATTCCATATTTTGAGGAAACTCAAAAATTCACCGTTGAAATGCCCAACAGATGGAATTTTACATTTCCCGTTCCACTGTTGATGAGGTTTTATCTACTTTTTATTTTCATCCCAGGTAAGAAATTGATTAGGGCTTTATTCCCGTTTTGGGTTGCTTAATAACAATTTTAGATAACTGTAATGCATTTTATTGGTAGGGTGGCGGGAAAAATAAGTTGGCTTTCTGGGCAAGCCAACTCGGAGAAATTTGGGGGGTCTGCGCATCAGAATTTTATAAGAATCTATATTACCCATCGATGTCATTTCTCATTAAAGTTTACAATAATTTGGAAAATTAAATTATTAGTCATCGGAATGAAAGACATTGTTCATATTTATATTTTATTCATATCTTATTTGATTTCTGACCTTTAGGCTAAACTAATGCAATAAAAAAAAAAACGCAGTGTTGTTTTTAATAGGACTGAATGTGTAACTAACAAAATAAATAGCGTGAGAACAATGTTCCAGCATGTTACATGTCTTGAGCTACCGGGCAGACTCTGTGGAGAGGAACAAACGTGCATACGACAGAGTATTCAGTCGTTTCTAACCTTTCTGGAGATGATTGGATTTGGTTCTGGCACTCATTTAATAAACAATTGTCGTCCTTTAATAAACTTATGAGTATAACTTTATTGTTATCTATGCAATATTTGTACTTAATAAATAATTAATGATTGACTGAAAACCTGTACCTACTCGTACTAAACGACTTTATTTAATACATTTTTAAGAAAATCTTTTCTTAGCTTAATGTTTCGGATAGTCTTTCCTCCATTGAAACACATTTCCTCGTTACTGTACCGTAATGTGATACGGTTGATCTTGAGTGGAATATATTAACTTGTTGAAAGAGAGGACATTTTATGTTGATTTTTCCGGATGCGCATGTATACTCGAAGTGAGTGAATATATCCTTTTAATAACGGTGACTATTGAGAGGATTCACCCAGAACTCTCTTTTGTAACTTGTTCTGACAAGATCTCAACTACAGATCCACTCATCGCAACTATTATTAATCGTTAACTTCGAGTATCAATATACATTCGAACAAACACAGGCTATTTGTAAGATTCGCCGATTATTCTGTTGACCGCCAGTTCTGCTTTTGGCATACAGTTCTTTCTCTCGCCGACAGAGTCTGTGACTCATAAAACATTGCTCACAGGAAAACACGTGTTCTTATCAAAGTTAAAGAGCAAATAATTGTCTTCAAAATATGTTTCATACGATTTGGAAAAAACCGTTTCGGAGCAAATGCAACACGAAAATAATACTCCGAGTTCGCCCGATTGGGATGGCTGAAAACATACCCAGAATTGGCTAATTTTGTATTTTTTGTATTTATACAGATGCACTTACATAGTTGGATCAAAAGATAGAAGCGCTACAAGTTCGAGTTTTGTAAAATTGAATGGTTTTTTTTTTACACAAAAATGGCTGCTTTGTAATAAAAACACATTAGGAGTTGACTTGAATAGGATGAAACTTCCTTTCTGAAGAGCTTTCTCGGAAGCCTGTCGCGAAAAATGGACCATTTTTGTGTAAAATGGTGAATTAATTCGATGCGAAAATGTTACTATTTAACCTAATTTGTGTTGCAGGGATATGTGGGCTGATGTCTCACATGTACCGGACTCGAATGAAAAAGCTGGCACTTCGGAGGTGGAAATGGAGCCAATCTTAGATCTCTTCTCCCACTCCTTTCTTACCTATTAACTAAGTCTGATTTTGTACTTTATTATCACTTTTTCCTTTTGGGCGAAGAGATTTGTAGAAAAATATTTCATTTTTTAATTACATAGAATTCTATCTTCTATCTTGCAACATCTAGACAACAAAAATAATTTTAAGTATTCAAATATTTTGACATTTTCCTTGCTTGACCGAACGCAAAAAATCATTCATAATTTTCATAAAAACTGTTTTGCTTTTAAAACAATTTTGTAAATTTCCTTCTACCTGTAGTTGCATCATTCTTATTTTGTATTGATTTATTTTCATAATTCTTCAGATATAGTGAAAACTCAATTATAATGATACTTTGGCCACTTGCGACTCCAGTAGAAACAAAATGTATTTCATACATAACGTGTCGCCAAAACATTCTTGCCTCTCAGTAAGCAACACAGTTTAAATATATATATTCTGTTTAGAGAAAACCCAAAATAAATTATTAATAAATATATTTTTGTTTGTTGGGGAAGAGCCTGGCTAGGCCTTGTGTCTGTTTAAATTTAGGCAGCTTGATCGAGGAGCTGTTTTGTCGGTTTGCCTTGGTCCTGGTGAATCGCAAAGTGGGAGATGAACTCAGCGGGAGGGACACGCTTACATTTACCAACATACCGATCATCGTCTGTCCCAGCAGTCGGTACAATTTAGACGTTTCGCATATTTTCTTTTTGGAAACATTTTGGTTAATGATCGCATTGAAAAGTATGAGTGTAGAGCCTTTTTTTTTTTTTTTTTTTTTTTTTTTTTTTTTTTTTTTTTTTTTTTTTTTTTTTGTATAGGGGAGGTGAAAATCCCTCGTGGACAAAGGGAAGTAGTCCCAATAGTGTGGGGGTTGCACCCACTAAAAACACCACCCCTCTTCGTACGGGGGAGCTCATGTTGATACAATATCTCTCCCCCATGGCGCGCATTCCTATCGCCTGACCTCAGGTACTTACCTCAGGTACTCAGTGTTTCTAGCTTACTGAAGCGGGGTCCTTACTGGTTGTCCCGTTCCGCCAAAAGTTCGCGCCAGGCCAAGGCAAACGTCCGAAACGCCGGGAAGTTCGCCTCAGACACCATCTCTGGGTATCCGCACCCATCGCCTATTCTCTGCATCAGCCGTGCACGCGGGTCCGCAAGTAGCGGGCATCTCTTCACCACATGTTCCCATGTTCCATTGTCCGCCCCACATTCACAGGTCTCGCTCTCCTTTCGCCGAAACCTATAAAGGTATGCAGCGAAGTCGCCATGCCCTGTCATTAATTGAGAGGTCCAGTGGTCTGGCTCTATAGCCTCGTTCGCGAGTCGCTCGTGTACGTCAGGTATGAAAGCATATGTAACCCTCCCGTCCGCGCCGTTCTGCCATCGTGCTTGCCACTTATTCTCGATCCAGTTCTGCGCCGCTGCCTTCACCCTTCTCATCGCGCCTTGCTCCTGTAGAGCTCTAGTCAAGGCGTCAGCCAGGTCCGCATCGACGTCTGGGGGAATTGGCAGTCCGCGTCTGCAATAGTATTGGGCACGGGCTCCATCCAGGATGAGGTCAATAGGAGGGGCCCCAGCCAGCACCTGCAACGCTGATGTCGGGGTTGTCCTATAGGCCTTGGTTATTCTCAGGAGCGCTATCCTCTGCGCTCGTAACAACCCTGCTCTTACTGCGCGTGTCGGACGTATCCACCACGTGGCTGCTGCGTAACGTGCTATGGCCACAAATACGCCGTTATATACTGCCCGGCACGCTGGGTACCTCATGCCCCAAGTGGCTCTCGAGATTCGGGCCAGCGCTCCGAATGTCGAGCTTGTTTTATTATTTATAGCCGCCACATGTGGTTCAGCTCTCAAATTAGGTCCGAATGTGACTCCTAGATAAGTCACACCTTCGCGGTTGGCCACTATTCTTTGGCCACCTAGGTTAGCAACTATAGGGTGTCGACGATCTGTTTGTCCTTTGGCTAGCAGCATAGTTGTTTTCTCGGCTGCTAGGCACAGTTTCCTCCCTTCACACCACGTCTGTACTGCCATGTAGGCCTCACTAGCGTTTCGGACTAGAGCCTCCCTGGAGTTACCTGACACTGTTATTGCCAGGTCGTCAACGTACGCAACCGGCCGCATGCCCCTGGATTCTAAATCCTTTATGAGTCCATCGAAAAATACTGCCCAAAGGATTGGTCCTAAGACCGAGCCTTGCGGGCATCCGGTTTCCACCTCAGTGCACACCTTCCCGTACTGCTGATGGAAGGAAGCTGATCTATTTTCCAGGAAGCTTGAGGTGAGGGCAAATATGTTGCGACTCAGGCCAGTATGCCGTAAGCTTGTGAGGACAGCTGGCCACCAAGCAGTGTCGAAAGCTCCGGCAATGTCTATAAACAGGCATAATGCATATTTGCCGCCGCTCTCTTCTACATCAGCTCGCAATCGTAATATAGCGTCTTCCGTTGATCTGTTAGGAAGGCTGCCATACTGCCTCGTAGAGGCAAAAGCCAACACCTTAGTCCTAAGTTCTGGTAACATCAATTTTTCCAGCACCTTACCAGGGGTGGGTAGCAGGCTTATTGGTCTATAGTTCTTCGCCAAGGTGGGGTCACGATCACCTGGTTTCGCAAAAGCGCACACTATTGCGTGCTTCCACCCCTTAGGGAAGAATCCCCGGTCGAGGCACTTATTGTAGAGGTACACAAGCCTGGGTCCCAGCACCGGCAAGGCTGCGCGAAGCATGCCGCCGGTGATGAGGTCGGACCCTGGCGCTCCTGCTGCTCTTAAGCTACTTACAGCTGCTTCAACATCATTCAATTCCCATCCAGGGTGGTTCTCCGTCGAGGGTGCTTCTCGTGCCCCTGCTCGTATTCGTGCCTGATCGGGGGTGTCTTCCACTGGGTCATCTTTAGGAAACACATGCCTTAGGAGGGTTCGGCAGGCCGCTTCCATATCCAGGGCGTGTTGTCCGTCCTCCCTCAGGGCAGCCATTACTTGGTCTCCTTTGAGCCGTGCAAGGGCAATTCGATACGGTATTCCCCATGGGCTCCGGGCAGTCTCTTCCTCGACGAACATCCGCCAGCTTTGTCGCTTCGCCCGTTCGATGGCGTTCGAGTATGTGCGTCGTAGCTCTCTGTGAGCCTCTCGTAGGAGTACTCTAGCAACTGGTTCGCGGGTGCGCTGGTACTTGCGTCGGCTTCGGAAGGTTTCTCTCCTTAGAGCGGTCAGCTCCGGTGACCACCAGGGAACAGATTTCCGAGCTACTTGCACCCTCGGGAGGACGTGTTGGGCGGTTTTCAGCAGCACGTTAGCGATGCTGTCAACGTCCTCCTCTAATGCATCCTCTTCGGTGGCACTCTCAGGCACCGTCCATTCTTCTTCCATCGCGTAGGCTGCAGCTGTCAGAGCGAACTCCTTGCCCACCGGTCTCCGCGTTGAAAACCGTGGCAGTCGAGTCCCTTGTCGGGTCGGCTGTCGGCATCGGATCGTCAATGTGATCACGCGGTGGTCACTGGATGTGGCCTCCTCAACCCCCCATCTTTCTGTCCTTGCTGCGATCCCAGCCGTGGCGAGCGTCACGTCAACGAAAGAGGACCCCCTGGCACCTACAAAAGTCGGGCCAGCGGAGGCCTGGTTCATTATCACTAACTCTAGGCGGGCGATTAGTTCCATCACCAGGTTGCCACGTGGGCTAGTCCGAGCCGACCCCCATGGAGTTGCCCAAGCGTTGATATCTCCCATGATTATTATCTCCTTCCTGTTCAGAGCTCTCACTACTCTCTCCAGTTCGTTCAGGTATCCATCAATTCTTTCATTAGGCGGGCAGTACACACTGATGACATAGCAATCCAGAGCAGCGTTCCTAATGTTCGCTACCGCCACATGGCTGCTACTCAGGTGTTCCAAGGCCATAACGTCCAAGGCGGGATTAGGGAAGGCAAGCGCCGCCATGGGCCTCTCTCCGCCTCTCGCCCCAGTGACGACCCTACATCTTCCACCCAGTCTTGCTACTACTCCCCTTACGCTATGTGGTTCCTGCAGGGCGATTACATCTATCTCACGAGCTTGTGCGATCCATCGCAACTCATCCGCTACAATCCGTTGCCGGTTCGCATTGTGCTGCACAAAGCGTACGACCTCATCATTCTTCGGGTCCCCCATAGTCAGTTCTGCTCACCGTCAGCGCCATTGCCTTAGCGAGGGCGGAGCAACGGGCGCTCCTTGCCGAGTGATCCGACCTATAGCCACTTCTGCTGCACCCATGGCACTTTGGAGGCAGATGCTTCTTAGGGCAAGTATCTCCCGAGTGTCCCTCCGCTGCACACCAGGAGCACCTGGCCTTCGCTTTGCAGACCTCCTTAAGGTGTCCATAGAAGTCGCCGATCCGTAAGGAGAACCAACCGAGGGTGACCCTCCCCTCTTTGCTGACCCGCCTCCACACGGTCGGCGCCACTTCCACGACCCATTGCGTGGTGGCTTGTCCCCTGGGTCCTCTCCGGAAGAGAGGTACAAAGTCGTTCTCTTCACCCGATAGCTCCCTTTCTTTAAAAAGATTGCTAATCATTTTGGCGTCCCATTCTCTTGGGACGTCATAGACACTAATGCGAGGCCGCCTTCGGTCTATTGCACTGACTTTGAGGCCTTTTTCTTCCAATAGGCCTCTCCTCTCCATCAGTGCAATCTTGTCATCCTCGTTCCTCAGCTCAAGAATTATTCCTCCCATTCGGGCAGGTTTGGTTCTCACTATTTCGACTCCGAAGTCCGATGGCTTCGTGCCGACCAGGAGATCCGCCGCTGTCTTGCCCATTTCAATGGGCCTAACCACCACTTTGCTCATCTTGAGCTTATCGTTTGCAATGCCAACATTCGCCCTCACCTCATCTCTGCGAAAGGTAGGTTTCGACTCCTCTTTCTTCGCTCTCTCTTTTTCCGCTTTTAGGGCCATGGTTCTTTTGTTAATTTTTCTTATTCTCCCCCTGCTTAGAGCGGTCGTCCACCCTCGTTCCTCTTGGGTCGGGTGAGCTTCGGAGATTGGTTGTACATCAGGCCGCGAGCCTTCGTTGTTCACTACAAGGGCTATAGGCACCTCGTTTGTGTCCATCCATGATGTTCGTGTCTCCGCTGATCTGGGAGCAAGGGCCATCCTCCCCCGGTTGCTCTCAGCTTCTCGGGTGTCCCTATCTGCTCCTTCGGTTTTCCTCTTGTTTCTCTCTAGGGGTGAGCTATGTTTTGCTTTCTGGACCATTTTCGGGTTGCTCGCTTTCCTGCTATCGATGGTTCCCGCTCTTTTCTCGTCCACTACCATTCTGCCCGGGGTGACCTCGTAGGCCATGGGAGCCTTAGTGGCTTTATCAACTGCTTGTTGGACCTCATTCTGGATTTTTAGCGAGATGTTCTGCATCCGCTCATCCAGCAGTTTGGTTAGTCTTTCCTCCACTCTGGTGAATGTTTCCGATTTTGTTAATAGTGTTTGGACCACGCTCTGCAGTTCTGCAAAGGCGTCCAAAACTATTAATCGGGTCACCTTCGGCAATGTTTTATTTGCCTCTAGGGCCTGGGTCGCGTTCTTTATTATCTCTCGAACCTCTCCCTCAACTGTTGTGTTATCGGGAGAGGCCATTTTCTTCCTTTTTCTGACCCGCTGCTGCAGCGGTGTCGCTGTGCTCAGCGGGGTCGAAAACTTATCTTCGACTCCATCCGATGACTGGGCCGACGTCTGGCTCACCTCTTCATTAGGTTTAAGGAACGCCTTAAGGGGCTTTCCGCCTTCAAGCCTGGGCCAGTCAGGATTCTTCTTACCCGTGCCCTTGCTCCCTGTTTCTAGGTTCGGCGCACTAGCCGTCCTTTCTGGAGGTGGTGGGGTTCTCCTAAGCGCATATGTGGGTCTGAAGCTCCCTCCAGACACCGATGCCGCGCTCAACTGCTTCTCCTTGCCTTCTCCTCCTGTATCTTTAGACAGCTTGGAAGCCAGGGTTCTCACCTCCAAGTCGCTGCGGTCGCCTGGTGACGACAACTGGGAGCCCGCTTTCTCACACCCAGTTGCCGGTACTGGGGATCCGACCCCCTGCACCATAGTATCCTCTTCTGATCTTGTTCTGTTCATTGTTTTTCCAATGTTGGTCGTAGACCGGGTGGCAGTTAGGCTCTTGCCGGAGTATAAAGGTGTATTGTATATGTATCCAGTGTAGAGTAATGGAATGAGTACTGTCTATGTGATGCGCGCAGTGTACTGTTACGGGGGCGGGTGAAGCCCGTCAGTAGCACGCGTCTACTGTTCCCCGGGGACTGCTTTTCAGGCGGCAGATCGCCTTGACGTGAGGACCGTCAATGGGTATATGCAAGGGTTTTAGATGGTGTGCGAGCTTTGAATACTCGAAAGCCGCCGTCCCAATGGAGGCTCCCCGCACCCTCTGATCCTCACCTGCTGTTGTACGGGGGGGTTATAAAAGAGAGAACCCCTAGTCCACATATCTGCAGACCCTGCCTCTATCCTCACGAGAGGACCCGCCTGGTGGCACCAGCTATGCCCCTGCCCCGTGTGGTCCAGTATTCTGGAGTGGGGGGCAGGTGCGGCCTACAACCAGCCAGTGAAGCTGGCTGGACGAGCAGGCCGCCCAGGTAGAGATGAGTGTAGAGCCATGAAGTTGTTCCTTATACATTTTTTAATCGCTAATAAGTCCTCAGATTTGAGATAACATCAAAACGATAAAAGTTATAACGCCCCGAAGAATTTAAACTAAATATCTATAAAAAATAGATGTATCTAAGTAATGCGGTGGCCGTGCGGGCTAGAGCGTAGGGCTTTGGTCGCATGGTCTCACCATGGTTTGCGGGTTCGAATCCCGTCCGGGAGTGAGTTTTATTTCGTAGATAGAACTCCCTCCCGGGGCCATGGATGTCTTAAATAATTATATATAACACATTGACATGGCTAATATGCACCGTACATAAAGCCAAAAAAAAAAAAAAAAAAAAAAAAAAAGTAATTTTTAAATCGTAACTCATAGCAACGAACTTTAAAATACGGTTTATATATCGGTAGTTTTTTTTTGAAAATTATAAAAATTAAGGAAAATATATGTGATGTGACCATTACAGGACTTTCCTATACCAACAACGCTTACAGATCACTCTCTCTCCCCCTCCCCTTCTTAAAATCATTTCATTTTGTCTCTTTGTACAGCGTTAACTTGAGAATAGACCTTCTTATACCCGTATATGAAGGTAATGCCAGTATGAAATAATTTTGAGAAGGGAGAGAGAAAGTGATCTGTAAACATGGTTGGTATAAGAAAGTCCTGTAATGGCCATTTTTTTTGTGTGTGTACATTTATTAATTGTATTTCATTTATATTTTTGTCTGAATATCCCTTTATATCAGCTGTTCAGTTCACTCTCTATTTCATATTGTAACTGTAAGTAATGATCACCACTTAATGGTTGGTATAGATGATTGTTAAACATTACAAGAATTTGTAGTCAAAACTTTAATTCTAGTGTTGTTCTACTAGTCATACTTCATATTGTTAGTAAAATTTTTTATCTCGAACTGTTTGTATATATTTTTTCGCTAAATGTTCCTCTTTTTTTAAAACTTGCTCAGCTATACTATATGTAGTATAGGGGAAGTTATTTAATGTTTTTACTGGAATTTCAAGTTTTTCGAGCTCAACATCCAAAAACACTGACAACTTCTCCAGTCTGGAATAGAAATAGGTTTAGTTGAAACTCAATAGTTGACTTATTACTCAGATAGTTCTCAATACTCGTACCAAATTTCGTTTCGAACATTGACGAGTGCTTTTGAGTTGAACCTCCCTCCTGTTATCCCTCCTTCCCTTCGGCCGATTTCGCTGGAAATCGGCAGATGTCGTCTTTATTGGGTCCTGGATTCACCTAAAATTACTTGTTGATTTATCATAACAAAGACACAGTTACTACATTTTTTGAGTTGAACCCCTTCCTGTGGTCCTTCCTTCCTTTCGGGCCATTTGGCTGAAAATCAATAGGTATCGTCCTTATGGGTTTCTGAATACACTTGTAAAATTCTATGTATTCATTCTATCAGGAGTTATCCTGTTCGCAGACAGGATATTTTTTTTCGTTTTTTGAAACCAGGGGATCGGAAGACATGAAATTCCGGTGAAAACTGAACATAGAATTTCTGGCTAATTACATAACTTCTTTTATACTTCGTACAGCTGGGTAAGGTAGAATAAATGTATGTATGTCTGTGAACATAATAAATCTCGATAGAATAACTATATCGACCCGAAATTTATGTGTGGACCCAAAAGCTTCACATTTCTTCACACCAGATATCTACATATCCCTAATGCCCTGGATGAAACAGTGTTTGGAATGAGTGTGCTACATAAAATATAATGGCGTTAAAAAAACGCCAAAATATTTTTTGGTTGGAAATTCAATATAAAACCAAGAAATTGTTGCTGAAAAATCACAAATACTCAAAACGAAATGGGTATCTGAAAAGTGTACTCCAGGCCGTATTTTGGTGTTAAACAATTTTAAATTGTTCAAATCAGGTTTAGAAACCACTTGAGTCATTCAAAAATAATGTAACAATACCATTATTTTTGGATTCCACGCGTTCAACAATGTAAAACTCCTGCATTGCATCAATTGTTAGAAACTACGTTTTTTTTGTTTCTTGATACGTACTTGGCACAAATATCTTTCGGTTAGAAGAATTAAAAAATTGATTTATGTTGAAATTTAAAGGTTATGTAGGATTAGTTCGTATGGAGTGACTTGTCGTGTAATGTACATATGACAGATCACTCCATACGCATATATTATATACAAGGTGATCCAAATTGAGTGTTACAAAGCAATATCTCAAGAACAGGACAAAATGGAGACAAATGTCGCGTTTACACAGGAAATCTATTTTCCGACCCCCTGATCCAATAATGAAAAAAAAAAACTTTTCTCTCTGATCACTGTGACTCCGGATATAATAAATCGCACTCAAACAAGAAAATTGATATGTGTATCCTGAACCGAGAATGACATTGTTGATTTTCATCCTGAAGAAAAAGAGGGATTAGGAGAGTGCCTAACAGAAAAATACTGAAAAATGTCAATCTAATAAATGTATCAACACGAAAAGTATACGTTAATCCAAAACCCCGTCAGAACAATACACACATTTCCAGCGAAATTGGCCAAAGAGAAAAGGTCAGAGGAAGAGGACTGAAGTCAAAAATGTTATAACTGCCGATAGGAACGATTTTGTCTGATTGGATTCATGTCCTTGAATAAGAGACCTATTTATTTTCAAGCAAATCGATTTGAGAGAAAAAGCGAAAATGTACTTGATTTATCTACTGTGGAAGTTCATTGCCGGTCATTCACCGATTTCTTTATATATGATAATAAACATCAGTTAATCAGTTAAATTAAAAACAATGCTACTGCTTAAGAGTAAATTTAAAAAAAACTCTTAAATAAAAAATAAAAATACAAAGTAACTGAAATGAATAGAAAATAAATTAAGAAACATTCAAAAACAGAGATTATAATTTACTATCGTGAACGGATATTTTTGTGTTTCCCTCCCTGAGTTTTCCCTATTTTCTTTACCAAAACGTTTTGATTTGCGTCACACTTAAGTAAAAAGTTTTTACTGGAATTTATTATGTAGTCCAGGAGGAGCTCAACTAATGAGTCACGAATTTGACAAGGGGGGATTGAATAAGTTAAGAATTTTGCAAAAGGTTGAGGTTGTTTTTGAGTTAAACACTTTTTACACGTTCACAAAGTCACAGATGCGGAGCAGGTCTGGGACATGCTGCCTCGTTGGCTGCCAAGGCGGGACTCTGATTGGAATCAGCTGGAGTAAGTCGGTCGCATTACAAGCACACCTTCTAACAGGCCTAGCTACAAGTGTCTGGTTGGATGATGGTGGTGGAACCATGGCTGGATCTTGGTGAAGAAGCCCCCTTCATGTTCTTCATTGCGTCGTATTCTTTCTGCCATATTAGCATCGATGCTCTTTTGATGTCTGAGGTTGTCAAGAGGTCCATGAGACTCCCTGACTCGGCCGCCTCCTTGGCCAGCCTGTCAACTTGAACGTTGTGCTTGTTGCCACCGTGACCCTTGATCCACATCAGATAAACGGTAGTGTTGGTCTTAGACAGAGAGATCAGTAGCTGAATGATTTCAAACAAAAGAGGATCTTCAAGGGATTTCTGAGAGCTGTTAAAACACTGAGACTGTCGGATAGTATAATGGCATGCTCCAAAGGTCGGCTGTAGAGATACTTGAGAGCCTCTCTAATGGCAAGACTCTCGGCTGAAAATATTATTGAGTTGCGATTTAGTCAGATTTGCCTTGAATATTTATTATGGGGTCCAGAAAGGCAGCTCCAACTCCGCGAACCGTCGGTGTAGATGGTAGTAACAGGAGGGGGGGGGGGGGGGGGGGGGGGGAGGGGGGTAAATCCTGCTTCAATAACAGCTCTGGACGAACTCAGGGTATGAAGTCACATCTCTTGTGTCTGTTATAATAAGGTTATTCATAGAAACGAAAGATGTTGTCTTCCCATTGTTTTATTTTTAACCAGAACCGGGTTTCAGCTCTACAGCGACATCATCAGTGGCACATCAATGAATACATATAAAGACTTCATTTAGCTTCGAAATCACTGGTTAAATTTTTACTTATTATACACTGCTTCGATAAAAATCTAATTTGCTACAACTTTTGTTTAAAAAGTTTTCAGATAAAATGTACATGAATTTTAATAAAAGTGAAATAGTTCAATTTTTGGAGTTGGACGTGAAGGCGGGACTTAGCCTCTTCACTCATCCAGGGAAGGCTCCATTATATTCCAACCTTCTTGCTAACCTAACAGAAGGTTATGTTGTTTAGAGCTGTGTTTATGTCTGTAATATGTTATTCACAAAATAACATAATATAGACATGTGAAGTTATATTGTGTGGGGGAAAGGTTTTTTGTTTGGAATTATAATAGTGTTTTGAACTCAATAGTACAATATGAGGACTGAGAATTTAGTATCTTGTAGAAATAATAAAACAGGTTTGCTTTTCTCTGCTAATAATTAATCATTAATAAGATCAAATGCTCTATTGGTTGAGCCGAAACTTCATAAAAAAAGAGAGAAAAAAAAATTGCGCACATTTGAGACGTATCACATTAAGATTACAATTTTAAAGTTACATCACTTTTAATGCACCACGTACACATTTTCAGGTGTTGCTCTAATAAATTTTAAGTAAAATAATCTTGATTTTACTATTCGACAGGTCCGTTAAAGCCTTTCAATAGATGATTGAACGTATTTAACATTCATTATGTTGAAGAAGTAAATTGGAAGTGTTGAAAATTAGTTTCATATGACCAAAGAGAATACACTGGTTGAATAAAATCAATTAAAAAGCTCAGGTTTTCTAACTTTTTGCAATCCTATATCGCATATAAGCTGAACCACTAGTCGATTTGGTCTATTTGAAGATTTACCAACTATTCTTTTTCTATTTTTTAGCATTCAAAAAATTTGTGTCGCTTCCATTTTCTACGTAATTGTATTTAGTAATTTTAATTGCTTATTGTTAACCATTTTGTTTTGCGCCGTTACAGTATACATTTATTTTTCATTGTTTCGTGCCGTGCACATTGAAAATATTTGTTCGTTGTCTCGTGTACGAATATGCGTGCAGGACTTATATATTCAAGTTCACAAAAGATCATGTACAATCGCAACTGCGTGAACGCACATCATTGTGTCTGTTTTTATTTAAACAATGACTATTCATCTTCATGCTAAGAACTGTTTATTATATATATTTTGTCTTATAGTTACAGAGTTGAGAGAGGACATTTTTGACAAGGATGACATAACAGATGATGACAGTGGTAAGTACATTTTTCTGTGATTCTGTTTTATTCGCTGAAAATGGATTAGAGAGTAATACCGATTTATATAACATTTTCGAATTATAATTTGCAGATACCGATAACTTGGATGAGCATAGCTTCACTCAATACATTGGTAAGATTTCAAAAATATTTTTGCTATTTATTTTATAATTTCAGTAAATAACTATTATGTTAATGTTAAAATGTCAGATTGAGTGATAACCGAGTGTTCTTTGCGGTCTACTTTCCATATTTCACAACATATTTGGGCCTTTTTTATATTTATTTTGCCCATTTGAAATCGTAAATGCCAAACTCTAAGCTGGACTTCCTCTTAGAAAAAAATGAAATTATTTCTTTTCAATTGATATTTCTTACTTAGGAGGCATTTTTAATGTTTGTTGGTATATTTTGTCATTTTTAAACATTTTCTATTTCATATATCAACTGTTATTTCGGAGGACATGGTGCCCGTGCGGGCTAGAGCGTAGGCTTTGGTCGCATGGTCTCACCATGGTTTTTGTGGGTTCGAATCCCACCCAGGAGTGAGTTTTATTTCGTAGATAGAATTCCCTCCCGGGTCGTGGATGATAAGAGACATGGCTAATATGCATCCAAAAACAAAACTCTTACTTCAACCTTTTTTAGTGCATACAAACCAGGTGTTTTATCAATTGTGTACTTCTCTTGTATGTACTTGTATCTTGTATGTGTATGTACTTCTCTTCTAAAATAATTAATATTCTTCTAAAACCGCTTTTTTTAAATGTTTAGATTCTCAGCGAATACCTACGAAAGTTTACCAAGTCGCCTCCAAGAAAAACTTTAATACAATACAGAACAACATTTTATGTGAGTTTTTTTTTTTTTTTTTTTTTTTTTTTTTTTATTAAATTTGTTAAACGAGAGCTATGCTTTGCCTTATTTTGAGTTTATTATATTCAGGAAGGTTTAGTATCTTATTTATTTTTTTTTAACACAAAATGTAGTTTTCCCGCCGATGCTTTGTATTTCAGTTGATAGCCTTATTTGCAACTACTGTTGGGAAATTATTTTTTAGTTTTAAGACCCATACCTATGACCACAATACCCTAGGTAGTCAATTGCTGATCGCAAATTTCATACATCCATCTTACCCAATCATTTCGTATTCCAGAGGCGTCAGTAGCATAGACGAATGTCACAAAATATTAATTTTTTTTTTTTTTTTTTTTTTTTTTTTTTCAGATATTTTAAAGAAAACTTCTGACTACTTCGCTGAACTGTGGCCTCCGAGACGTAATTCACTCATGTTGGGAGGTGTTCTTCTCTCTTTTATTCTCATTTTATTTATTTCTTTTCAAATTGAAGCATCACATTCTGCCCAATCAGAAGATAATGATGACTTACAATATTTAGAAGATCAGTTTGAGGATCATTTTAGAAGAATGACAATTACCTTTCCCACTCAGCCAAAAAATTATTGGGAAAAGTTTAAATTTTTTATCCGACGTGTGATTAAAAAAGACCCCAAGCCAGCTGTTTTCATTCTGTTACACGATGGTGAAAGGGACACTGCCCATTGTATCGCCAACCATATCGGACAGGCAGCGTCTTTGCGTCTGGCCAATAAGCAAGCCGCAACCCTTAACGTATCTTTTATTCATCAGTTGAACGATGACTATGACATTGTGTCAATATTTAAGAAAGAACTTGAGGAAAAGGGCGCTATGATTGTGTATGATTTGGAAAAATTCCCGGCTAATATTGCCCAAAATTTCCATGCCCTGTGTGATGCGTACAATCCTGTGGTGAGCAAGTCCGTGTTTGTATTCACTTTGGATTCTGAAAATTATAAATATGAGCAACACGAGAGAAAGAAAGCTTCACTCATTATGGAGTCTGTATGGGCAAGTTTGGATGACGCCACGTTACCACCGCTAATCACAAGACTCACTGAGAATTTAGTTGTTCAAATCCATCCAGAATCTTTCAACGTCATGCCCAGTTGCGGACTAACTTGAAGGAAGAAACAAAATGTATTTTTCTGCATATTGCTTATTATATTTTGTAAATTTTTTATTTGTTTCTTCTTAAGAGTGACGCGACAGTACGAAGAAGGATTTTTCTTAAAATATCTCCACCGTCATTTTTTAGAAATTTAAATTCCTAGCTTTTGTGAAATCAATTGGAATTATAGGTGATCGAAGATGGGTTTTAGCTTTGACAAAGACATTTTTTTATAATTAATTTTCATTTTAATCTACATTTAATTGAAGCTCACATCGTAATTAAGAGAAGATTAGGCGAAATCGGATTTGAAGTCCAGTCATTAGACCCTGGGATTGGTTTTAATAATATTTTTTCTCTCTTATCGAACATTTCTTCTAGATGTTTTCCTTTTATGATTTCTAGTTTATTCGAGTTTCATAAACATTTTGATGTACAATTGTAGGCAATCTAGTAAAAACAAAATGGAAAGAATAGTTTGTCTCTTGCTTTACCGGGTTTTCTAAAAATAATCATTGTTATTACTTTTCTAGTTATCCGAAGTATAGGGGAAGTTATGTAATCGGTCAGAAATTCGATGTTGATTTTCACTCGAATTTTAAGGTTTTTCGCGAAATTGGACGAAGGGAAGGAGGACTCAGAACTTCTATTAACTGCCTATGTAATGAATGTACCGACTGGAGCTTCTTGTATGTACAGGTTGTGTGGTGGGACATTAAGTGAAATATTCGTTACAGCAGTCGAGAAAATCATGTTAAAACTTCGTGATGAACCTTGGAACAGTTGGGAGTAGCCAATATGTTTAATAATTTATATTCGAATGATCAAATTTTTATTCTTTCGGATGTATGGTATGTTAGTTTAACTGCGAAGTCATGTCGCCTAGTACCAGAGCGTCACTGTGGTGAACATAAGCTCGACTCTACTGTGGGAGTCCTAAATTTTGCCTACATTGGTTTATTTACCTAGGGTAGGGGGTCTTTGAAGAGTGCCTGACATCGCACAGGATCGGGACTATCGCTGAACGTCCAATCCGGAGGACGGCGTGATCAAGGTTTTTTCACTTCCCAGAAAAAAAACCTAAGGACCAGATAATATATGATTACTATTGATCAACTTTTTATTTTGTAGTACTCGAGACCATCTTCTCGATAATATGGGTAACTAAGACATATACAATACATTTTCGCGATCTGTGTCGTTTAAGTGGAAAACTAAAATATACAAATATATGTGCATATAGTGCCCCGGGATTTTGTGCTGACGTTGACATAAGCCGTAACCGGTAGGTACACTCCAGATATTTATATATTTGCAGAATTAGATAATATAAATGGGAACAAGTTCTTTGTTTTTACTTGTCTGCATAATATGTGTGTAATCGGGAGCCAGACTATAAACCCAGTTAACAAAATGTGTATCTGACGATAAATATTATTTTAGTGTTGTAAATACCTTTCAATTCCATGGTGGTGAATGTACTATAGAAACTTAAACTTTATTTTACTATCCAAACAAATTTTTAAAAAACGTAATTGATTGACCATCTTGAATCTTGAGTCTCTCTGAAGAGGAATTATAAGGTTCTTCATGGAGTTTAACATTACTTCCTCGACTAACGCAACGAATATTTAACTTAATTTTGTTAACAACTTATTCGAAAAGCTGTTTTCATTATTATTTAATTTTATGAAGCCTATCATGACAAACTATGAAGATTTATTTATTTTTTGTTGTTATATTTTTTTATGGAATGTGTCTTGCAGGTTTTCCAAAACACCGACAATTTTTTTTGAGAACATACATTTTTTAATTTGTGAGAATTTTCTCTGACTTACATAAATGATATCAACCAATAGCTAGTTTCCATTTTGGATGAATCACTTCCCCATCGTTTTATACTTTTATAAATGTTATTTCTGTGGGGGAAAAACTGTGTAACTTGTTTATTTAATTTTTTTGTCTATTATGTATATATATTTTTTGTCTTTAAGCACCTCACTTTTATGGATCGATATTAAAAAAAATTAATAAATATACCTTGTGGTTGGATATTAATTTTTTTAAATTGTGTAAGGAGTTTCTGAATTCATATATTATATATTTATCACAATATCATTTCTCCCATTTATTGTTTTGTTTAAAAAACAATTAACTATAACAGACCTTTCGCTAAGTACTCACATCATTAGTATCTGAAATATTTAATAATATAATATATATAATTATATTTCAATTAAAAATTACAAAAATGGTAACTAACCTATAATTTATTTGTTCTTTATGTTAACATGCCTTCTGTCAATCAAATTCTTCATTTATGGAACTTGCGTATCATAACAACAACTAAAGTAACATATAAAAAATATAAATATTACGCAGGTTCTATTAAAGGAAGATTCAGATTGACCGAAGGAATGTGAACATAAAGAACCTATAAATTATAGCTTGGTTGACATTTTTGTTATACATAATTGTTAAACTGAATTATAATTTGTCGATACTCAAAAACATCTTGAAATGTTTTTTTTGTTGATTATATGTAAAAAATGTCAGATACTGGTGATGGGAGTGCTTGCCAAAAGGTCTGAAATTGCTAATTTTAAAGAAAGCAAAGATAAATGTGGGATGCTGTAATAAATATACTATAGAAGTTTGGATAATTATTTTACTTGTGGTGTATGAAATAATTTACATGATTTTGTGATTTCTGAAATAAAATATTGTTTTAGAAAAATATATATTTAAAAAAAATACATTTTATCGACCTAATTTCTAGATAATAAAGAGTGATAATCAAATAAATATATTTGCTAAAATTATAAATATTTCAGCAGATAGAATATTCATTTTAGTTTCTATGTTTCTCATATTTGTTAGCAACTTCTTCTTTTGGCATTTAGTCCTACTCAGAACACTTCAGTTATTATCTGAGATGTTATAAACATTAATTTCGCTAATTAATTTTTGTTATTTTTTAAGTAACATAATAATATGCAATTCTGTATAGTTATTATTTATTTGTCAGTAATTTTCAAATCAAAAGATACGCCTTGTATTACTTAGTTATACCTCCATTTTTGAAAATGTTAATTTTTTCTCAAGTAGAAAACTTTACCAACATTCTCCAGGAAGAGCTTCGAAGAAACATGTCACACCAAGGGACAGTTTTACTACAGGATCCAGGAGAGACCCAGGCAGATCCCCTGGTTCACCAGGACAGGCAGACAACTTAGCAGGACACAGATCGTTATCCTGACCAGGATAAGAACCGGCCACGGCAGGGTTAACAAGTATCTTCATTTAATGAGACTCGCTGATACTCCGAACTGCGATATATGTGGGGATATTGAAGATAAGTTACACATCTTTGTATCTTGTATAAAATATGATGATTAACGACAGGGATGCGAAATTTTGCAGAACGCCGAAAGTTTTCTGAAACAGTAACTTCTAAAGCCAAATTCATTCCTAGTATACTCCAATTTATGGAACGAAATAAAATAGAAATTTAGTAAAGATAGGAGGGGGACCATGGGGGGCTGATGGCTAGCTTGGCGGGGTTGCGTCGTCTCGTCTGGGGAGCGGGGGGCGGCACCATTTGGCTCTCTGGGCGGTTCACGTCCCGGGCCTGGGGGTGTGGTCGGTGGTGCATACAAGCACACCCTCACTGTCAGCCACCGCTGATTGATGTAAGGAATGTGTTATATATAGAGAGAGTAGCCTGGTGGTGCTGTCCTCTGTCTCCTGGCTGGGTCGGGGGGCCCGCTGGGGGCCTTCTGTTTCCGCCCCGGGTCTCTGTACCTCCTCGGTTTCCCCAAAGAACTCAAACATCTTGTGTCCGGCTATACAATTGCGCCTAGGAGCTGAAAAAACCCCCCCAAAAAAACCTTATTTATTCTTTCTTATGTACATATATATTCATTTTTTGAACGCCATGGTAAACAAATACATATTTGCAATTCTTAAACTGAGATAGTACTTCTTATAAATGCATATACAATTATTTTTATAATGTATTTATCACAGCATCACTTCGTCAATTTTTTTTTTTTTTTTAATTAGCAGTACAACCGTATTTGGAAGCACTCCCATCATCAGTATCTATAATTTATATGTGTTTTATGTTCACATTCCTTCTGTCAATAAGAATGTTCCTTTTTGTAGAACATTTTATTGACTTAGTGTTTGAATATAGAGGTCGACTCAATATGTTCTATAAAAGATAGATTCTGATTGACAGAAGGAACGTTAACATAAAGAACAGATAAATTATAAATATTCATGAGTGCTTCCCGAAACGTTAATTTTTCACAAAACGAGAAGTGATAATGTGATAAATATATTATGTATGAATTCAAAATATCCTTAGACATCCCGATTAAAAATTTAAAAAATATGTATATGTTTGGATATAAGGAGATTATAAGGCTCTGGGCCGGCCCACCTCACTCAATGTCTCCTGAGTTAAAAACGCTAATGGCCATAGTAGCCGATGCGTTAGAAAAAAAAAAAAAAAAAAAAAAAGGAGATTAACAAATGCAATGAATTTTCCCCACATTTTTACTTTACAAAAATAAGATTTTTTTTTTTTTTATTCGAAAAATTGAAATTTTGCAAAATGAAAAAAAAAATAGCTGGTTTTCCCCCTGTGGTCTTCATATATAAGCCCCCGTCTTCTCTTCGGTCGGTTTTGCGGAAATTATTAGGTGCCATTTTGGGGTTTTGAATTCAGATATAAATTATCGATTCACTACATTGGCAGTTATTAGGGTTTTTGAATTGAGCCCTCCTTCCCTCATGGGGTTTTGAAATTACATAGGAAATGTATCTACACATTCGTTACAACGGCAGTTATTAAAGTTTTTGTCCCCTCCTTAATCCCTTTACGTTAGTCCAATTTGACTGAAAATCAATAGGTGAAATTTGTAAACTTTTCATGTCGATATGTTCATTCTATCGGGAGTTATAGTTTTCACAGACAAACAGTTATTACTTTTTCATTTTGGAATCAGGGGGTCTCGGAAAAAATGAAATTTGGTTGAAAACTCAGCATCGAGTTTCTCACCTATCATTTTTAAATTACTCTCCTATTTTTCGTAGAGATGATGATGTAAAATGTATTCTACCCTCTCAGATTTCATTATTTTAAGTTTTCTTTATTATTATATTTCTTTGATGTGATTTTCTATGATTTATTTTTTCATGCGTAATTATTGTTGTTCTTCCACCTAGGTAATGTAAATATATCTTTGCACATTTATCTTGTTGTTATGTAAACTTAATTAAATCATTATACATTCCAAATTGTAAATCATTACAATAAAATACAATAAAGGTTATTATCATCACATCACTTATGCTCAATTGAAGTTAAAATCATATTATAAAAAAACAAAATCAAACCGACCCTATTTTTGTTTGTTTCCAAGTGACAGAACTTATTAGAGTTATGTTTATTATGTTTATAAATATATATAATCGTTGGAGCTATGGCCGCCTGAGACTAACAGCGCCGGCGCAGGGAGTGCCGCCGAGCAGGTAGAGGCCGTCATGCTCTGGCTCTCCCGTGCGTGCGACGTCACCATGCGAGTCAGCAAGGGTTGCATCAGGGGCCCACCGGCATATTGGTGGAGTGACACCATCGCAGCTCTACGCAATGAATGCCACTCCGTCAGGCGCCAGTACCAAAGGGCAAGGAAAAGGAATGGGGGTAGCGCGGAAGTGCTCCGGCAAAAGTTCGCCGAGGCCAGGCGAAACCTGCGCAAGGAGATTCAGAAGAGCAAGAGAACCTGCTGGACGGAGCTGTGTGCCGAGTTGAACGCAGACCCATGGGGTAGGGCTTACAAGATCGTGACCAAGAAGCTCCACAAAAGCCAGCCAAAGATGGAGCCAGGGGAGGTCCAGAACATCGTGGAATGCCTCTTCCCCTGCAGCGGCGTGGCAACATTAGAGATGGATGAAGGCGGGCCAAACGACATCCCCCCTGTCACAAGAGAGGAAATTGAAAGAGCCTGTCGACACGTCGGTGCCAACAAGGCACCCGGGCTGGATAAAATCCCAAACCGAGCCCTGAAAGCAGCAATGAAGGCCAGGCCAATAGTCTTCGCTGACGTGTACGATAAGTGTTTGAGAGCGGGGGTTTTCCCTGGTCGATGGAAAAGGCAACGTCTTGTCCTGATCCCGAAGCCGGGAAAGCCCCCAGGTGATCCTTCGGCATACAGACCCCTCTGCCTCCTTGATACAGCGGGGAAGGTGCTGGAAGGCATCATCCACGAGAGGTTGCGCGAGCATGTGGAGGCTGGCCTAACCGACAATCAGTATGGGTTTCGACCAGGGAGGTCAACAACAGATGCAGTGGAAGAGGTGAAGAATCTGGTGTGTGCAGCAATAACCGGGACGCTAAGGAACAGGAAGCATTGCCTTATGGTCACGTTGGACATCAGCAATGCGTTCAACTCGGCTCGGTGGGACAAGATCTGGGAGAGCCTCTTACGGGACTTCAAGATCCCCAGGTATCTGATGAAGATCATCAGGAACTACCTAAGCGAGAGGATGCTGTTGGCGGACACCACTGACGGAACCAGGGAATTCAAGGTCACTACAGGAGTTCCACAAGGGTCAGTCCTTGGCTCCACACTGTGGAACATCCTGTACAATGGCTTGCTGAGCCTGCCAATGCCAGAAGACCTTATCTTGGTGGCGTATGCTGACGATGTAGGGATCGTCATAGTGGCTGATGATCTGGAAAACCTGGAACGCAAATTCCAGGCTGCCATGGAGCGGATACACCATTGGATGAGCTCTGTGGGCCTTTCCCTGGCCATCCACAAGACGGATGCAGTACTCTTCACCGGGAGGAAGGCCAGAACCAACATGTCACTGACCTTCCAGGGTTATACTATCGAGACCCAACCGGCAATCAGGTACCTGGGAGTAATGCTGGATCAGAGGCTCACTTTTAGGGAGCACCTCAAATACGTGGGAGCGAAGGCCGCCAGGACATCGGCGGCGATTTCGAGAATTCTGCCCAACGTCGGTGGCCCTAGGCAGAGCAGGAGAAGACTGCTGGCAGGAGTCAGCACATCCATCCTTCTGCACGGGGCCCCGACATGGGCAGATGCAACGAGGATTCCCTCATACCTGAGGCTGATCGCCCCCGCTCACAGGCGAAGCGCACTGAGAGTCGCATGCGCCTACCGAACAGTTTCTGGCGACGCTGCCTATGTAATTGCTGGGATGCCCCCATTGACCTCTTGGCACGGGAACGTACGCGACACTTCAAAAGGAAACAAGACCCGGTTCAGGTGGAAGAGGTGGTGCAGCGCTTCGACCACAGGGGAAACCGGGTCTTCTATCAGGACGCGGGGGCCAGCCCTGGTCCAGCAGAGCCAGAGAGGGCCAGGACAATTAGGGAGTGGCAGGAAGAATGGGACAAGTCCACAAAGGGACGGTGGACCCATCGGCTCATCCCTCGAGTCGAGCCTTGGCTCACCAGAAAGCATGGGGAGGTGAATTACCACCTCACCCAGGTACTCACGGGACACGGTGGGTTCCGGGGGTACCTCCACAAAATCGGGGCAGCAACAACACCAGACTGCCCCGCGTGCCTTGGTGAGACGGAGTCGGCGGAGCATGTCCTCCTCAAATGCCCCAGATTTGAGGAGGGAAGGAAAAATCTGGAGTGCAGCATGGGCGCCCCGCTGACTGCTACCAGTTACGTGGACGCTATGCTGCGCTCCCAGGAGTCGTGGGATGAAGGCTGCGATTTTGCAGCGCACATCATGGGCGGGTTGGCCCTTCAGGAGAGGGCTGACAAGGAACAGTAGCGGTAATAAAACAGAAGAAGGGGCGTTACCAGCCACCCTTCCTCCCTTCCGCGAAGTAATGACAGACCGTCAGTTCCGCGGAAGGGAATCAGGATCGGCAAGGAGGGGGTTTTAGTGGGTATGGTGATGGCGAACCGTCTCGAGTCCCACACTATCCAGGGCTACCTTCCCTGGATGTGCGTCACAGCATTTCCCCCTCCAATGCAAAAAAAAAAATATATAATCGTTAAATATTATGTTTATGAATACGATCATTTTGTGTAGCTGATTTTCATAATCAGACTTACTTATATTAAGTTATTCTGTGTAATTATATGTTGAAAGGCTGGCAACACTGGATTCAACGTGGAACCCGGTAGGTTCTAGTGATGGTTAAAAGTGCTATTTCTAGTAGCTGCTACCACCTATTCTGCTACTATTAACTTGCATTTGTAGTGAAATAAGCCACTATCGTAACTGAGAGTAGAATAACGGAACCGCTGCTGGCATTTCAATAATTTTTCAATGTTTTTTGGTGCTATGTAAAGTGAAATGTCAATCAACTATGGTGACAAAAAAAGGGAAGAAACAAAAAAACAGTTACATTTAATTCGTTTAGATTTTGGAACCAATTTGTATAATCAATAATTACGTCGTAAAACAGAGTAAAAGTAGCAAAATAACAGTTGAGGTAGGCTTGTTAAAAAAAAATATGATCCCCCGTCGCGGATGTTAGTTCGGAGAGTTAGTTTTTATGACTCATGCCCGGGCTTTAACTACAAGATCATATCGCCTACTAACAGAGCCCTCTTTCGTCACTAGTGGACATGAGATCGACTCTACTATGGGAGCCCTAAATTTTGCTTGCATACCCTACATTTTCATTCATGTAGTGTAGGGATTTTTAACGAGTACCTAACATCATATAGGCTTGGGACTATCGCTTAACATCCCATCCAAAGGACTCGTTAAAAGATCCCTATCCTAAGTGGATAAAAAAATTAGGTAATTTAAATTAATTTAGATGATTAATAATTTAAATTTAGGTCGGAGAGCAAAAGGAAAGTAGATGAACAGGTTATTTAAAAATCCCATTTACCTCCTTTCGTGTTACTGTCTGTTATTATAGAACGCAGTCTGCTACTCCTGATAGAAAATAGCAGTTATAGAAATAACAAATTCTTAAGCCTATAACCTCTAAGGACAGGGTTCAACCACCTTAGGGTCAGTCTACTTGTTGCTTTTAGTTTGGGTTTTGTTGGCGGTTTACAGTTACTGTTACACAATTACATATTTATCTTACTTATAATAATGGAGATGAATCGCCTCTCTGGTGAGTTTTTAACAACATTTTATTTAACTGATATTTAACATTTTTGCAGAGAGATTGTGAAACACTTAATAAATTAATCATTGCAATTAATTATTGCAATGATAATAACTGGAAAATCAGGTACGACGAAAATGTTCAGGATGCTCCTAATTTCCAGCATTCTTAATTTAACATTCCGTCTTTGTATGGGCAATGTTGATTTCCTCAATTTGCTTTCTATTATGTCGAAGGATTACTGTATTTTGAAATGCTGATAAGCATTTTATAGTAACCAATGGGTGTAACGAAAACCAACTTTCTTTTAATATTTGAATTTTTTTCAATGGCCTATTCGGCAGCACACATTTCTAAATCGTAGTATCTATTACGAACAATTATTCATTCTAAAAATTGCTTATTTTTATTTGTATTATTTATATATTATAGAGATGAATGATTGTCTGCACGTTTCTATTTAGAAATTTTCTTGGGGACTATACTCAAGTCCTAAAAAAATGTCTCCATAATAAGAGGCAGTACTTAATTATAACATACATCTCAGCCTCGTGGCTATGATAAGATAGCTAAAGTGTTGTGTCTGTTTCCAGGTGTAACCTCTACATATCTTATTAAGTCAGAGCCATCAGATTTCTATTACCAGGACGATGCTACAGGTATGTTGTGTTAGTTATTTTACCAAATGAAGACTACAGGGGAAGTACATTTTGTATTTGTCAAATCATTTTGTAAATTATTTCAAATTTATTTGTAAAAGAGATATTTTATTTTATAGCTTGTTTCTTCCCATGAACCGTCTCGTCAATGTTTACAAAATATGTCTCAACTCGTACTTCTCCAGTAGCCCTCAAATGTATTTTATTCCCGTTTGGTTTCACTTGCCTTAACCTCGTTGTACTGATAACTAATGTTGTGTGTATACATTTCAGCCATGACCTCTACAGATCTCATGAAGACGGAGACAACAGATCTCAGTTACCAGGACGATGCTTCAGGTATGTTGTGTTGTGTTTGTTATTTTACCAAATGAATACTACAGGGGAAAAACATGCCAAATCATTTTTTAAATTATTTCAAATTTATTTGTAAAAGAGATATTTTATTTTCTAGCGTGTGTCCTCCCATGAACCGTCTCGTCAATTTTTACAAAATATGTTTCAACTCGTACTTCTCCAGTAGTCCTCAAATATATTTGAGTATAACTATATAATTTTATTGTAATGATAACTAATGTTATGTGTTTGTATACATTTCAGCTATGACCTCTACAGATCTCTTGAAGACGGAGACAACAGATCTCTGTTACCAGGACGATGCTTCAGGTATGTCCTAAAGAAAAATCTCAATGTTCATCATTATTTATTTATTGCAATGTTCTAATGGGTGTCACATTTGTTCATTGTTCTTTCAGATTATAGCAACCAGCGGGTTTTCATTAAAAAGGAGCCGGAAGATATGCCCTCAACTAGTTCTGGTAAGCTCTCACATTTCTCTGCACTAGAGAATATTTTATATCTATATATTTTTTGATATGTTTTATATGTCATTATAATATGTATAAATTTTTAGGGGAAAAATCAACCAAGCTAATTCGGAGAAAAAAATAATTATTTAAGTTTCTTTAATCCATTATAAACGCTGTACAGCTATATAAGATTTAATATTTTGACCACCTTGATGTAACATCGATAGACAATTGACCTGCAAATATCAGCTAGATCGTCCATACTTACCCGTCTATGGTATTGGTAGAACTCCTTGAAACATGCAAAACTTAAATAAAACAGAAAATGATCAAATTTGACAAGCATAAAAGCAACACCAAATGAAATCGTACTATTTTGAAAATTATTCATAGAGGAGTCTACATTAAATTTTAGTGTTCATTAGTATTACTGTGTTGGAGCTCAAGGAACAAACTCTATAAATTGACCCTACAACTGAGAGGTCAGGGGGTCAGTGTGAAAAACTGAATAGCATCTCGCAGGGGATCGAATGAGAAGTGAGCATGAATATTAGATTAATTATTATTTCCCTGTATCCCAGCCCAAGGCATATGTGGACATTTTTTTAAATAAATAAATTCAATTTATTTAATGAAAAATGTTTTATACGAAGGTAAGACACACCTTTCATATCCATACAAAAAACTTAGATTTCATGTTTTGGTCGCAAAGTGTATCTAGGTCCGTTCCAGTGAGCTGGGTGCACGTTCAGCATGAGCTGATTCCCTTCTCATACTCGGAAGAAAAATCTATAAGATCGCTTTCATCCACCATGAACAGGACATTGGGATGAGGGTGTCATATTGTTCTTGTTTATGTTTCAGATTACACCGAGAGCAAGTTCAGCATGAAACAGGAGCCTGAGTTGATCATTCAAGATAACCCATCTACCTTCAAGGGTAAACTACATTGTTTTTTTTTTTGACCCAGCCACGGGTAAATTCCTTAATTCTGTGTCATTGAAACCTTGATCAGTTTCATTTTTTATTATTAAAAAGGTGGGCGTATAAAAGTGTTCCTAAAACTAAAGAGAATAATGATCCTTTCTCTTGGAATTCAGTCGGCGCTTGTCACGAGGCAAGAGATACAATTAGAAGAAATAGTCTTTTAAAATATGCTTAGATTGTATCGGTTATGAGGGTTATAATCCAAGAAGACTCTCACTGTCCATGGTGCAATACTCGTGGCTATGCTTGATTTGTTTCAGGTGATATTGATTCGGTAGCATTGGTATGTTATTACTGTGGCCATACGTCTGACAGCTTGGAAAGACTTCGGAGACACATTGTATGTCGTCACGTTGAGGTCGCCCATCCACAACTTGCTGAACGCCCAGCGTATGCCTGTGGCTACTGGAAGACAGTTGATGAACTGTTTGAGTGTAACATTTGTGGCTTTAGCTGTCAATATCATAGTAAGATAAACAGGCACATGTTAATACATACAGAGGAGAAACCATTGCAGTGTACAATGTGTAGTTATAAATGTCGAATGGCTTCCCATTTGAAGTCTCATATGTTGACACACACTGAAAAGAAACCGTTTCAGTGTACAATGTGTAGTTATAGTTGTCGATGGTCTGGCTGTTTGAAGACTCACATGTATCGTCACACTAAGGAGAAACCGTTCCAGTGCACAATCTGCAAATATAGTTGTCGGAGGTCTGGAGCTTTGAATAGGCATATGTTGTCTCATACTGGGGAAAAACCATTCAAATGTACAGAGTGCAATTTTGCAGGTCGAAAATCTTGCCAATTGAAATATCATATGTTGATTCATACTGGAGAGAAACCGTTCCAGTGTACAGTGTGCAGTATAGTTGCCGCCAGTCAGGCCTTTTGAAGAGTCATATGTTTACTCACACTGAGGAGAAACCGTTCCAGTGTACCGTGTGCAGTTTTAGTTGTCTGCAGTCTGGCAATTTGAAGAGGCATATGTTGATTCACACTAAGGAGAAACATTTCGAGTGTACAGTGTGCAGTTATAGTTGTCTGCAGTTTGGTAGTTTGAAGAGACACATGTTGATTCACACTGAGGAGAAACCTTTCCAGTGTACATTGTGTAGTTATAGAGGTCGGCAGTCTGGCCTTTTGAAGAGGCATATGTTAAGTCACACCAAGGAGAAATCGTAGCTATCGATTGCAAAACGGAGGGGGTAATCCAATCGAGATTCCGACTCAATCTGATTCATCTAGAACTAAGGCTCCCAGTCTGTGGGTCGCAGTGTAATTTTATGGTTTGGTTGCGACCCTCTTGTTACCCGACTTCGGAACGCGAAGGAATGGTATTGTTTTTCGGAGAAGCATAACAATATATGAACATCACCGTGACTAAAGATTTGTTTTTCTAATAGGAACTACGGCTGTGCAAAAAATAAGTATCTACTTTGAATTGTCACATGGAGTGTAGATAACTAACTAAAATCCTATTGAAACATAATTTATCTAAATGTGAAAACATAAATAAAAATTAAATCACGAAACTCGAAAGAACCAAGGCACTAATATAATTAGTTAATTATTGTTTTCTTTGTCCAGGATTTGGTCTAACAAAAAAAAGATCACATAAATACTTCATAAGAGCGAAAGTAAGAAGCAATGAAGTAGATAAATATAGCTAAAAGGTAGAGGATATTGGAGGAGAGAAAATAAAACCGAATGAGATAACGTGAGGGGAAGAAAATCCTTTCAGCCTAATGGAGAGAATAACCCTATATTTTATATAGATGCTATGTCGGTTGTATTATATTTATATTATTTTTCTATTTTGCATAATAAAATGATGTGTTGAATTTACAAAACTTTATAGTGGAAGCCTCCCATAAGCGGACACAATTGGGGGCCCAAGTTTTGTCCGCTCAAGAGAGGTGTCCTTTTGATAGAAAATGGTAATTCATTTGTAAAAAAAAAAACAAAAAAACAATATTATATGTATTACAATTTGTTTTTCCAAAAACTTTTATAAAAAGAGAAAAACTAGAGAGAAGAGAAAAATAAATAAACAATTTACATATGTAATAAATATATGTTTGTACATACGACATAAGTATACATAATATATTAATACATAAATATGTATGTATCATCTATTTATATAAAAACAATTTATTTTTGGAAAAGTCTGTAATTTTTTTTGATATTTCATCCTTTTGACGATTTCTTTCTCTAAATGAAGTTGTAGGTTGAATAACGTGTTCACAGCTTCTGCATCATTTTTATTTTAAAATTCTCATAATTATTTAAATTTGTTTCCCCTTGAAAATTAATTAATTTTAAAAGTTGATCTATTGGTCTCAAATATGCTATTCGATTACAATGTTTTATCTACTGAACAGTTAAGTATCAGCTTTTGGCCGAGTTTGTGAAGTAGTTAGATTCATCCGATGATCATATAGAAATAATTAATTTTATGTCACTGGACTGGTTCAGGAACTGAAAAACTTATAAACATATTTTTGAGAAAGTTTGGAAAAATTATAAGAAGTACCAAGAAGAAAACAGAGTACACTTTGTTTCTTATAGCTATATCGTACTGAGTAGTGCCTTAAAAAGGATGTTACGAGTAAGGTTGGCACTAAAACAGCGACTGGAACGTTACTCCAAGGAGAGCGGAAAAGAGAACAGGATCTCTGGACAAAACTAAAGAATATCTATATAATATCTCGTTTCTGTATTCTGAGTGTAAGAACTTCGACACTCCCTGCATCTGCACCACCATATATCGGACCTATCTTATTTTATCTGGGAGGTGAAAAAACCTCCAATACGCCGTCCTTCCGAGTCCCAATCCTATCCGATGTCTGGTACTCGTTAAAGACAGCTATATGGAGATGTCTACATATGTTCTTTTATATATATATATATATATATATATATTTTTTTTTTTTTTGTAGAAATACAATTTTACAAAAGGTTCCTTCACCATTACCCTTATACACTAAATACAGCCAAAAATAATCAGTAAATTAAAAAAACAATGCTACTTCTTAAGAGAAAATATGAAAAACTCCTAATGAATATATGTTCTTTGGTCTTTTTATAAGTGTACAAAAGTTCCTCTTCTTAGGCGTAGAAATGCACTGCCTAAAGGCTTGAGCTAGCTGTGCCTCAGATTTCCATAGCATTTTTTTTCGCTTGCTTGAAATCATTATATAACAATTTATTTTCACGAATTAAGGCATCCTGATTAATTTACATAAATATTATTTTGCACGAAATTGCACGCTTTTAACATTTTTGGCAAATTGCACGTTTTATTAGGTTATTACTATACAAAATTGCATATTTTGTCGTATTTAGAAATTTTATTTGTAAGTTAGTTTTTAAATGTATACATACATACAAAATAAAGTAAAGTTTCGTGAAATATTATAAGGTCCGCTTTTCTGGGAAATTCTCACTACGATTTTCTAGTTTGACTCTCTATTTTAATTCGTGAAAAGCCAATAATTCCCGTGATTTCCGCACCATTCCACTTTGTGCTACACTCAGTCTTACTCTATCTTTACGTTTGAGCACATTTCTAAAAAGTAAAACAATCATGCCTAAAGTGGGATCGAGTTATATTTCCAAAGTATAAAGTTATTATTAATTAATGAAAGACTGTGTTCTGCACATTATGTGAGAAAGCAATTGGATGTGAGAGAAAATACAAAAAAAACTTGTTTTTTCAGTAAATATTTTTTAAAAATTGTATGAATAAATTTCTTTAGCCTTTTTACTTTATAGATATCTTTTTGAAACCTACCCAATTTTATGCAGAAAAAAAGAGTTATTTTATTTACAAATTAGATCCATTGTTTGTTTTGCAGAAAAACAGTTAATGGCAAGATTTAATTTTTTGTTGCATATTTTTGCACTTTTTTAATTTTTTTTGCTTAACTCAAAAACTTTAATAACTGCCATTACAATGAATGGATTGACATAAAATTTCCTATGTGAATTCAAAACCCCATATAGACGAACGTTAACAATTTTCAGCGGAATTGGCAGATGGGAAGGGGGGGATCACAGGGTTAGCTCATAAACCCCAATAACTGCCGATGTAATGAATGTATCGTCATGAAATTTGTTATTTAAAGTCAAACCCCAATGAGAACATGACCTGTTAAATATCAGCGATATCGGCTGAAGGGAAGTGGGGGTTCATGGGAGGGGGCTCAATTCAAAACCCTTTATAACTGCCGATATAATGAGTTAACGACACAAAATTTAGTATGATGTTTTGGGAGCCCCTATGTAAATCAACTGTTGAATATTAGTGAGTAGCCTGGTTTTTAGAAGGGGAGGTTATAAACATTTAAACTCAAACTTCAAGTCTCTAGCTGTAACAGAGGCCGAGATACTGGCTCGGATGAAACCTGAAGATCATGAAAACGGCTTACCCGATTTCCACCAAACATGGCTAAGAAACATCTCACAAATACCAGCTTTTGAAAAAAAAAAAAAAAAAAAGCATTGCAATCGGTTCAGCCGTATTGGAGCTAGGATGCCACAGACAAATACACAGACAAAGGCTTCAAACTTATAACATCCCTCATTCTAAAAAGGCTAGGATTTATCAGAAAGTTTTAACCCTAAAATGGGTCCTCACATATATTCGACAAGAGAACCGGAACTATTTAACTAAAAAAAGACAAGAGGGTCAACATTTATTTCTTTTTGGGATAAATCTATCCCCCCCTCTGCTTCTCCAATCACCAAACCATTCAAGGAATTCACTATCAGACTAATTAAAAAACGTTCTTGTAACTGAGACCACAAGAATATATCTTTTCCATTTGGTCTAAATTGAAAAAAATAAATATCTTATAGTATATTAATGCATAGAAGTTTGAAAGGTAAAAAAAAAAAAAAAAAAGTATTGGGATAAACAGTACCCAATTTAATAAGTTTGGATTTAGTTACATGTTTCCAGTTTTTTTTTTCTCCCTCGGAAAAGAACAGTTTTCCGATTTTTTTTTTCTTCCTACTTTCTAATTTAAATTAAAAGTCCACTGTCGGAACTATCAACTGTGCGTCACAAATATCGAAGCCCGTTCGATATCTTAAACTATCGATAGCCATATAACAGTTTACCCTACCTGTTGCTACTTGGCTTGGAGCTTGTGGACATTGTACAGTGAATGTTATACAATTATATACTTATCTTGCTTTAAGTAATGGAGACAGATCAGTGCTCAGGTGAGTTTATAATGTAGTGAGTCACTGTACGTATTACAAAATGGGATTTCACATTTATAATGGGTAATGTAAAGCATTGTGAGTGAGAATAATGTAAATTTTAATTTCAATGAAGTAATGACTAAGTTCTTGTTGTTTACATGAATTTAATACTTAAAAAAATGTTGGCACGCCAATACTGTTTGGCCCTTGTCTGAAAAATTATTCCAAGCTTGGTTTTATAGAAACGTATTAAAGGATCCAGGAAGGAAAGTCTCAATGGTTCCTATGTGTTTAATTATGCACGGAGTACGGATGTTGCTTGTCAGGTATTTTCTTGGTAATGGTTAGCTATCATTTGATCACGATGAATATTTGACGGGAAATCGTCTATTCGCTCGTTAAGCACAGTGATAGCCGGTCAAACTTTCTTGTGTTACAAAATACCGTCAGATTTCAATCGATAATAACTACGTGACTAATAATGCGATAACAACGGTTGAGGTCACAATGGGTAGAGCATGTCTGCACGTGTTTGTTTTGCCTGTGACGTTATCGGGCTAATGTGGGCGCCGGCGGATGATTGTTGCGAATTAACGTGTAAAATTAGAAATTAGTGTAGCGTCATAACACGTTTATGATAATATTCGCCGAAATATATCTAAAAATCGGTATTAAATGGAAATTGCAAAAAAATTAAAGATGTTTCATATGAATCGTAAATATGCGCGGAATTATAGAAAACGCAAATCAGAGGAAAGCTCGCATCACAAGGAATTTAAAAAACTTCAAAAGTCTAGTGCCGATCAAATGCAAGAGCTACGGCAGCATCGAAAAGAAAATCAAAATTGATTTTATCCCGACGTTTTCACGGAAAATCTACGGCGTGGACATTGACTACGCCTTAATGTTTTTTTTTACTACACGTTTTTATATTTATTTAGGTTAGTAATAAACGAAAGTATAAACATTTTCCCGTGTTAATCTACGGTCAAAGTTCAGTTTATTCTGTTATTTTATTTTGTCGTACTTTTCATTAGGTTTTATCTGGGGGTAAATTTTATTTTTTCGAATAATTTGAGGGAAAAGTACGAGAGGATCAACATTTTATTCTTATGGATAATTGAGGGAAAGTTCTATACAGTATTTACTTCAGGAGACCTGTACTGCTTCACTAAAAGGACCGAAGGGAGATTCAACATTTTAATCTTTCGGATATGTGATATGATTTGCATGTGGTATACAATTTGTTTTTTTCATATTATATGTACGAAGTAATACAATTTTGAGCCTTTACCCGTCCTTTTAGTATATAAAGTATATATTGTACGGTATTTTTCCTCAATTTATCCATGATATCATTTATACGCTCTTCTCACCGGCCATTCATATTTTATTATTACGTTGTTCTTGGTTATGTTTTCAGATTACGCTGAGAGGAAGTTCAACATTAAACAAGAGCCCGAACTGATCATTGAAGATATCCCATCTACTGAGGGTAACCAACATTGTTTTATTTATATTTTTGATTAAATGAAATGTTATTCTTTCAATTATAAATTATTAAAACATTGATTGTTTTCATATTTTTATTATTAAAATGTGAGGCGTCTAAAAGTGTTCTTAAAACTATGGGAACCCGATCAACTGTTGTAAGTGATAGCGCTCATGTTATGGGCTTAATTTTCTGTCATAGGTTCTTAATTATTTTTATTAATTTATTTTTTTCTAACGCTCCTCTTGTATATATTTGCAGATTACACAGAGTTGATCATTCAAGATATCCCATCTTCTTTTAAGGGTCCAAAAATACCATCGTATTTTTTTTTGATCAGTCAGGTGTAATTCCTTTTAAAATTATTAAATAATAAAATAATTAAAAAGTGGGGCGACTAAAAGAGTCCCCAGAACTAATGTATAAAGGAGAAATAGTCTTTTAAAATATTCATATATTGTATTGGTTGTGCCGATCAGAATCCAACAGGACTGTCACTTTCCGTCCAAAGAGGAATCTACTTGACTAACGTGTTAATGATTTTTTTACAGAGATATTGTGAAAGAAAAATATAAAGAAAAACGTATAGTTTTTAAATACTGTCTATTTCACAAAATATATTTGAGTATTTTCGGTATTACTACCATCTTCAGCCACGACTTAACTTATACTGAATAAAGTATGTGTTAAGTAGTGGCTGAATAGACAATATTACAAAAATGTATACGTTTTTCTTTATATTTTTTTACTTGACTAATGTATACAAGATATCCGGTATATTTGCCTATTTTACCCTTCATTGGAAAATTGAAAACCGGTTCATGAAATGAATCATCCTTCTCTCTATGCTACCCAGCCCCCTTGAAAGACAACTTCTACAATGACCACATTCAACATTTTGGCTTGACACAGGGCTTGCGTTTGAACTGCTTTTATAAGGTTGTTATAGGTGTAATTAAATGGGAACCCGAGCAAATGTTCCAAGTGCTGGCGCACATTTTATGCGCCCATTTTTTTTTGGAAAAGATACTAAATTGTTTTTATTAATTAATTTTTTGTAACCTCTCTTCAACATCTATTCATATTTTATCTTTATGTTTTTATTTTTTCTATTTGCAGATTACACCGAGATGAAGTTCAGCATTAAACAAGAGCCTGAGTTTATCATTGAAGATATCCCATCCATTTTCAAAGGTAACCAACATTGTCTTTTTTTAACCACCGTCGCAAAAAGAGGGGTGTTATAAGTTTGAAGCCTGTGTCTGTGGAATCTTAGCTCCAAGACGGCTGAACCGATTTCAAAGCGTTTTTTGTTGTTTCAAAAGCTGGTATTTGCGAGATGGTTTTTAGCCATGTTTGGTGGGAATCGGGTATGCCGTTCTTCAGGATTCATGAGAGCCTGTGTAGGGATCGCGGCTTCTATTACAGCTAGAGACTTGGAGTTTGGTCTCAAATATTTATAAGGTGAAGCCTCCCCCCTTAGCCCTTCAAGCCCCCCTCTCAAAAAAAAAAAACCTCCCCACCAAGGTTTCTATAAAAAAATTAATGAACAAGGAAACATTTTTTTATTTTGGGTTATTTTTAATTTAATGTTTTTTATTATTATTTTTTTTTTTTAGATCGCATAAGATGTTAGTTTTCAATTGTGAGTTATTAAAATATTTATTGTTTTTATTTCTTGAAGCGTCTAAAATTGTTAAAACTATGAGAACATAATCAACTGTTTAAACGGTAGATAGAGCTTATTTTATCCGCTTAATTTTCTAAGATCGGTTCTAAATTCTTTTTATTAATTAATTTTCTTTCAACCATCCATTCATGTTTTATTGTTGTGCTCTTTGTGTATGTTTTCAGATTACACCGAGAGCAAGTTCAGCATGAAACAGGAACCGGAGTTGATCATTGAAGATATCCCATCTACATTCGAGGGTAACCAACGTTGTTTTACGTATTGTTTTGATCGAATCAGTTGTAATTCCTAAAACTCGTGACTTAAATAAAAGTGTTCATATAACCATAAAGGCTAATGATACCCTTCTCTTGAATTTCAGTTGGCACTTATCAAGAGGCAAGAGATATGATTATAAGAAATATTCTATTAAACGATGCTTATATTTTATTGGTTGTGTCGATTAGAATCCAAGAGGACTGACACTTTCCGATCCTTTGAACTTTATTTATTGGCGCTATTTAATTTTTTATTCTTATTAATCGTCATGTTGTTCTTGTTTATATTTGCAGATTACACAGATACGACATTCAGCATGCAACACGAGCCCGAGTTGATCATTGATGCGATACCATCTACCGTCAAGGGTAACAAACATTGTTTTACGTGGCTTTTTGATCGAATCAGGTGTGGTTTATTGTAGTATTTAATTTTTCTGTTATTAAAAAGAGGGGCGTCTAAAAGTGTTTCTAACTACAAAGTATAATTATCCATTTTCTTGCAATTCATTCGGCGCTTATCAGGAGGCAAGAGATACGATTATAAGCAATAATCTTTTAAAATATGCTTATTTTATATTGGTTTAATCTTTCTTCTCTTTCTGTCCGTTAGGACTTTCTTTACTGACACAATCTAAAAACGCATCTCTATTTTGTGCCAACAGAATTAAACATGAAACCTTTGATATCACTAACAGATAGTTTACTTGATCCAATTTAGTTAATAAACCTTGTGCACTTCATGTAGTTCTTTCATGTGAAATTGCATTTAATAGTTTAACATTTGTCATGACTATCGTTATAGTTTTTCTGTCTATAGAATTTCTTGTCAGTGGTTTTCGAATTCCTGTTCTTGCTTGATAATTGCCTTTCAGTTTCCTAATTCGGTTCTCTCTTAGCGTTCTGCATTTTAATATAATTCGTAATTTAATTTGAAAATTTTGCACTATTGTGCTTGAGTTGTTTCAGGTGATATTGAACCGGCAAAGACTATATGTTACCACTGCGGCCATCGTTGTGTCAGCTTGGGAAGACTTCGGAGACATATTGTTTGTCGTCACGTTATGGTCGCCGAATCAGGTGTAATTCCTAAAACTCGTGAGTTATTAAAACAGATTGTTTTCATTTTTTTATTATAAAAAGTGGGGCGTCCAAGAGTGTTCCTAAAACTATGGGCACCAGTTCAACTGTTATTGCGTTTAATAGTTTGGAATAGGTTCTAAATGCTTTTTATAACGCTTTCCTGACCATCCATTCATATTTTATCGTTGTGTTCTTGTTTATGTTTTCAGATTACACCGAGAAAAAATTCAGCATTAAACAAGAGCCCGAGTTGATCATTGATGCGATTCCATCTACCTTCAAGGGTAACCAACATTGTGTTTTTTGATCGAATCAGGTGTAATTCCTTAAATTCTGAGTTATATAAAAATGTTCCTAAATCTATAAAGATGTTTATATTGTATTGGTTGTGCCAATTATAATCCAAAAGGTCTGACACTTTCCGTTCCTTTCGAGCTTTAATTATTGGCGCTATTTAATTTTTATTGTAATTGGGTGCACTTTGCACTTATGCAACCTCGCACATTCGATATATCGAGGGGAGCAGGGGATTAGAGTAGGGATGAAGTGAGGCTTTAGAGGTTTGGGTGTCATCTCCGGCTGATCATCCTAGGATCGGTGGTCAATACGCAGCCCGTCATACTGCTTTCTTCTGCTCCCACCAGGAGCCGACGAATCGTCAGAACACTGAGTGGCCAGTCTCTGTCACCAACTTCAGTCTGGTCTGGTCATACAGCGGACACGAACAGTTTGGGTTGTTCTTCCTCATAAAGAAAAAGTGTTTGTAGTTGAAATCTCCGTGACCTGATAATAACTGGGACCCGGACGTCTAGAAGGTTCGTCATTCCGCCATCCGATCTTTGTGAACAACGTTCTTGCCATTTTCCCGTTATCAATTTCTATACAATGGCCTTGCGAGCTCTGCTCTAGACTGTCCGCTCATCTCTTTTTCCACGATAAAATATCTGCTCCTAAAGGCGCAATCTGAGTAACCGCCTCCCTTTTTCACAATTACATGTAACTACATGTTGTTAGTTATTATGACTCATGCCTGGCTTTTAACTACGAGGTCATAAACGCCTACTTTCAGAGCGCTCTTTCGTCACTCTGGTGGACATGAGCCCGACACTACTGTGGTAGTCCTAAATTTTGCCTACCCTAAATTTTTATTCATCTAGGGTAGGGTCTTTAACGAGTATCTGACATCATACAGGCTCGGGACCATCGCTTAACGTCCCATCCGAAGGACGGCGTGCTTAAGTTTATTTGAGCTACTGGTGCCCTCACTACATGTTGTTGATCACCTTTAATGTTCTACTTCGTGGATAGATTGGTTTCAAGTATTCTGTGGACAAAATACATTTTTGTGAACTTCTAATTTTTGTGGGATGGTTTTAAATTCTTTTTATTAATTTAATTCATTCATAACGCTGCTTCCCCCATCCTCCAGAGTATCACCTATGAGATTGCTTACATCCGCCATAATATGGACAGGACATTGGGATGTGGTGTAATGTTCTTGTTTATGTTTTCAGATTACACCGAGAAGATGTTCAACATCAAACAAGAGCCCGAGTTGATCATTGAAGATATCCCATCTGCCTTCAATGGTTAGAAACGTTGTTTTATGTATTTTTTTTTTGATCGAATCAGGTGTAATTACTAAAATTTTGATTTATTAAAATATTGATTTTCATTTTTATATTATTAAAAATTGGGGCGTCTAAAAGTTCCTAAAGCTATGAGAACCCGATGAACTGTTCAAGTGCTTGCGCTTAATTTTCTGGGATTCTAAATTCGTTTCATTATTATTATTTTTTATGCCTCCCTACCATCCATACATATCTTTCAGAAGTATGCGTTAAGATGATCCATTGTTAAGGGTACATTGTTCAAAGCCAGCCTACCTAAGGGTTATTACCGAAAGGGTTATTTTTACGTGTGAAAGGGGAAGTAATACGGTTATTTTTGGAAGATATACATGACCTTTTTTTTTTATAATACTTAATAATCCGAGGGACCAATTTTCTCAAAGTAGCACCTATGAGATTGCTTACATCCGACATAACATGGACAGGACGTTGAGTTGAGTTGTCATGTTCTTGTTTATATTTGCAGATTACACCGAGATGTTCAGCACCAAACAAGAGCCTAAATTGATAATTGAACGTATTCCATCTACCTTCAAAGGTAACTTACGTTGTTTTATGTATTTTTTTGATCGAATCGGTTGTAATTCCTAAAATTCTGTTAATAAAACATAGATTGTTATAATTTTTATATTATTAAAAAGTGTGGTGTTCAAAATGTTCCTAAAACTATGTGAACCCGTTCAAGTGTTTGCACATAATTTTCTGGTATTGTTTCTTAATTCTTTTCATTAATAATTTTGTTCTCCCCCCCTCCATTCATATGTTATCATTACGTTGTTCTTGTTTATATTTTTGTACATTATTCCGAGAAGAAGTTAAACATGAAACAAGAGCCTGAGTTGATCATTAAAGATATCCTACCTACCTTCAAGGGTAACAAACATATTTTCACTTTCTTTTTTTTAGTATAATTCTTAATTTTCAAGACTTTTTTTTATTTATTCTACAATCCGTACAAAATTTACAATGGATAGAAGTGAACATGAGTTAAAATGATGTGTACAATTTGATGGGAGAAGTCAGCCAGTGCTAACACTCCCGTTGATATTGATAATCTCATTATTCACAGGAGATCGCGAGCCTAGCGTCTTCTTAGGCGGCGTGGAGAGTTGTCGGGATGGCACTGAGAGGACATGCGCTGAGCGATAGGATTGGGATGGGTATTCAACTTAGAATGAAATTTCTTGAAGCGGAGTTGGATTAGGTCTTGTACGTATGGAATGTTGAAGTCATTGTTGGTGACATAAACGGGAGCATTGACAATTTGTTGTAGGACTTTTGACTGAGAATATAGTATTCTATTAGTGTTGGAACTATTGGCTTCCAGATGCTCTTGCAGGCTTAGGAATGCGTTATTGGGATCAGGATCTGGAGCAAGGATGGTTGTGTCATCAGCGTAGGTAGTGAGAATGGTTCTAGAGAGGGTTGGGATATCAGAGGTGTATAATGTATGAAGGATATCCCTTGAGGGACCCCAGTCATTATAGGTGTCAGAACAGAGGACTGGTCCCTGACGTGCCATAAAGCTGCGGCCACTCAAGCAAGATTTGTGGATTAGGAAGTACGTAGGTGCTTGGAAGGAATCGCTTGAGGTTGAAAAGCAACCCGGCATGCCACACCCGGTCGAAAGCCTCAGTCACGTCCAGAAAGGCACCTAGTAATAAGTTATTAGTGTTTTTATTCATTCAAATTCTACTTCCCTAGCTATACGAAGTATAGGGCAAGTTATGTAATCGGACAAAAATTAGAAGCGGGTTTCATATTATTGTTCCTTTTCTTATGACTTTATTTATTTATTCTTAAAGGATCAGGGTACTAAAGGATTCTAAATTCTTTTTTATTAATTAATTTTTTTATAACGCTCTCATCTTATGTTTTATCGTTGTGTTCTTTGTTTATGTTTTCAGATACTGAGAGGAAGTTCAGAATGGAACAAGAGCCCGAGTTGATAATTGAAGATGTTTCACCTACCGTCAAGGGTAACAAACGTTGTTTTTCGTATTTTTTTGATCGAATCAGTTGTAATTCCTAAAACTCTGAGTTAAATAAAAGTGTTCCTATAACCATAAAGGATAATGATATCCTTCTCTTGAATTTCAGTTGGCGCTTATCAAGAGATATGATTATAAGAAATATTCTATTTAAAGATGCTTATATTGTATTGGTTGTGCCGATTAGAATCCAAGAGGACTGACATTTTCCGGTCCTTTTGAACTTGATTTATTAGAGCTACTTAATTATTATTCTGTACTGTTATTGGATGCACCTTGCATTTGTGCAACAGCACCCATCCGATATGTTGAGGAAGTTCGATAGGATTTAAGTGAGGCTATTGGGGTGATCTTCGGCCGATCAACCGGCGGCGGTCGGTGCTCAGACTGTCATAAAACAAGAGCCTGAATTGATAATCGAAGATATTCCATCCACCTTCAAGGGTAACAAGCGTTGTTTTATTTATTTTTTTGATTGAATCAGGTGTGTTTCCTAAAATTCTCAGTTAATGAAACATCGATTGTTTTAATTTCTTCATAACTAAAATGTGGGACGTCTAAAAGTGTTCATAAAACTATGAGAACCCCATCAAATGTTCAAGTGTTAGCGCACATTTTCTGGGATATGTTCCAAATTGTTTCTTATTAATTTATTTTTTCTATAATGCTTTCCCCACCATCCATTCATATTATATCGTTATGTTGTTCTTGTTTATATTTGCAGATTACACAGACACGACATGCAGCATGCAACAAGAGTCCGAGTTGATCATTGATGCGATACCATCTACCTTCAAGGGTAACAAACATTGTTTTACGTGGTTTTTGATCGAATCAGTTGTAGTTCCTTAAATTTTGGTTTATTGCAGTATTAACAACTTCTAAGTTGAGGAACGCGGACATATTGTGGAATTTGTAATAAATAAATAAAACAAACTTATTTTTTGAAATATTGTCTATTCTACTAAAGACAGTGGAATAGACAATTATAACAATTAATAGACTCTTTAGTGGAATAGATAATATTTCAAAAAATAAGTTTGTTTTATTTATTTATTGAAGTATTGATTGTTTTCATTTTTTCATTATTAAAAAGAGGGGCGTCTAAAAGAGTTTCTAAAACTATGAAGTATAATGATCCATTTTCTTGCAATTTAGTCGGCGCCTCTCAGGAGGCAAGAGATACGATTTTAAGAACAATCTTCTAAAAATGCTTATTTTATATTGGTTTAATCTTTCTTCACTTTCGGTCCGTTTAGAACTTTCTTTACTGACACAATCTAATTAATCGCCTTCCAATTCAGAAATATATAATCAAACGTTGCTGACCAGTTGGCCGGCCCATGACACCGCTATTTTGTGCCAACAGTATTAAACATGATACCTTTGATATCACTAACAGATAGTTTACTTGATCCAATTTAGCTAATACAACTTGTGCACTTCATGTAGTTCTTTCATGTGAAATTGCATTTCATAGAATTTCTTGTTAGTGGTTTTCGAATTCCTTGCTTGATGATTGCCGTTCAGTTTCCTAATTCGGTTTACTCTTAACGTTCTGCATTTTAATATAATTCGTTATTTTATTTGTAGATTTTGCACTACTTGTGGTTGTGTTTGAGTTGTTTCAGGTGATATTGACCCGGCAAAGACGATATGTTACTACTGTGGCCATCTTTGTGTCAGCTTGGGAAGACTTCGGAGACATATTGTTTATCGTCACGTTATGGTCGCCAATCCGCAACTTGTTGAACACCCGGAGTATGTCTTAGGGTCAAATACAAAAGAGAAACCGATTCAGTGTACAGTGTGCAGTTATAGATGTCAAAAGCCTTCCGATTTGGAGTGTCATATGTTGATTCACTCTGAAGAGAAACCTCTGCAGTGTACAGTGTGCAGTTATAGGTGTGGAACGTTTTTCCAATTAAAGTCTCATATGAAGATTCACAATGGAGAGAAACCGTTGCAGTGTACACTGTGCAGTTATGGATGTCGAAAGCGTTCCGATTTGAAGTGTCATATGTTAATTCACTCTGGAGAGAGACCGTTTCAGTGTACGGTGTGCGATTATAGTTCTCGAATGGCTGGCGGTTTAAAGAAACATATGTTGATTCACTCTGGAGAGAAGCCGTTCAAGTGTTCAGTGTGCAGTCATAGATGTCGACAGTCTTTCGGTTTAAAGTATCATATGTTGATTCACTCTGGAGAGAAACCGTTCAAGTGTTCAGTGTGCAGTTATAGTTCTCGGTGGCCTGAGTCTTTGAAGACTCACATGTATATTCACACTAAGGAGAAACCCGTCCAGTGCACAGTCTGCAAATATACTTGTCGGAGGTCAGCAGATTTGAATAGGCATATGTTGACTCATACTGGGAAGAAACCATTCAAATGTACAGAGTGCAGTTTTGCGAGTAGAAAATCTTGCGAATTGAAATATCATATGTTGATTCATACTGGAGAGAAACCGTTCCAGTGTACAGTGTGCAGTTATAGTTGTCGCCAGCCTGGCCTTTTGAAGAGTCATATGTTTACTCACACTGAGGAGAAACCGTTCCAGTGTACTGTGTGCAGCTTTAGTTGTCTGCAGTCTGGCAATTTGAAGAGGCATATGTTGATTCATACTAAGGAGAAACATTTCGAGTGTACAGCGTGCAGTTATAGATGTCTGCAGTTAAGCAGTTTGAAAAGGCATATGTTGATTCACACTAATGAAAAACCTTTTCAGTGTACATTGTGTAGTTACAGAGGTCGGCAGTCTGGCCTTTTGAAGAGGCATATGTTGAGTCACACTAAGGAGGAACTTAAAACCGTATCTATCGATTGCGAAACAAATTGACGGATTAGAAGTTATAAAATTCCCGGGGAGTGGGGGAGAGGATGTCGACTCAATCTGTATTATCTAGGACAGAGTTTCCGAACCTATGTGTCGTAGTTAGGTTTATCATGTAGAATGTTCTAAGACTAGACTTATTAGACTAAAAACCTCGAACATTCAACTGCAGCACAAGACGTATAAATGCAAATAGATTATAAAAATTGGTTATAACAATATTTTATTATTTTTTAAGTATACTTAGAGTTAAATTAATAAATTAAACATGTTTCTAATTTAAATGATTATTTAATTCAACTACCTGTATGTTATTTCATTATACAAATATAATATATAATTATAAAATATTGTAAAAAACTTCAAATTGCTGAGTCTACTTGTGACAGTAAATAATCTACACTACAGTGGTTATCACTATTTACTATTTTCAAGTTCAAGTCTTTTGCCTGAGCATCCTGGATCCGGTAGTCTGCCTCCTTCATACCTATTTTAATTGTTTCCATATTTTATTACTTACGGGTCGTCAATAGTGACGTGTGCATAATTTGTTTTTGAAAATTGCATTTATTTATAAAGAAATTGACCCGGCACCTACAGGTGCCTTTGGGGACTGGAAACTAGGGAAGGAGCTATGGAACAAAAAGGGTGTCTCATTGCAATCAATGTTTTTATTATTTCTATTTTATTTTAATCATATTTATAAAAAGTACAGTATTATCCATCTACAAAAAAAAAAACATTTTAAGGGTCATTACTTTCATTATTTATTGCAATGAAAATCAAAAGTGCAGTTTTGATGCAGTCCAACGTTGCATTTTAGGCAGTTTTCTAATTAGTTTGTGGCAATGTGCACAACACCGATGTTTTTTACATTCGGTTGATTTGGGTTTTCAATGGATTTTGAAGAATGGTAATGATTTTTTGCGAGGCGTCCCATACTTGAAAAAGTACTCCTAGACGACGGCACGTCGAAATTTACAATAGGTAATTTTTTGAGATTCGAAATGCAGCTTCATTTGCCATGCATTTTGGCAAACAGCATCGATGTCAAAAGCAAATAGGGGATACCACCATCTTCGGCCCTTTAATGCGACTCTCAACAATTGTCATGAAACTATGGATTTCAGAATATTTGTCATTTTCTCGCAAGTTATTATTATTTTCTAAATGTAAACATTGCTGAATTTCAAAAAACGGATCGCGACGCATACTTGATGACACAAGAGAATTATGGGTATCGTTATGGTCTTCCCAATACATTCTCATGTATTTGGGTGTCAAATATCCAAAAGTATGAAATTAATGTGTTGTACTCAAAAGTAAAAATAAAAAAAACATCAATAAAGGCAACAGTAACGAATAGACACAATTTTTACAATATATATTCAAGCTAAAAATTAAAAAAATTGTTGGAACAACGTTAGTTACAAATCGGTTGGACATTGTTGCACTGTAGGAGAGCCCGGACGGCCAAAGGTTTGTTTAGGCCTATATACCTGTTTACATGTCGCTTTTACAGGCTGTTGTGGCGAATAATTTAGCATAGATCAGCTATAACACAAAACAATTATTTCAACATTCCTTTACACATTTACTAAGAAAAATGAGTGAAATTTATCGTAATATTGAGAACACTTCCGATAAATAATCAAGTGTATGCCTTTTTTCAGACACAACACTACTTTCTGACTAAAATGACTACTATCACCCGGATGGTGAATAAATAGGAAATTAGGTTGCTACTCTAACGAATAAAGTGTACACAAATTCACATTTTCAAAAAGGGGAACCAGAATTTCAAAAAATAGAAGCGGCACACCTGTAGGTGCCTCTGGGAACTGGAGGGTTAAGCGTAACGCTATAAAATTCCGAGCCTGTTTGGTGCCCCCATGATTAATGTAACGAATGCCCTGGGGCGTAGAGAGGGGGACCGCCTCAGAGCAAAAAATTAAATAAACTAAAAAAATAGTTTTTATTAAAAATGGATTGCTTGCAAGTTACCAATAGAATCTTCAAATTTTCCATGCGTCTGATTCCTAAATCAGCAATCAGCTGTTACATAAATGTACATGTACAAAACAAGTCATATTACATTTATTTAAATATACATGAATTCGATCATTTCATTTCCTCGCTCAAAATCGTCATTTATGTTATACTTTATACTCTTAAAGCTGATTTTACATGCGCAGTAAAAATGCAAAGCCCAGCAGCAGCAAATGCACGCTATTGGATGTGAGTCATTTAATTCTAAAATCACAGTGTGCATTTGCTGCTGCTGCGCTTTGAATTTTTGCTGTTCATGTAAAGTCAACTTAAGTATTACAGTTAGTGGTTACCTCAGGGGGAGCTTCTAGAGGTTCGAGTTTCCCAAATTAATAACAAAAAGTCTGCAACGCTAACCACGGAAACTGCGGGCTGTGCCCCCGGGAGTCTACTATACCCCCACCCTCGTAGCCTAACTTTGCCCCCCCCCACCCTGCTCAAAATCCTGGCTACACCCCTGCGAATGCCCCTACAGTTAGTTCCAGGCTGTAGTGGATGTTAATCCTAACCATTACCATACTCTTCTTTTAAGCCTTGTATTAATAAATATGGTAAGGTAAGTATAGAGTATAATTATAGAGAAAAAACAAATATCAAAAGAACAAAATGTCTTAAAGATCGAAATGAGAAGATTCTATGCCAATTATAAAAAAGAAGATTAATTTAAACGTAAAACTAACCCTAGCTATTAATTATCACATTTCTTGCAGGGGTGCTCTTTGCAAAAAAAAATATTCCTTGAATTATGAAACGGACATTGAATTTATCTTGTGCAATTTTTTTGAAGATATTGCGTATCCTACTTTGCATAGGATCGTACCATTTTATAGAAGATCTAAAGGTAACCCCTTCTTTCAACGCAAAATTTAGAAACAACATTTATTTGGTTCAACAAAATACGTGCTATACACAAACAGGAGAAGGAAAGGTTTTAAAAACTTCTGGTACTGTCTCTGTTCCCTGACAAAAGAGGTTGCATTTTTTTTTTTTGGTTTGTGGCCTTATGGACTAAGCATATCAGCCATTTATTTACAATTTAAAGTTATATAACAATATGATTGACAGAAATGTATCTGAACAATGTATCAAGAATGTCTTGGTTTTTGGTTCGAGACACTATTAACTGAACTGTAGTGGAAATCATCTTGTTTTGAATGAGAACACTATACATATTTTCACGTTCTGAGCTGGAAAGTGGACAAGCCAAGAGAAGATGGTTCGCATCCGCTTCTACTTGCTGTTAGCAGATGCAGTATGGTGATGGAAGAATGTGAATCTTGATGGATGCTATATTACGGAGTTAGAACAAGGTGCATTTGTTGCTATTCGGTCAACTTTGTTTTGAAATATTTGTATGTAGTTGTTTCATAGTAGTGCTGCTTCTACCAATCCACACTGGACAGGGGTATGATAGAAGTGGAAATAGGAGTGTCTTGAAATTAAATGAAAAATAATCTTTATTCTGGGACGTGCGTCCCCTAAGAATAATAGCGTAAGAAATAAACAAAAGAAAACAAGTATCAACCAATTGAGACAGAATAAAGAAACCTAAAAAGGCCTCTAAGAATGAATTAAAGAATATTAAATGTTAATGACAGACAATGACTAAAATAATGAAAATAAACTAGTAAAAAAAAAATTTGAAGAAACAAATTAAGAATAATAATGTAAACAAAAATGAGATATCTAAATTATAAAGAAAATTATATATATATATATATATATATATATATATATATATATATATATATATATATATATATATATATATATATATATATATTATATATATATATATATACTATATACAAATGACAGTATCATATAAGGAATATGTTAACAAGTGATTACCAAGTTATATTTCAACTGGGAAGATGAAACAGTAGAGTAACGATCTGTCCAGTTGGAGACTTATAGGAAGATGAGAACTATCTCATAGGAGCTAGCCTTAGAAATCAGAGGTTCACTGAGCTAGGAGGTAATGGAAAAGTAGAGATTTAAATGAATGAAGCGTAGGAGAATGGCGAATCTGGAGAGAGAAAGAGTTCCAGAGGGAGTTAGTTTGGATAAGGAAGGAGTTGTTCTCTTATGGGAAGGGAGGTAAAGATCAGAGGAACGGGATCTAGTGACTTTCTGCTGGATATGGGTTTTTAATTGGAGCATTTGGAAGATGTAGCTAGGCTTTTGGGAAGATATGATTTGATAGAGGAAGGAGCCTAGGAAATATTGTCGACGAGAGGATGGGAAGAGCCATTTTAGTTCGTCATGAGAATTAGTAATAATCTCAACCCGAAGATAAATCTTGTTCAGAGTCCTCCATATGCGATGCAAGTAAAACAGGGGGAAACAAGGGAGGATACGAACAGCTGACGGGTTTTAGTGCGGAGGAGATGAAGACGTTTGAGGAAGTAGAGGGTTCTGAAGAAGCGGTTGGACATATGGTCTTTCCAGGAGAGGATTGGTCAAGGATCAGTCCAAGGTTTTTTACACTGGTGCAGTATTCAATATCGGAGTCATGTAGTCTTAATGGAGGTAAGTCAGTAAGGGAGTTAAGTAGTCCGTAGTTCCCCATTACAAAGGCTTTTGTCTTGCCAGCGTTCAGTTCATTCTTAGTAGTCTAGTCAGTAAAGCTATGGATGTTCTCCATCATCTTCTAGGCATGTTTCATTCAGCTACGATTCTTTTCTTGTTGCAGAGCGCGTGGCTGATTTTCACTTGAATTTCTTGCCGTGGAGAATAGAGAACATAAGTTCAATGATGTGTGCCAAGCTTTTTTTTTAATTTGGACAACAGCTGATGCCAAACGATGTCGAAGGCTGCGGCTATATTGAAGAATACGACGGCGGCAGTGTTGGTCTTTGCTTTAAAGCCATAAAAGTGCATTCTTCCAAGTATCCTATTCTTAAGCAGCCACTGATTAGCCCCGTCAGATAAGCGATGCTTCTTGGAGGCAGGTTTTTCAGAAGATGTTGGGGTGAAGTTTACTCCAGGGGCCTTCTTGTTGGGGAGTTCCCGGATGTATATTGTGATTTCTGACGGGTTTATGTACTGTATGTGTGGTTCTGCGGTATGGATTGGAGTGAAAAAAGATTCTTGGACTGTGTTGAGGGTTTTGTGATCATGTGCGTCATGAGTTCTGTGTTTCTGCTCAAAATAAGCTACTAGCGCACTCTTGTCCTTGAGAATTTGTCTGTTTCCCTCTAAAGGTTGCTGTCTCCAGGCTGTCGGTATCAGTTGATTCTTTCACTGTCCAGTTCCCATCCCAATTGTCTCGTCAGTCGGTTCAGCTCTCGATTCTTTTGTGGGTCGGATGTTTATTGCCAGTCTTGCGGAGTGTATTTTTGTAGCGTATCATGTATGCGTTTAGGGAACCTGATTGGTCGGATGTTGCGCTGGTCTCTGTAGATGATATGCTGAGTTGTGTATCGAGGTGTATACAGCTTGTGTGAACATTTTGAATGCGCCATCTATGTCTTCAGTGTTGTCATAATGCAAAGACATGTCTATGTTTTTTATTTTTCTCCATCTAAATGTTTTCGCCTATTTCCCCTCTATCAGTCTTGAGAGATATTTTGCATGTTTCGAGTTCACTCCGAAGTTACACATGACTGGAAAATGAGTCGAGTTCTGTCAATAGTTCGTGATAAAGGGACAATGTAAAATCTTGCACTAGTCCAATGTTCAAGATGTCTGGGAGGTATTTCTGTTGTGTAGGATAAAATGTCAGTTCATCCGGTGCGGATATCTGTACGCAGCTTAAATTGTTAATTATATATAAGGGCCCCGTTGTTGTTTGTCATATACATAACTTTCATATACCCAGTAACGCCAATTTGAAATTACTTTGTGAGAGGGGAGGGGGAGAGAAAGTGATCTGTAAAAGCATGGTTTGTATAAGAAGGTTGCGGTGACTTTATTCACTGATGACATGGGAGGATGACCGACATGTACACTGGTCCCCTCGCACTGCTATGTCCACAAGGGACAACCCCCGATGCTTGGCCCCATGTCCACTGGTACCCTCCGGTAGGTTCCCTGGGACTAGGTGCTACGCCCCCCCTTCCCCTGTATGAAGGTCGCTACTCTACCCTTTGAGCCCTCTGAATGACTGTATTCAGCCGAATTGATCATGACGTGGGAGGATGACCGACATGTACACTGGTCCCCTCGCACTGCTATGTCCACAAAAGACAATCCCCGATGCTTGGCCCCATGTCCACTGGTACCCTCCGGGACTAGGTGCTACGCCCCCCCTTCCCCTGTATGAAGGTCGCTACTCTACCCTTTGAGCCCTCTGAATGACTGTATTCAGCCGAATTGATCATGACGTGGGTGGACCCCCTTGTGGGCGGGGCCCATGTGCGCCGTCGTGGGCCCTACAATCAATACCTGGCCCCCAAGGTTCTGATCCGCCCCCAGTCCTCCGACTGCCTTCTCCACAGTAAGTATCTTACCTCTCTTCGCTAAGTACAGTCCTAGTCATACTTCGAATTTCTCAGAGGGTTGCCGTCACCCATTTGCATATATTATTTTTTAAGTTTTAATATTTAGTATGCACTAAATGGAAGCAGATGAACTCCTCGAGATTTCAATGGAGATTCACAATTTCATTTTTTTTAAAATTATGACTGACAAGCTTATCTCTGTATGCCAGTATTCTAGGGGGGGGGGGGATCCGAGAAGAAAATGTTATTGCACTTATACCAATTTTAAGTTGAAAATAGCATGACAGTTTTCTTAATAAACTCGAACCCCTCGAAACGCCGTTTATATCTATGATCTATGATGAGCCATAACGAATGAAATTGAAGCGAATCTGACAGAAACTTTTGTGCCTAACAATTTACTTTCTATAATTTTTCAAATTTAGCCATTCTACTACAAAATTCAATGAAAGTAAAAAATGTTCATGTTTTGACCTCCAAAACGTCGACAATATCTTCAATTAGAAATGTTGTATAAAACCCTCACTACTCTCTTCTTAAAAGAAATTTGACGCTCCGGAATTGCATATATTTCATTTTTGCCATAAGACGACTTGGGGAAAACGCGAGCATGGCTAATTTTCCAAAATTTGATTCCCTCATATCTGGTGATATTGTTTTTGTAAAGGGTTTTACTCTCTTTAATTTTGATACGAACATGTTTTTGTTCATACAATAGATTATGAGATATTAACGATGAATAAATAAGTGCAAATATTTTCTATTTCCGTGGCAGCCATTTTGTATTTTACCAGAACTGGAGTGGCATATTTTTTTTGCAGATTTTCAGGATCTGTGCAAAGTTACAGTACTATTTGAGTAATATGAGAGAGCTCGTAACTTGTCAGAGATCTTATGACTTATAAGTGAGAGAGAGAGAGAGAGGGAGAGAGTGACACTCATCAGAGAGAGCTCATCACTTACCAGAGAGAGCGGCACTCATCAGAGAGAGCTCATGACTTACCAGAGAGAGCTCATCACTTACCAGAGACAAAACGTAGCAACATTTTTTTTACCAGAGTATTTAGGCCTCGGAGGAAAGTTGTCTCAATTTCAGTCCGATTTCGGCCAAAATCTAAACAGATCTAAATTAGTATATGTGACTTCTTTATTTCAAATTCATAGCTACAATCGTCTTTACGGTAGAGCGCTCACAACTTTCCAATCACAAACACAAGTATGTATAGACAAACTTCATCACGAAACTGTTCAAAACCTATTCAGGGGACATTGTAACATGAAAACTCGTTGAAACCAAGATCTACGTATACAAAAGTAAAAATAAATAAAATAATAAAATCTTAAAAAACCTTGAGCATGTCGTCCTCCGGATGATTCCGTGTCAAGTATTCGTTTAAGACTCCTACGCTAGGTAAAATTTAGAACCAGTAAAGTCGGGTTCATGGGGACCATGTAGTTAAAGCGCGGACATGAGTCACAAAAACTGTACTACAGTGAAACCTCTCTTAACGGTCACCTCTCTAGAGCGAACATCCTTCTTAACTGACAACATTAGTATAGCCTCAAATAGATATGATTTGAATGCATTTTAACCCCTCTTTAACGGAACCCCTCAATACCTGACACTACCGTCAGATGAAATCAACTCTCAAGAACGGACATATAAGTAGAAAAAAATATCGTTGTTTTTTTATAAAATACATGAATTAGTTTTAGGAAGGTAGGCATAGTATGGTTTGTGCGTATTTTTCTACTGATAAACAGCAGAAATACCGCCAACCTTCCTCTTCTTGCTTCCTTTTTCGCGCAAGTTCCCTTCCTCTCCCCTCTCAAACATTCCTTCACTTGCTTTGAATCTTTCAAATCTTCTGTTTTTTTTTTGTTGAATTTAGTACTTTATCATATTTTACGTCGAAATGTCGCACCCGAAAAAACGGAGGTCCCTTCCTTTAAAGGAAAAATTGGAACTTATTCAATGTCATGATAAAGGCGGTTCGGTTCGGGCTTTAGCCGAAAAATTTAAAATTGAAAAAACTCAAGTGTCCGAAATTATTAAAAAAAAAAAAAAAATATTGATAATTCATCGGGAAAATAGGATTGGTGAAAATATGTGCCGTTTAAATAATAATGGTCCGGAAGATTTTATTGACAAATCGGTTTTGGAGTGGTTCAATAAAGTTGGTTAAAAAAACATGTCTGTTTCTGGGCCGATGTGAAGAAAAAGCTCAAGAAGTTCCTGAACAAAAATAAAAGCAAAGAACTTCAAAGCTTCCAACGGCTGTGTTTATAACCTCTTTTGAACGGACACCCCTCTATTCGGACGAAAATACATTCTCTTTCCGTGCCCGTTTTTAAGAGGTTTCACTTTATTTGAAAGTTGAACACCGTATATTTATGTAAATGGAAGAACTTAATTGGAAATACATGAAAATGAATAACCAAAATAAATCATTATATATGAAAGAACATGTTTATTCTTTCTGTGTCTCATGCTTCTATGAACCATATATTTCCCACTTCCTTGTGGCGCCCCATTGGCAGTATCCGTTCTCTTCCTCTACTTCGCCTTCCGTTCGATCTCCATGTAATGAATTTGTACCCGAGGATACTCTTCAGTACCATGCATCTAATGGTCTTCAAATATCATATAGGTCAGTGACCATTCAACCTGGAAAATTATATTCAGGTGCATTTCTTGGTTGACAGGGAATAACGAGCTGAGATGGGATGGGGAGTTAGGATGCTGCGTGTGCTGTGCAGGTTTAATGGTCAGGCGAGGTCAGGAGTACACGGAACCCCCATTCCAAGCTATTTTTACAACAATCCATTCAAACTTCTCTCTTTACACGGTCAATAATTTTTACATTGTCAATATAAGTAGGTCGTCTGAGGGAGAGATTGATGTTCAATATGGAGTTTAGCTGAATGTATTTCTATGAATCAAAGTTTATTTGGAATCATAGATATAAGAGTTGTCTTCCCATTGTTCTATTTTTGATCAGAACCGGTTTCCAACGCAACTGTATCATCAGTCGCACATCTATTTATGCATATAAAATATAAAGAGGGCGCCGGTAGCTCAGTGGTATGCGTGCTTGTCTTCTGAGCTCAAGATCGTGGGTTCGAAACCCGACCGAGGCCCTTAGTTTATTTTATCTGGGAGGTAAAATAAACTTAAGCACGACGTCCTTCGAATGGGACGTTAAGCGATGGTCCCGAGCCTGTACGGTGTCAGGTCCTCGTTAAAGACCCCTACCCTAGGTGAATAAAAATTTAGGGTAGGCAAAATTTAGGACTCCCACAGTAGAGTCGGGCTCATGTCCACCGGAGTGACGAAAGAGCGCTTTGGTAGTAGGCGATATGACCTCGTTGTTAAAGCCCGGGCATGAGTCATAAAACCTAACCTAACCTACAATATAAATATGGAGAAGTAGCTCGCAAAACTGAGTAACAAAATGAGATAAAATAAAGGCTGTGCCTCCGCTGCCAGCGCCGGCAGCAGCTGCATCCCTTTGCGGATACCGGCGCGACAGTTCCGGCCATGGCTGCCGGTAAGGTGTAAGCTTTCAAAATTCAAACTGACTTCCCCAATAGTTCGTTTATAAAGGAAAACGAATGTCCTGTTTTTCTGTTTATCTGTGAACTCGATAACTATATCTGTCCAGAACCCCATATGCGCGATTGTTTTCGCGCCCAATTTTTTTTATTAATTCGCATAACCCATAGCAACATGAAAACATTAATATTAAGTCGGGGGAAGAAAAAAAAAATAGAATAGAATAGTTTTATTTGTTGGCGTCCACCAATGTCCTAGATTTTTGACGCCGTATTCTCGTTTAAATTAATAGACAGCTTCGATAGATGAGTTGTCGTCTCCGAGCATCTAATGTAGGTTTCTTGTTAGCAAACCTAATGGCCTTTAGTATATCCTCATATCCAGGGCACTCCTCCAGGATGTGGCTCACTGTGAGAGGCCAGGCCCCACACCTGCTACAGCCCGGGGCCATCGCCATGTTTATGAGGTGACCATGGGTTAGGCGAGTGTGGCCTATACGGAGCCGCATCAAACATACCTCCTCCTGCCTATTCTGTCTTTCGGAGCTTTTCCATTTGTCGACATTTGCTTTGATAATATATATGTATATATCTAGTTCGTAAAGAAAATGAATTTCTCAATATAAACGATATAATATGTCAACTATTCTTCATATTTTACTTAGTATTGAATGAAATAATCTAGGATTAGAGCATAAAACTGTAAACCATAGTAAGAACTTCAAAAATCCAGTTTATATATCCGAAGAAATAAAATGTTGACCCTCCCGACGGTCCTTTTAGTTAAACAGTCCAGGTTTTCGTGATGTAGAAAAACCCCATGGGGGAGCATGATTGTGGTTCGTAAAGAGGGTGATAGGGGCCGTCACATGACTGCCGGCAGCCATGCGTTATTTTCCTCAGGAGCCGTCGTCGGTGCCCGTTAGCTGTTATTTTGGTTGCCGGCGTCGACAGCGGAGGCACTCCCTAAAGTAAATATTGCCCACCACCCGTATAGTGTGGTGTCGAACCGCACACTGGCAAAGTAGCTTAAATGGGAGTTGATACGTCATTCGCTCTTTTTATATACATGTAAATGAATACTTAAGCATTCATTCGAAAATAATATGAAATACACAATAAAAAATGTCTGTTTAACAAACAGCCAAATGAATTATTGTCGAAATTAAAACATTAGCAAAATAAATTTATATAAATACAATCCCTCTCATTTGGAGTCTTTATTAGTTAAAATTCACAGGAAATCACATATACCAAAAAAATGTATGCCATCTTTGCCCTTCTATCACGCAGACCTCTATGAAAAATGTCCAGGAAGATCTCTGTCGAATAGTCTTGGAATAGCTGGTCTAACGTGCCTAGTGTCTCCTTACTTTATAATAATAATAATAATAATAATAATGCTATTTCCGTTGAACCAATACATGGTAATAGGATACGTCAAAAGAATCTATACATCAAGATAGCTTACAAATTAGATTTATAACTACTTGAGTCTAATACAGTATGATTAGTAGTAATAACAAAACTATTAAAAAAAGTAAAATGAAATTAATAAAAACTGAACAAATAAATAATTAAAAATATATGAGTATATAAAAAAATTAATACATAGATACATTTAAAATAAGTAGACACATTTTTCAATTTAATAAAAATTAAGATAACTATTTTTCAAAAAACTCTTGGGAAGTGTCTTTATCCCAACGATGTTTCGGGATGTTCTTGCGTCCCATCATCAGGTCCCAATGTGCGAGATATAGAAAAAAACAATGTAACTATAAAAAAATAAATAAAAAAAAGTCTAAGTAAATAAAAAGTTATAAATGAATAAATAAAACAATAACGTACATTGGACTGACCTTTAAGATGTTGAGGAACTCTGTCTAAAAATAAAAATGGAAGCTTTGTATCAAATAATGTTTTTGGATATGAAACTTAACTGGGGTCTTCTTCTCAGCATAGCCAGCCATCTCCACCTCCCGAGGTCGTCCTCAAGCCAACCAAGGCCGAGTTTCTTGGGGTGCTCATTTTATCTTCTGCAGATGTCCAAGCCATGTCTCTCTTGCTTCATGAAGGCCATCATATCTGAGCTCTTGCAAAGCTGAAGAGACAGCAAAGAAAGTTAGTTAGTTATTATGACTCTTGCCCGGGCTTTAACTTCGAAGTCTCTAACTACCAGAGTGCTCTTTCGGTGGACATGAGCCCGACTCTTCTGTGGGAGTGCTAAATTTTGCCTACCCTAAATTTTTATTCACCTAGGATAGGGGTCTTTAACTAGTACCTGACATCGTATAGGCTCGAGACCATCGCTTAACGTCCTATTCGAAGGACGGCGTGCTTAAGTTTATTTTACCTCCCATATAAAATAAACTAAGGACCTCGGCCGGGTTTCGAACCCACGATCTTGAGCTCATAACGAGACAAACAAATATAAATTTCCAGCCAGCATCTTTTATCTTTGGAAAGGAAATAATTTTTATTTAATGAATAATAGATTATTCCATTATTTTTATGAGTTTTTAAAATGTTAATCCGTTGCTTTTTACACGTAATGTCATTCCTTATCAGTCTTTATAATATTAATTTTTCTAAGTATGCTTACATAATTTATGGCATATTAAATTAACATTCTTCAGGTAACATTCCTATATTTATAGTAGTAAAAAATGTATAATTTTAATCCGCATTTTAATCCATCTTCTAAGTTGAAACGCGGACATATTGTGGGAACATAATATAATAAATATATAAAAAAAACATATTAATTGGTGGTTACAATTTACGTATGTTAATAAAATAATAATAAGTAGTCATTGAAATGACTAAATGTTATAGTTATTGACTCATGCCCGGGCTTTAACTACGAGGTCATATGGCCTACTACCAGAGCGCTCTTTCGTCGCTCTGGCGGACATGAGCCCGATTCCCCATATCAGAGTCCTAAATGTTGCCTATCTAGGCTAATTCATCTAGGGTAGGGGTCTTTAACGAGTACCTGACACCGTACAGGCTCGGGACCATCCCTTAATGTCCCATCCGAAGGACGGCGTGCTTAAGTTTATTTTACCTCCCAGGGGGGAGTTTGTTGACAGGTTGAGTAACAGTCTGTCTGTAAACGAATGACGTCATTAAAGTCTGTGCACCGGAAGAGGTCCTTCGTGCATCACTAGGACGTTTTTCCCAATTTAACGTGCATATTTCTTTATCCTTGATGAAACTGGCTTATGAGCCTCTGGGGAGATTAAAAATATTGCCGGAAAACCAGTATTTAGGGTTTGTGAAAGGTTTTAAAACATTTTGTACATAATCGCATAGAACCTTTATCACACTCAGTCGCAATCCTCGATGCGCACCCTTGCTCAGTGCATCTTATTCAAGCAAGAATGCTAATAATGCAAGAATGCCTAAAGGAAGGAGGTGAAGAGAAGGTGAAATCGTCCCGAAATGTCGTCGTGAAAAAGACTACTGTATTTATTATTTAATTTATTTATCTACTGTATGATATTATTATTTTTGTACTCACATTTTATGTTTGTCCTTGTATCCGCCACTGATACGGATTAGAATTAACAATACTATTAAAGAATAAAATAAAATGAATAAATAAATAGGTACTAAAAATGTAAGCACAAAAATAATAATATTATACAGTAGATAAATAAATTAAATGATAAATACTGTAGTATTTTTCACGACGACATTTCGGGACGATTTGACGTACCTTCCTCAGGTCAAGAAGGCGGCATTCTTGCTTAAATAAGATGCGCTGGACAAGGGTGCACATCGAGCATTGCGACTGAGTGTGACAAAAGTTCTTTGCGATTATGTACAAAATGTTTCAAAACTTTCACAAACCCTAAATACTGGTTTTCCGGCGCTATTTTCAATTTTCGATCGCCTAGATGAGTTAATGTTATTTTTATTACAATTATTAAATAATTTTATGGGTTTTGATTGTTTTCAGGAGGTGGTCTTGGACTAGAAGAGAGTGGACTACAAGAGGCGGGTTTCGGTCGGTTTTTGATGTACCTGACAGCTGTCACTCATGTACAGTCTCGCCTTTAAGACACGCAACAGTCCTTCTCAGAAGACGTCGCTCCGTTGGGGGGACTGCTGCGTTGCTCTCGAACGGCACTAGTCGCGTTCCACCCGCCACTGCCCAACCAACAATAGCTCTGTACATATATATACTATTTACATATTTCATAAAACAAGTGAAGTATCCCAGAAAATCCGAAGAATCAACCAGTGTTCTTCCAGGCTTCTTATTGCAACGATAAAAATAAACCGTAAGTACTCCTGAATATGGTTATGTTCGCATAACTCTCAAACAATTGAACGAATGTGTTTTTTTTTTTTTTTATGTGGTAAGATATTCTCAAGAGGTAGCAGGATTAGCGCCATTATTGGTTTTTTGTACAAGAACAAAGTTAAATTAAAAATATAATAACACTTTCGACTGTCTAATATGATTCTGGAGCAGTAATTTCCGCCATATTCCGGGGTCGGAATTTTTGAATAATGTATTAACTAGAGAAAAGTTATAAAATAAAAAGAATAAAATTTATAGACGTTTTTCACTCAGCATAAGATAAAAAATGTATTTAAAATTTTTAAAATACTCCTGGTGAGAAATTTGATCGAAAAAAAAGGTTATTACTAGCGTATACGCCTGGTTGTTCGGCTTTTCTAAATAGATGAGGCCGAGTTCACAGAATTCGCAAGTTCGAAGTGAAACTTCTTTTGTTCCCTAGCATTATAATCAGTGGCGGATTTAAAAATGAAAAAATTAAAGCTCTCCGGGGCCCTTCCTTATTCCGAAGAACATAAAATTTGAATTTGTTTTATCACAGTCTTTATACATGATATGGAAAAAAATATATGTTTGATTGTAAAATACATTTATTTCATTGATTTGAAAAACAAAGCTAACATTTTGTTTGTCTACAAAATAGGAGAATCTTTAAGACATTTTTAATCCTCTTCTTGCTTTTCGCTCAGCAAATAATTCAATTGTGGTATTTTTGTGTTTGAAAGGATTCGAATACAAAAAGTTCCTTGAAATACAGAGTAAAACATACTCAGCGTTTGAGTTTAAATAGTGTAAAACGTTTGAAGTATCATTTGGTGAGAGGGGCCCGTGGGACTATGGCTCAGGGGGGGGGGGGGGGGGGCGGTCAGACAATGCTTAATGGCTGACCTGCTAAATCGGGGAATTGTAAACTCCTAGACGGAAAGGGTCAGTTAGAAAATATAGAAAAATAAGATGAGTAAATTCCTAGACGAGTCTTTTAAAAAGAAAATCGGACAAAAATTTCCTTCACATTTTATCTAGACTTAGGACTAGCAATCACATATGGTAGTTTATCGATATTACAAATCCCCAATAGTGTACACTTTGGCTTTGCAGGTTTTCTGGATGCATCGCTAAGTGAACCATGGCCCCCACATTCGATAGCGGGCCCTGTAACCAGGATCAGGGTCGGGCCCCCCATCTCATAGTCATGTGCTATATTATAATTACATGGTTATTTTTTTAACCCTTTTACAATTTTATTTAAACTAAAAATAGATTGTAAGGTATAATTAATGTTACAGTATCAGTTAGATTTTAAAACCAAACTTTATTGATTAAATTATTTCACACATCGATTGCTACCGTGATTATATCATTTACTTTTATTTTACTGAAATTAACGTTTAAATTTTTAGATTACTAATTAAATAATAACTTAATAACTCGCACAACTAGAATATGTAACTATTATACTAAATTTTCTTATAATTATATATTTCGCCTTTTTAAGCTATGATCCCTTTCAAGATCTACTAAAATAAAAAAATAAAAAGGACTGGAGCTGGACCCCCTTGGGCCCGGGCCCTGCAACCAAAGTTGCACCAGCCCCACCCTTGTGGGGGCCATGAAGTGAACACATTGTTTTTGGAGATGTGATTCTTAAAATTATTTAACTTAAAATATGGTTTCTTTCACTAGAAAACTTATAAACTTGCATGTTCATGAACAGTATGTAACCTATGTACAATCAGGACTCACTGAAGACTATGGCTTCGTTAGGTCATTTCACAGCTAACTACGGTCCCTATTAATCCCCCTCCCTTCCGTCTACTACCTGAACCTGAACCTGTCGCCTTCAATGGAAGGTCAAGACCTTCTAGGAATTTACACATCTTCGTCTAGGAGTTTACATATCTCAAATTTTTATATCTAAGTTCATCTAGGAGTTTACATACGCCCGCTAAACCCGCCACTGATTATGACTTAAATTTACTAGGTTTATTTTTTTTCATAATAGAAAAGTATAAAAAAAAGTATAATTGAATTGATTAATTAATTTATAAAATTTAAGAAAACAATTTTATCTCATCAAAGTATGCATCTATTTACATATTTTCGTAATTATTACTGTTTACGTTATTGTCAGTTTGTCCATTACCAGTTACAGCTTATACAGGAGTATTCTCTAAAAATGACACAATAGCATTAATTTATATAAATATTATAACGAGTATAAGATGAACAGCTGCGCATATTAACAACTGAAGCCGTTGTGCGTCACTTCCGTTGCACATTCGTGACGAACAAAATTACAGCTCGGGTTTCGTGAGAAATTTCACATCAAAACTTTTTAAAAACTAGTATTTTGTCCCCAGATTTGGGCGATTTATTTGTAATCGATTTATGTAATCGATCAAAACCTGCCCCTTCTCTATTTTCAAAGGGTTTCAGAATTCCGTAAAAATTTTAGTGTCATCAAAATTAATCTAACAGATCCCTGGAGATTAGTCGGCAGGATTCCCTTGATTCTATTTTCCGTAATTTTGAAAAAAAAAAATGGCTTATAACATGTCATTTGTCGAAGAAACTCTTTCACTGCGTTAAAGGAATCTGATTAGCCAATGTTGCTCATTCCATTGACTGAAACGAAAAATCAGCATAAAGAGAGGAGTTGTGTCGACTGACGTGGTATGATGATATGACAGTTTTACGGGCTATTGATAAGTTACGTGTGTTACAAGCCTGGGACGTGATATCCAAATCACGTGAAAGTTAGAATGGTGCATTCGCATTTCGCTATGTAATCTGGATATAGAAAATGTAAAAAAAATAAAATTTAATTTAATGAAATTTTTACTATCGTGTTCTTTTATATACTCGAGGATAGAGGCGTAATCAGGGCCGGATCTAAGGTCTCTAGGCTGAAATGTTCTCTCGGCCTTTTAGACCAAGCACAGAGAATGTTATTCCAGTTCCCATAAATGTTAAAATTATTGCTCTTATGCAACGATAAAGACAAAGTATGATATTAATAAAACAAGTTAAATTGTATATGTTAATTCCTTTACAATAGTATATAATATCTAGATTTGTATACTTCTGGCGCTTTCCTGGATTTAACTTTCTCAGGTACACAGAGAAATTTGGTGTTCGAATTTTGGGAAGTGGGGTGATTACGAAAATTTCAATAACTATCAATATAATGTATCGATAGGAAATTTTAAATGTGAATTCACTGAAGAGAAGGGACCAGAGGAGGATTTTTAGTTTAACTAGAAACTATAATAACTACCGATGTCTTGAGTATATGTATAGTACAGTCCCTCTGTAAGTCATCTATTAATTTTTATTCAAATCGGTTGCTTGATTTTAGATGGAGTGCGAAAACTGTTAACTTAATTCGTGCTGAGCAAGTTCATTGCCGATGGTTATTTGACGAACTTTTTGTAAATTTTTGTTGTCAGTTTTCAATGGTTAAAACTATGATAGTGTGCCGGATTTAGGTCTCATTAAATTCACTTTTTTTTCTTGATCCGGCACTTGAGATCAGAAGAGAGCACAGATTATTTTCATGAATGTTGTAATGCGTCTAAAGTAACCAGGGGAAAATTTCCCATTTTGTGGGAAAAATAAAGATTCTGTTAAAAAAAGGAAAACGGAATTTTTCCACTCTTCAGACTCGGACATTTCGAATTCGATGTCATATCTTCTGTTAAGTTTTAACAAGACCTAACCACCACTATCCAAATTTTACAGGAGAAGCAACAATTGATTTAATCTATTCATTGAATGGGCAATTATGAAAAGTTGAATCTGGCAATCAAATTGAAGCAACGAACTACGAAGACCGATCGAGGCCGAAGGACCGATGTCCCTCGTGATCACGTCTGACATCACTCGGGAGTCAGAGGAACAGTGTTGTCAGACGTACGAACTTTCAACGAACATAGACCATGTTCGTACCCATAATATACGTTCATTTCTATGTGCTATATTTTTTATAATTATATTTTTAATAATAACAAAAACCCAAATTTAACGCAGCGACGTCTTTTGAGTATCGATATATACATATACATAAAACCACAGTAAAAGGATTTTTTGATGAAAATCTTCAATTTGAAAAAAAATGGGAAAAATAGTGGGAAATCTTACTGATCTTGAGTGGGAAAACAAGGGAAAATTGGTTCACCGTGGAGGGAAAACTAAAAAATCTATGTGGAAGCCTTGATAGTAAAACATCTTTAAGATGGTTCACACGAGAAAGTAAAACTGGTGGGACGAGAGTCCTAAATATGGCAGGTATTTGTGTGTTGACAGGCTAGGATGATCAACGTGAGTGGTGTGATATCTGTGGTCCTCTTCTACCTCCTCATCCTGGGTGTGGGGATATGGGCGGCACGCAAGAAGCAGGCTGGCAACGACTCCGAAGAGGAGGTTATGTTGGCCGGACGAAGCATCGGCCTTTTCGTCGGCATATTCACCATGACAGGTAACTCACCTGTTATACTTGTAGAATGATTTGCTATAATAATAATAATATTTATTTTCGCTATACCATAATATGGTAATAGGATACATCATAAGAATGTATGTATTATGAGCTTATAAATTAGATACATAAACAGATATTAACTTTTAGAGTCTGTCACACATGGATTAGAATTAACAATACTACTAAAAAATGAAATGAAATTATCAAATAAATACTTGAAAATATGAGTACAAAAATAATAATATTATACAGTAGATAAAAAAGTATAATATATTATATTATAATAAATACAGTAGGTACATTTTTTAATCTAATTAAACATTTTTATAACTTCCGGAAGTGGCTTTTTCAAGATGACATTTCGGGACGTTCTTACGTCCCTTCCTCAAATCACAAATATGGAAAAGAGAAAGAAAACAAAATAACAATAACAAATATAAAAAGTATATGTATAAAAATAAATAAATAAAATAAAAATACATAAGAGAGAAAAACAAAAGAAATAAATTAGTATTTAAATAATAACAATTAATGATTAAAACGCAGATTCGACAGACATTAAGAGGAATCTCTAGAAGAACTCTGTCAAAAAAATAAAATGGAAGCTATGTATCAGATATAATGTTTTTGACATGATTTTTTAATAATGGTTATTTCATTACTTTTGAACAATAAGAAAAAAAATCCGTTTCCGAATTGAGCGTTTCTCCTAACATAATCATTTTTAGTTGAAGTTTAAATTTTATTATTGTTTTTATTGTCTTCAAGAAGTGGGGAAGGGCATTAAATTATATATAAGTTATACTTTTTCAAAAAGAGAGGAGCAATGTTTAGTTATTCGAACATCTTCTTTCTTCCTGGTATCGTAATCATGACTAGAATTGTTAAGAGGGAAACTATTTTTATTTTTCTTACTAATTATTAATGTTTCAAATATTTCTTTGCAACTTGTTTTTTGAGTAATACTACATTTATTATTCTTAGTGCTTTCTATTGAAGTCTAAAAATATTAATACTCGAACTACAAGCTATGTTTGTTTGTCAGGAATAAATGTTCAACGTATGAAGGTTCCTTGTGGTATTAACATTTAGCCTGATTATAGTGTTTAGACGAATACAGGAAACCTCTTTCTTATCCGTTCCATTGTGGAAACTTGTGATAATACTTTTTCGACTGCTTAAGCTTTGTACATGGAGTAATTCTGTTATTTATTGATCGGACATATTCGTCTGTTTGTTAGAACATACTTTCACTATAACAATCTAAAACTGGTACGTACAATTAAAAAAATGATAAATAGAACACTTATATTGTCTAATTCCACATACATATACATAAATGTGTACCGGTTTCGGCTTACGCCATCGTCAGCACCAGGTTCAACAATAATGGAGATATGAGCTAGAAACGAGTTCGTTTTCAAATATATCCATAGTTGGTCAATACCGTTAGAATTGGGATTTCCACCCCCTAGGAAAACGGCTCGTATTCAAATATAACCACAGTTTGTCAATACCGTTAGAATAGGGATTTCCACCCCTTGGGCGGAGGACCCCTTCTACCCCAGGTATTCTTAAGTTAATATAAATATGTCTGCCTAGCTCATATCTCCATTATTGTTGAACCTTCTGCTTACGATGGCGTAAGCCGAAACCGGTACACATTTATTTATATGTATTTGGAATTAGACAATATAAGAGTTCAATAAAAAGTGCTTTATTTATCATCTTTTTAATTTTATTTAATATTTCTACAATATCGACACAAAACATGTATTCGGACTTTAAAGCTAGTACGTCAGATAGGGGGCTGAACAAATTGTCGGAATTTTTTTTATCAATCGTTTCAGAAATATGAACAGGTGAAAAGGCGGAAAAAGCTCAAAATTGAGTACGTTTTGAATGTTTCAAATGGCTATAAGTCAAAACCTATCTTGATGGACTTAATGTTCAGCCCTTCGATTGAGCTTTATTCTGATGTATCATGTCTTGAATAATCCTTTTTCAAGAAATTTACAAAATATTGATTTGTAATTAAGTCAAAAACACAATTTTAATGTTTGGCCAAAAATATTTGTTATAACATCTTTCCAAAATTGGCAATTACTATCCCATTATCGCCAGAACCTCAACATTTTCTATAAAATGAATTATAAGCCTTCAACCGCCTGCGTCCCTCTCCCTTGTTTTTAGATAGATTGTTAAAAAATTTCGGGATTTGCTGTGGTCAGAACGAGAGAGGTATTTGTCCGAAAGGGCACGAACCGAAGCTCTACTTCAGCGAGAGAGTGTTTTGAAGTGAAACATCAAAACTTGTAAGCAAGTGACCATTCGCTCCGGTATGTAGTTCGCTGACAGCCGTCTTCCTTTCGTCACCGCGGTCGAGTTCTTCTACAGCTGGACTTCCAAATTGCCTTCCGCCGAACTAAAGATGACGAAGAACACAACAGTTGACTGAAATTTCTAATTGCAGCAGGCATACGTTACGGACAAGACGGCAAAAAATTATACACCGGGGCCTAAGCCCAATGCCTGAAGAGAGACGCCCAGTTGTGCCGTTGCTTGTCCCCTGGCCTGGTTGGGACGCTCACTGGGTGCCCCGGGGTCCTGTGCGGGGTCCCCCCCTCCGTTCGCCCCCCGGTTTCTCTGCGGGATCTCGTACTTATTTGAACAGTCAGGCATCAATGACCCTCGCGGTTGAAATGCCATAAAAAAAAAAAAAAGACGGCAAAGATTGAAGGCGACTATAATATTGTGGAAGTCGAAAATAGTATGCGTCAAAGAGGGTTTGAACATCTTCTCGAATAGCTGGCGTATCTATAAAACGAAGCAGCTAGAGTTGGTCGGCTAAGAGCATCTGAAGGTCAATCACTGATATAACTTCATTGATCCAAAAACCGATATGTGGAGAATGTGGAGGCGTCTTTGGGGTTCAATGAAGTGACGGTATGAAGATCATCGCGACAAGGTACGTCACCATCTCATATCTGGTGGAGCTCATGTGACGTAAAGATATTGGTGACGCAGATTCATTCTACGCCATCAAAAGAGCCTGGTCTCCTGATCTTGGTTATTGAGTTTATATTGTTATGTTTTTTTAATATAAATAAACTTTAATAATTCAATGTCCGAATACATTTCTGCGATCTGTGTCGACTTAGTGGAAAGATAATAAAATAAATAAAAACAAACAACTTGTCAGCATTTGAACTTTGTGTTCAGGATGTCGTAAACTGAAACCGGCTATTTTATTTCTTGTTCCTATGTAAATATAATTCAATTTATGGAAAATCTTGGTGCCGATAATGAATAAAAATCGTGTTTAAATGTTTATTTAATATGAATTAAATGGGTGAAGAAAACATACAAAAAAAAAAATTACATTATGTTCAGATTATTGGTAGAACTGAACAACAGGGTAGATTTTAGTTTATATTTTACAAGCTAGGTTGCCGAAAAAGCTACTTTTGACACATGTCTGATTAATGTGTTTCTTAAGCTTCTCTGGGATGATAAGTTGCTTTTTTTCGGCATTTTTTTTTCCAAATGTCTTTTTTTTTCTTTAACAATATTTCGGGACACTTCCATGTCCCTTCTTCGGGTGACAATGAACAAAATAGGGAAATGGAAGTGTGCCGAAATATTTTCAAAGAAAAAAAAGACAGCTCTAGGAAAAAAACCCGGAAAAATCAATTTTATTTAAATGCACTTTTAAACATAAAAATGACAAAATTATTCTGAATTATGTAATGATATCAATAACTGAATGTTGACTTGGGTGAAGATAAGATGCCGCTTCCGAATAGCGTCACGTACTAGTTGGATCAGCTACTGAACGTGGTGGCTCATGAATGAATGAATATATATTTTATTTATTCATGCACTTACAATATCGAGTATAAAATACTGACAATGGCCAGGGCCGTCTGCCAGGAGAGGAAGGGTCAACAACTGCAAAAATAAATAATGAAAGGTCATACAAAATTAAAAAAAAATCCTGTACCATTGTACAATAAAAATAAAATAAAGTAAAAAGAAAAATAATTAAAATAAGACAGATAGGCCTAACAATGGCAATAACAATTGTAATAAAGTGGAACAATAAACTATAGGTACTGTAATAAGAAAAACAAAGAACATGGATGTAACTGTAAAGTATGGCTCTTGTATGTTTCAGCTACTTGGGTGGGCGGTGGGTACATCAACGGGACCGCGGAGGCCATCTACACCTCGGGACTGGTCTGGTGTCAGGCCCCCTTCGGCTACGCCCTCAGTCTAGTCTTCGGTAAGTCTCACACCTTTCTTTATAGAACAACTAAACTGACAATATGACCGGTTTCTCCAAGGTAGGACGACCATGAAGGAATCAGGATAGACTCAATCAATTCTCTCACTATATAATGACATATTTTTTTGTATAATCATGGTCTATAGTCGGTTGAGTTAATTATAACCGAATTCACTAGATACAGGAGCTCATCCACCCCCTTCACTAATTACCAAACCCCCTTTTCACACCAACCTTGACTAAATTATAATAAACAATATAAAGAAAGACGTATGTTTTTATGTTTTTTAAAAACATTATCTATTTCAGAAAATATATGGGAATACTTTCGGTATAGCTAGCTATCTTCTTCATACTCGACGCTAAATGGAAGTTCAACCAGTTTACAACCCAAACTGTCCCTTTTTCAGCCGCCACGGGGTTTTTCTCTCCCTCCTGTACAGTTAAGTCTTAAAATATGGAAATCATTTTGTGAAATAGACAATATTTTTAAAAATGTACCTTTTTCTTTATATTTTTTATAAGTATTTCACTACATCTAGACAAAAAATGTTATCATTAATTTATAATATTTATTTCTGTTAAACAATAACATGGTAATTGAATATAATTTTGTATATCAAAATCGATTATAAATTATACAAATGAGCAAAATCTTAGAATACAAACACATAATGATGTGACCATGACAGGACTTTCTTATACCAACCGCTTTGCACAGGTGACTCTCCTTCCCCCTCTCCTCTCTCAAATTCATTTCATACTGGCCTTTATATGAAAGAAATGTTTTTTTTGTTTCATTGCACAAAGTATTGTGAGAGTGACTTTTTTATACCCAGTAATGCCAGTATGAAACAATTTTGAGAAAGGGGAGAAGGAGGGGGAGTGATCTGTATAAAATTGGTTGGTATAAGAAAGACCTATTATAGCCACATCACATATATACATACAGGCATTACTGGGAATAAGAAAGTCTTATGAAAGTTGAGCGGGTTTCTTTTTTCATTATAGGTTCAGTGTAATTCTGAGAGTGATTTTCTTATAATGTCAATATGAAATGAAATTGGGAGGGGGAGGAAGAGTGATCTGTAAAAAAGTGGTTGGTATAAGAAAGTCTTCTCATGACCACATCAAATATGTATATTTTATTTTTTCTTTATTTTTTATCCCTTTTAAAAGAAAACTACCAACTATAAAATGATATATTTTAAGATCCGTTTAAATGTGTTACATTTTAAACATTACTTTGAAGTATTTCGTACAGTAATTATTATACACTCTTTGGAGCGGTAGGTATATATTTGTCATATTGGTCCAATCACAAATCTGGGGGCATACTGATTGTTGGAAATTTGATTATGATCATTTTTTGTGCAGACTAATTTTTCGATAGGATGATAGTTTTCGCATAAATCGAGCAGAAGTTTAAAAAAATAGGTTTCAATTTATTACGGTATTTGGCATGAATCTCACGAAAAAAGTAGGTATTCAGTATAAAATGTGTCCCAGTTTTTTTTTTTACAACTTTTGTTAGTAGAACGTTTTTTTGATTAAGTACGGTAACTTGTAAAAATTACTTTGGTCCAGAAGTCAAATGGTCTTAGTTTTCGTCCGATATCGGCCAAAATCTAATCAGATCTACGTTAGCACATGTGACATCCATATCAGTTCTCAAGTTCATTGCACTATAATCGTTTCTGAGGTAATATGCTCACCAAATTCCAGTCATATACACACGCACATTGCTTCGAAATAGTCAAAACGTGTTCAGGGAACTTTGAAAAGTGAAGTTTTGTTGAAAACTCGATCTCGAATTTTCCCAAGATTACAATACTTCCTTTTACTAAAGGTATAAGAAAGTTAAAATATGTGACAATTTGAATATAAATACAAATTAGCCGTTCCAATGGCCGGGAGTAAATTGAGGTTAGACCAGTGTTGGAAAAATGAAGAAAAAAGTTGTGGGCCTTGGGAGCCTTGAAAGTTGAAGTTAGGCAGGGAAATATGTGAAGTAAGCCAGAGATAGGTATAGAGTGGTTGGCAATCCATTTAGTGGGATCGATACAGGGGTCAGTCGGCCATCCAACCTCAACTAGGCCCAACATTATCTGCTACTTGGTGGCGTACCTTGAGGGGGCCCTCACTATCAACTATTTTTATGAAAGTTTTTCACGTTTTTGTGTTATTATTCGGGCCAGACACTTTCTTGTAGTTCTTTTGGTTTTCTTCTCTCATAAGACTCTCCGCTATTTGAACACAAGGGAAAAAATAATAAAATTTAGTAACTATAACAGGACTTTTTTAGGGTTACCAGACGTACTCTTTTTAGGTTTCCCTCTTTTATACCTACTATTTACTTTTTAAAGTTGTACTCTATTGTACTCTTTTTTATTATTTGTGATGTATAAAAATAATACACACATGAAATGATTAAATTATAAACATAAAAAAATTAATTATATTTATTTTTATATATAAGAAACCATTTCTTTTAAAACATATGCCAGTAAAAAACAAAACACGGCCATCAGCTGTTTTATTAGTGTGTGTAGAGAGAGTCGAGGCCTGGGAATGGCGACGGTCTGAGTGAAGGTAGACAGTGGTTTTTAGGCTTATGTTGTAATGAACTAAATAGAAAGATATTGACGGTGAAACTGATCCAAAAAGAAGGTACTTTTATTTGTTTATATGTACAGGATATATGCCCAGATATATATAACTTAATTTTAGCGAATGGCCCAAAATATAACACAAAAAGATTGAATTAGTGTTAAGAATTTAGTTTTTAAGATTTTTTTTCGATTTTTGTTTGTTTCAATGTTTAGTTTTTAATTTTAATAATGTAGATTTAAGATAATAAACCCAATATTTGTTCTCGAAAATTCTATTCTATTCATATTCCCTGGACGACAAGATGGCATCTCATTAGAAATCCAAATGAAAAGTTTGTTCATTGAAATTTTTGTACATTGCACCGCCGTGCGGCGTTTTTGGGAGAGATATTAAAATTGCCGCGCGTTTTGTTGTGACACGCACGACGATGCGTTTGCTAAACTCTCATACTTCGCCGATTGGCAGCATTCGTTGGAGTCCAAACTTTAAGAAAGCGTAATTTGAATCCGAATAACTTTTGACTGGGAACTGAAGCTTTCTATATCCTTGTCTTAGTGGAGTTGTCGTTATATATTATATTTTTTAAAAATTAGGTATATCTTGCCACACAATCCTCCCAGGAGATTGAAGAGGAAATGGAACCGTGACTTACTATAATCCCAAATTGCAACCCTCCACTTATTGAAACAAAATCATAATATCCCCAAAATATTCATTGATAATAATCATAACATTCATTGTTTTTAATTTCGCCCAGAGGAGCTACCGCTGGGTAGCCTTCCTCTCTCATGCCAATCAAGACATCAACTATCAATCAAGTCCTCTTGGTAGCTGGTTGTTGTGTCATGGCAACAGTTGTGACCAATATTATTAAGACAAAAAAAAAATTAGGTACATTAGATCGTACTTTTCTGGGGGGCACCGGGCATTCTGGGGGGGGGGGCATGCCCACCCCTGCCCCCTCTAGCTACGCCAACGATTCTTTGTGCAGCTTGTGTGCAGGATGTATTTTATCCAAATCGCTGTACTCGCTTCACTTCGATCAACAATTTTAATGAATTTATTTACAGGCATTTTTCCATCTAAATACTTGAATTACACTTCCTATTAATAATTTTATTCCTGTTAAGAAAGTGAAAAGGAGGAATGGGAAGTAATAAAAGGGTTTGTTTTATTTTTCAGGGGGTATCTTCTTCGCGAACCAGATGCGGCGGCAGGGCTACATCACGATGTTGGACCCGCTACAGGATGCCTTCGGAGGCAGAATGGGGGGACTCCTGTTTCTGCCAGCTCTCTGTGGCGAGGTCTTCTGGGCAGCTGGCATCCTCGCAGCTCTAGGTAACCTTCTTTCTCAAATCAATTATAACCTCCTTAGAAGTCTTGGAAGAGCCAAAGTAAAAAAAGAAAGACGTCAGTGAAACCAATTTACAGATTTGATTGAAAATCAATAGATGTCTTACTCGGGGAATGAATCAACAAACTAAATTTCATGTTGATATATTGGTTAGATAAGGAGTGGCCAACTCGCGGCCCGCCTTGAATAATTTTACGGCCCGCAAGATTCATCACAATTTTTGAGTTGAGAAACAAATAACTCACTAGTTAAATATTATAGGTTCATTTCATTATTATCATTATTATATTATTTATGTTTATATGCATGATTAATAATAATTGATTCTGTTTTAAAGTTTCACTCTAATAATTTTTGTGCTGGGTTCAAATCTAATATGGGGATATATATTTTTATATGCGGCCCGCGGGATTATAATGCATTTCCAAAGTGGGCCGCAAGATCATTTGGGTTGACCACCCCTGGGTTAGATGGACAGTTATTAGGGTTTTTGAGTTGAGCCCTCCTTGTTTCATCTCCCATTTCTCTTTGAAAATTGATGAGTACCGTCCTAACGGGGTTCTGGATTTACATATAAAACTTACTGTCGGAAGGTTCATTACATTGGCAATTATTGAGACTTTGTTCTGGATATACATATATAATGTCGTGTCCGATATATTCATTCTATCAGGAGATCGTGTTCACACAAACACATGTAGATGAAACTAATTTTTTCCATTTTCCAACTAAGGGAGTCGGAAAAAATGGACAACTCAACATCGAATTTCTGACCGATTACATAACTTTCCCTAATTTTGTGTCGCCGGGAAAGTAAAATTGGTGCCTGGAGTAGCACTTTCTCATCCTTCTAGTTACTGGTTATTTTTCAGTTGATTATTATTTTATAGCTCATGTTAAAAAAAACACTAGTTAGTTATTATGACACATGCACGGGCTTTAACTATGAGGTCATATCGCCTACTACCAGAGTGCTCTTTCGTCACTCTGGTGGACATGAGCCCGCCTCTACTGTGGGAGTCCTAAATTTTGCCTACCCTAAATTTTTATTCACCTGGGGTAGGGTCTTTAACGAGGACCTGACATCGTACAGGCTCGGGACCATCGCTTAATGTCCCATCCGAAGGACGGCGTGCTCAAGTTTATTTTACCTCCCAGATAAAATAAACAAGTGCCTCGGCAGGATTTCGAACCCATGACCTTGAGCTCAGAAGTCAAACACGTATACCACTGAGCTACCGGCGCCCACAAAAAAACACTATATAGGTAATATGTTTTTGACAGAAAATTCTAAATTTTGTCTACTCAGATTTAGTTACCTAGGAGCTTTTAACGAGCACCTGACATTGCACAGTCTTGGCACAGTCATCTAACGTTCCCTCCGAAGGACGGCGTGATCAAGGTTTTGTTATACCCCAGATAAAAACCTAAGGGCTCCAGCCAGGTTTGAACCCCCGATCTTGAGCACAGTAGGCTACCACGCTACCCCTGAGCTACCGGATGATGTGAGGCCTCAGATGGGGTCTCACCCCGTCAGCTGGCGGATCTATGGGGGGAGGTAATAGTGGTAATTAACCCCCTAAGACTACAAAATAAAAAATAAAGTTGTGTGATTATAAAAACATCAAAGAAAGCCTTTAGAAGTAGGAACTTTAGGGAGGTCTGTATTCACCCCCAGAGAATAAGGGGGGTGTTTTCAAGTGATTACTATTCCCCTTCCCCAGAGTTTTTCAAGGGGGTCACCCCCACTTCTCCCTCCAGGGTCCTTCACGGGACCCCCTCCCCCTCAAACGTTGGTCAACCAATTACTCCCCCTCATGAAAGTTAGTCTAAATTCCCCTCTGGTGTGAAGTTCTTTATTTTTGCATGTTTATTTTTATGAAAATGGTTATAAGCAAATTGTGGATAAATGAAGTGAATAATGTGAATGAATGAAGAGAGAAAATTTGATATTCGCTCCAGAAATTATTATAGAAGTGTTAAAAACAATTTTAATGTTTTATGCGGACGGACAGACGAATAAGTAAATACGCCAGTAGCTCAGAGCCTACTGAGCTCAAGATTGCGGATATCCCATATTGAGCACGCCATCCTGAGACGAAAGAGCACTCTGGTAGTAGGCGATCTGATCTCGGAGGTTAATGCCCGGGCATGAGCCACAATAACTAAGTAACTAGACGAATAGTACAATGCTAATTCGGACTATCGAACCGTCATTTAAAGACTCTTCTATTCCGCCTAGAGGCGTGGATCTGAAGTTCGAATCTTCCTCATTAATAATGTCAGTCCGGTTATTGACGCAACCCTTGATAGATACCAGCTGAAGGGATCGAACTTAGATTTCGTGCTGAGAATTCAACCTACCTTTTGAGATAAATATTTTATGGAGTTGAAATCTTATATTGATTACATTGGTCTTGATGTCAATAAAATGTTTTACAGTTGCTCCTTAAAATAAGAAAAAAATATCCTCCTTAGATAATGAATGTTATGAACGTTTAAAATTAGTAAGGATAGGTCGTGATTTTACAACCTGTAATAATAATAAGTTTATTTCCTTTAAACCAATACATGGTAATAGGATACGTCAAAAGAATTTATACATTAAGATAGCATATAAATTAGATTTATAACTACTTGAGTCTAACACATCTATGATTAGTAGTAATAACAAAACTATTAAAAAAAGTAAAATGAAACTAATAAAAACTGAACAAATAAATACTTAAAAATATATGAGTACATAAACAAAATTAATACAATATGTTTATAATAAGTAGGCGTAGACACATTTTTCAATTTAATAACAATTAAGATAACTATTTTCAAAGAAAAACTCTTCGGAAGAGTTTTTACCCCAACGATGTTTCGGGACGTTCTTACGTCCCAATGTGGCGAGATATAGAAAAGAAAGAAAACAATGTAACTATAACAATATATAAAAAATAATATATATATAGATTAATCAATTATAAATGAATGTATAAAAAAGTCTAAATAAATAAAAATTTATTAATGAATCAATAAATCAATAACGTATATATAATGAAAGCTTTGTATCAAATAATGTTTTTGGATATGAAACACGAATATTTATTGTGAATATATAATTCTTTTTAATCCATTCAAAAGAATAAAAATCTGATTTCTTGAAGGATTTGTTACTTGACAACTTCAAAAACTGCCGTTGTAATGAATGTATTGGCATGCAATTTTATATGTTAATCCTAATGTTAAACCTCATATCAATATTCTGTCGAATCGACAAGTGGGGTGGATTAGGGGCAGGGGCTTCAAACAGGAACTCCAATAACTGCCGTTTTAATGAATGTATTGGCATGACATTGAGGATGACGATTAAGAAGTCCAGGGATTCAAGAATAAGACACCATTTTCAATATAATCGATAGATTGGTTTCAGTGAGAAAGCGAAAACGTAGTTAATAATCGGGCTGGGGACGTACGTTGCCGGTGATTTGACTACGATTTTTTTTTATTTTCGCTCAATTTGTTATATACGAAGCACCTATGGTAAAATGTCTGTCAGAATGTTTCATCCAAATGTTTGTGGGGAATAATAGTAAACCGGAAAAATGGAAAGGCAACTCGGCGTTCATGAAGTTTTAGAGGAGAGGGGGGAGCTTTAGAATTTTTTTTACAGTAATGCCATGACTAGTTCAAAAATATTGTACGCTAAGTTGACCAACGATTTAAATAGGGTGGGAAAACTCATCAAAAAATTGAATTCGGCATGATGGTGTTTTAAAGGTCTTGAAAAGGAAAGTATAAAAATATAGAAAATAAAAAGAAACATTGTCTAACAAGATTTAGATGATGACTCACTCAATAGACAAAACATTGTTATATTTTTTATTTTTCTGGTACAGTTAAAATTGTGCAATGAAAAATAAGTAGTCATCTGGAAACCCAAACTTTTGAAGGGCCTGGGATATGAAATAAGTAGGTACTTAAGGGCGCCGGTAACTCAGTGGAGTGCGTGCTTGTCTTCTGAGCTCAAGGTCGTGGGTTGGAAACCGGGCTGAGGCCATTAGTTTATATTCTCTGGGAGGTAAAATAAACGAGCACGCCGTCCTTCGGATGGAACTTTAAGAGATCGTTTCAAGCCTGTATGATGTCAGATACTCGTTAAAGTCCCCTCGCCTAAGTGAATAAGCATTTAGAGTAGCCGAAATTTAGGACTCACATAGTAGAATCGGGTTCATGTCCACCAGAGTGACAATAGAGAGCTCTGGTAGTAGGCGATATGAGCTCGTAGTAATATTTCGTCTGGTGATTTATAAAGTGAATATATGACACCCCGAATTGAAAGCCGAAATCTTCAGCTTAAAGTCGGAGAGGCCGCCTCAAAAGCCAACAAATCTTTTAACATTGCTTATGTTCGCCTATTAATCCCAAATGTTGCTGTTTTCAGGAGCCACACTAAGTGTTATCATCGATATGGACCATAGGACCTCAGTTATCTTCAGTTCCTGTATTGCCGTTTTCTACACCCTCTTCGGGGGCCTCTACAGTGTCGCCTATACAGATGTTATACAACTTTTCTGTATTTTCATTGGCTTGGTTAGTATTAGTGCTTTTAATTCCAAATTACATATAATACTCTATTTTCTAAGATGATTTCTGTATAATTATATTACAGAATGTAAGTTTTTCTCAAAAATGAAAGGTCTCACGTTGCTTACGTTAAACATAGATTTGCGAAGTTCGCTGGATCTATTTTGAAAACTTAATTTTGTCGATCGCTCGAACCCCTTTTCATTGTTCTCGGCATATACACGCAGATATATTTTGACTCTTGTTTCTTACACAGAGTTAGCAATCATCATCCTAATTGGTTGGTTTTTAAGCTATGCGTGCAGCAGTTTGTTTTTTGGACGTGTGAGCAAGCATAGTTCATCGTCACCTTTTATTATTAGTAATGAGGAGGCGACTCATGTTTTGTGCGACTTTGAACACGATAACTTCCGATAGAATAAATATATCCACATGAAATTTTATGTGTGTATCCAGAACCCTCTACCGATTTTCAGGTAAATTGGCCGAAAAAAGGGGGATCAGAGGGAGGCTCAACACGAAAATCGCAATAACTGCCGACGTAATGAATGTTTCGATATGAAATAATATATTTAAATTAAAAACCCCATTTGGACGACACCTTTTAGTTTTCCGCGAAATTGACAGAAAGGAAGGGGTACTCAAATACATTAATAACTGCCAATGTAATGAATGTATTGACACAATATTTTTGTGAGGATTCAGAAGCCACTATGTAATGGGGAATTAGCTACGTGGTCATAGTGCCTACTGCAGGAGCGCTCTTTTTGTTTTTGTTTACATTTACACAGCCCGACTCTACGTGAGATGTCATACATTTTGTCTAGTTAGGTAGGGTAGGGGGGCCTTTAACGAGTACCTACCTGATATCGCATGGGACCCCTCTTAAGCCTCTCGATCCAATCTCTTCTTCCCTTTGGCCGTTGTCGTTAAAATTATTAGGTGTCGTTCATTTGGGATTTTGAATTTAAATGTAATATTCATTACATCTGCAGTTATTAGAGTTTTTGTGTTCAGCCCCCTCTAATCCCCTCTTCCCTTTGAACAATTCGGAAATATCCTCGTGAAAAATACACTTTTTGAAAGTATTATAAAAAAATATTTATCACAGAAGTAGGTATAATTAAAAACTGTATCTTCTGTATTTATTAAAATTATTATTTGTGTACTCATTTATTTTCTAGTATTTGTTTATTCATTTTTCATTTACTATTTTTTTAAATAGGTACATATTATCGTTATTATAACTATTGATGTTTCTAATTTATAAACTATCTTGATGTGTACATTTTTATGATGTAGAATGTTAACGGAAATAAATATTATTATTATCATTATTATATCCTAACCCTCCCGACGGAGATGCACTTAGCTATTGCAATGTCATATAGGTTGCTATGATTCTGTGTTGCTATAATCCTGTGTTACTATAATCCTGCGTTACTATGATCCAGTGTTGCTATAATCCTGTGTTACTATAATCCTGTGTTGCAGTGGATATTATTATTATATCCTCACCCTCTCGACGGAGATGCACTTAGCTGTTGCAATGTCTAATGTGTTGCTATGATCTTGTTGTGTTGCAATGTCTAATGTGTTGCTATGATTCTGTGTTGTAGTGGATGTGCGTGCCCTTCGCCTGGGCCAACGAGCACGTAAAGCCCCTCTCCAGCCAGGATGTGGACTGGATAGGTAGTGTGGACCCATCAGAGTACGGCTTCTATCTCGACTATGGCCTTCTTCTCATCCTTGGTGGCATCCCATGGCAGGTAAGACTCTCACTCATTAAATCCTTCATTTATTGTCATTTTCATTTTCCTTTTTAGGTCATCCGTTGGTCGAAGATGAACCTTGCATGAACCTTGTGATATCTTAAATATATGTGAAGTTCACCTTGTGAACCTCTTCAGCTAAATCTTTGCTCTAGCAACAAGCATGATTAAATGTTTTTTATTCTTATTTTTGAATATTTAAAATCAGTATAAGGACAAAAAAAAAGATACGTAATTATAGCGATAACAAAATAAATGAACAATGTACAAAATAATATATAAAATAGATGTTTGCTAGCGACTGTAGAATTCAAAATTCTGGGGGTAAAGTCTGGGGGAGGGTCAGTCAATTTAATATATAAAATGTTTTGATACCAACTCTCTTCCCGTGACATTCTCGCACGTGCCGAGAACCAGTATAAAAACTTCCCCAATTTAATATGATTGGCCCGTGATGGTAGTTCACCTTTAAGCTACTAGGTGGAACTACCATCACGCCACTGTCCCCAAACCTTTTAGGCCCCTGGCGAGCGCCGGTGCGGTCCGGGGCTGTTGAGCGGTTGGGAATCCGTGCTAGAGGGCCCCTAGGGTCAGCTGATGCCTGACCCTACCCCTAATCGGCTCCCGCTTCCTCAGCAGCTCTGGATTAAGGGGCCGCTAGTCGGAACTTTTGATACCATTGGTCCAACTAGTGTGCCCCGCCCGGCTCGCTCGGGGTTCGACATATATCCAAGAAAATCAGAAGCAGAGTGCAGAGGACAACGCCAGTTGAAGTAAACCAGTCTCCTATCTATCCTATCCAGCTGTGAAGCCAAGGGTCATCTCAACATCCCCCCACACCTTCCGGGGTATTTTTGGGCGGCCGGCTCTGCTGGCCAATACATCACTCTACATCCCCCTCCGACATCATTTTGGCGCCCAACGTGGGGCCCGGAACAGAGTGATCACCCGGCACTGGATATGACTAGACGGACACCCCGAGCTTCCCACAGCCACGAAGGCAGTCCCAACTCTGCTGCGGGACCGACTACTGCACAGGCCGCACTGGCCCTTCCCTGTCCATGTGGGGAGTACGGCTTTAAACATCCGTACCTTCTTCACCAGGCTGTTGATTCGTCAGCTCAGGCCACCGCTACAATCGTGGCAAGCACAGTGAAGGCTTTGAAGACCCCAGAAAAACTCCCTCCAACATTCGCTGGGGATCCCGTGGAGGAGACAGAAACGTTTCTCAGAGAAGCCCGAGACTATTTGGAACGAATGGACGAGGCTACATCCGAGTGGACCCGGCGGACTATCACCATGCTCCGAGGACCTGCGGCCGAGTGGGCTCGTCAGTTCGCATTCGAACCGCCCGAGTTTTCAATATTCTCCGAACAGTTCAAGGCCACGTTTGATGACGATTGTCGACGAGGAGAACTACTCTACATCGTGCAACAACGAACAATGAGACCCGAGGAAACAGTGGCCGAGTTTTTGGAGGATGTCCGACCTATACGTAGACTCCTTCGATCTATCCCAGAAGCATTCATCGTTGGTGTAATAACTCCTCAGCTGACCCCGGAGCTCCGCGAGAAGGCTAGAAAAGTCAATGCACGGAGTTTCGCCGAGCTACTCACTCTGGACGGAAGGAACCCTCGACTTCTCCCAACTGTAAGTGTGACCAGGAGACGACAGCCCGAACAAAGATGTATGGACCCCATGAAGTCGGAGCAGTCCAGAATAGATCTGAACGGACAGAAGCGATGTTGGTATTGTCCCGGATACCACCGAAATAAGGACTGCCCCGATCGACCAGACCGCCCGACGAGGACCCCGCAATCAAAAGGCCAAAAAGCGGTTCTGTTCAACCTCCGAACACGGAACAACGCCGTCATTGGCTTCAACCCTAGCCAGGTCTTGTTCGGCCATCGTCTCCAGAGACCAGGCGGATGGCGGTTTCAGCGGCCAAAGGGGACCACGATCCAGAAGGTGGGGCGGTGTAACCAGGCCGGTTACCTGAATAGCAGGAGAGCGAAGGTGTTTTCCAAGAGGAGTGCCCGCAAGGTAGGCGACCGAGTCCTAGTGAAAAATATGGCCCAAGGGAGGACTTTCCAACCCAAATGGCTGGGACCCTACGTCGTAACGGAGGACCTCGGTAGCGGCGTTTTCAACGTTCGGTATGGGGAAGTGGAGTTGAAGGTTCACTCGTCGCTACTAAAACCCGCCGCCGACTGGAGACCCACTGAGACCGAACCTGATCCTGACTTCCGGCCCAGAGGGAATCCTCGTGCCGTGGGACGACGCCGGCGGAACCTGCGGGGTCATTTCCAGCCAGGTGAGCAGCCACCGTGAACCATGCCGACTGACCGGACGGACATCTTTACCTTGTTTTGTTTTGTGTTGTGTTTGTGTTTATTCTTGTTTATATTATTGTGTTCCAATTGTTATCTTTAATAAATGAGGTGCTTCGTCCTCCCGTACCTGCTCCTGCCGGCCGTGCGAGAATAGTCAACCGGGGTGGGGGAAATTGATACCAACTCTCTTCCCGTGACATTCTCGCACGTGCCGAGAACCAGTATAAAAACTTCCCCAATTTAATATGATTGGCCCGTGATGGTAGTTCACCTTTAAGCTACTAGGTGGAACTACCATCACGCCACTGTCCCCAAACCTTTTAGGCCCCTGGCGAGCGCCGGTGCGGTCCGGGGCTGTTGAGCGGTTGGGAATCCGTGCTAGAGGGCCCCTAGGGTCAGCTGACGCCTGACCCTACCCCTAATCGGCTCCCGCTTCCTCAGCAGCTCTGGATTAAGGGGCCGCTAGTCGGAACTTTTGATACCATTGGTCCAACTAGTGTGCCCCGCCCGGCTCGCTCGGGGTTCGACATATATCCAAGAAAATCAGAAGCAGAGTGCAGAGGACAACGCCAGTTGAAGTAAACCAGTCTCCTATCTATCCTATCCAGCTGTGAAGCCAAGGGTCATCTCAACATCCCCCCACACCTTCCGGGGTATTTTTGGGCGGCCGGCTCTGCTGGCCAATACATCACTCTACATCCCCCTCCGACATCAGTTTACATATATATATTTATATATATATATATATATATATATATTGAAGTGACCTTTGCTTGGGGGCTTTAAACTTTTATTAATTACTATGAAAATGATTTTACTTTTGGGGTTAACATGCGTACTCAGAAGGTGAACTAGGCTGTAGAGAATTTAGAGAACAATTTATAAGACAACATACATTTATTAACACAATTATTGACATATATTAGTGAGGCGTCCCTCCATAATCGCACATCTGGAATAAAATATCTATCAAACATGAAATAAATTATATAGACTTAAATGTTCTGGTAACTCCCGCAACATGAAGGTGTCTATTGATGATCATCCAGCCATTCGTCTCGATGTCGGAGAAATGTAAAATAAATGATTCCGTTACCTTGTAAGTCTTCTTTTTCTAACCACACTCAAGCCTGTGGCCTCTCCTCCAGAATTCACGACGATTGAGGAACTTCCAGTCCTTTTGAAGTAGGCAGCAGGGATGATTTCCCTCTAGCAGCAAAATTAGAGTCTTCGGTCTCCTACGTCCGGTCAAACAGGAGTCTCCTTCTTCCCACAGCTCAGCCAGGAATGTCTTCTCCCTCAATAGCTCAACTCTGACTCCTTTCTCGTAGCTGAACGAGGACCGACTAACTCCTCTGATAGCTGACTGAAGACTGTCTACCTCCTCTGACACATCAGCCACGACTCTCTGTCTGTCTGCCCCGACAGCTCATCTAGGACCGACTACCTCCTCTGACACTTCAACTACGACTCTCCTTCATACCGCACTTCAGCGAGGAATCCTCCAATTTCCATCCCCTCCACTTCATGTATCTTCCACTAGTGCGCTTCTCGTGGTCGCTCTCATAACTATAATTAACAATCGGTCTGTGATATGCGATATATCACAATTGCCTCCCTTTGGTTAAAAAAATTGCGGAGATACATTAGTTAAGGTAGCGACGTAATTTTTTTTTTTTTTTTTTTTTTTTTTTTACACTTGGCTCTAACTTTACTCACTTCTGAACACTTCTTATACTACACTGTACAATTTTATACTATATTACAATTTTTTACAATATATAACGATGGATTTAAAAATGGCTTGAATGTCTGTCTCGTACTTTTTCAACTTCGTCCTGTCTGTCTGTCTGTCTCATATTTTATCAGCTATGTACTGTCGGCTTCTTTAATTAATTATTACTTTAAATTATTTATTCTTTATATTCTCCTTAAATTCTTTATTATTTATTCTTCAAATTCTCTATTATTCATCGATACATGTGCCTTGGTAATAAAATTCCTTTTTTTTTTTTTTAACTATCAATCTTCATTTTCCTGCTATCATATCTCATTCCAAATACCCCACTTAGGTATCAATTATTAACGACGATCGACGAAGAATGCTTCCACAGCATTAAAATACTAATAACGACGAAATATGCTCTCAACGCATCTATATCCACAATTACTATCACAATTATCGACGAAGAATGTCTTTCCTGACATCGTAGATTGGCCCTATTTCGGCTCACAAAATTCTTCATAAACTTTCATATCATTATTTATCGTCTAATATCCTTCTCTGTTTAATAATTACCAATACCATTCTTTCTTTACTTCGCACCATATTTAATCATCAAGGCAACCAAGAGTAACAATGTTAATAAAATTTTCCTTATTTATCTATCAATATTTAATCAGCCGACAGTCAAAAGAATTAAAAATATTCTATCTGTTGAGTTATCTTCCCAGAGTGGAAGCCGCTATCCTAACAATGTCCCTAACTTAATTTAATTTCTACGTATCTACTAATGTTCTGTCCTGTATCGTCATGTTGAAACCTGCAAGCCGCTATCATAATACTCTTTTAAAATTAATTTGATTTTTATTTATCTCCAAATGCTCTGTCCTGTCTGTTCATGTTGAGACTTGAAGCCGCTATCTTAATACCTCCAAATGTTCTGTCCTGTCTAGTATTGTTGTGTTTAGATCTGAAGCCCGCCGTTATAACAATGCGTCGAAGTTAATTTAATTCTTACTTATCTACAAATGTTGAACAATCCTGTCCTGTCAGGTTTAGACCTGAAGCCCGCCCAAATGAATAACTAACAAAAAAATATTAACACAAAACGAAACGAAAAATATATGAACGCTAAACTATATAATACTTATTTACAATTTTTATTTACAAACATGCCCAGTATGGATATTTTCCTGAATTCCGAAAAATACCCAATTGCACTCAACTAGCCGGGGGTTCGTGGGACCCCAAGAATCCTGGTCAATTCCGTCTGCGGCGTTGATTTAGTCCCGGGCTCTTCCCTTGTCAATTTCCCGCGTCAATTTCGACCCTTTGTTCTTATATTTTTTCAAAAGAGAAATATGAAAACGTCCCCTTTTTTGTCCTGTATTTGAGTTATGTTTAATTGTTACTAAATAAGGTCCTTCCCAGTATATCAATGGTTCATAAACTTCTTCGTTATTTTTCGGTACCCTTTTTGATTCAACTAATACTAATCCCCCCATGATTAATTTCTGAGTTCTATGTTGTCTATCGTCTGTACCTATACGGATAGTATCGTCTGTCTTATGTATGCATACCAGTGGAGACATGTATTGCCTTTCTTTATCCTCATTCATTTGTACGCACTCGTCTGTCAGTTCTGTTTTCGTATCTACTATTTCTTTTTCTATCATGTCCCCTTGTTGTACAGTTTCCGTAGTTAATTCTTGTCCCTGAATGTCCATGTCAGTCTGTAATTGTTTATTATGACCGGTCACGTCCTCAATTTTTCTGCTCAATTCTCGGAAACCATTTCGTATATTTGTCCTTATTGATTGTATGTTTTCTGTCATCTTTGTCATAAACAATTTATTACTTTCTTTTATCTCTGTCATAAACAATTTATTATTTAATTCATTACTTTCTGTTATAAATTTCATTAATGTTTCAATGTCTAAACTACTGTTTCTGTCTGTCGTCTTTTTCGTTGTTTCGTTTGTCTCTAATACTAATTCTCCATTCGTCTCTTCGTCATCCCTTTGGTCACCCTTTGTCATTGACTCACGTATTTTTGACCTTGTCCCTTCAGCCATTTTTAAATACAAAATAACATAATAGATATAAATCAATATAAATTATAAATTGTTCTCTTATCTCACCGGATTTCTTTCGTACCCGGCACAATCCACCATAAATTGAAGTGACCTTTGCTTGGGGGCTTTAAACTTTTATTAATTACTATGAAAATGATTTTACTTTTGGGGTTAACATGCGTACTCAGAAGGTGAACTAGGCTGTAGAGAATTTAGAGAACAATTTATAAGACAACATACATTTATTAACACAATTATTGACATATATTAGTGAGGCGTCCCTCCATAATCGCACATCTGGAATAAAATATCTATCAAACATGAAATAAATTATATAGACTTAAATGTTCTGGTAACTCCCGCAACATGAAGGTGTCTATTGATGATCATCCAGCCATTCGTCTCGATGTCGGAGAAATGTAAAATAAATGATTCCGTTACCTTGTAAGTCTTCTTTTTCTAACCACACTCAAGCCTGTGGCCTCTCCTCCAGAATTCACGACGATTGAGGAACTTCCAGTCCTTTTGAAGTAGGCAGCAGGGATGATTTCCCTCTAGCAGCAAAATTAGAGTCTTCGGTCTCCTACGTCCGGTCAAACAGGAGTCTCCTTCTTCCCACAGCTCAGCCAGGAATGTCTTCTCCCTCAATAGCTCAACTCTGACTCCTTTCTCGTAGCTGAACGAGGACCGACTAACTCCTCTGATAGCTGACTGAAGACTGTCTACCTCCTCTGACACATCAGCCACGACTCTCTGTCTGTCTGCCCCGACAGCTCATCTAGGACCGACTACCTCCTCTGACACTTCAACTACGACTCTCCTTCATACCGCACTTCAGCGAGGAATCCTCCAATTTCCATCCCCTCCACTTCATGTATCTTCCACTAGTGCGCTTCTCGTGGTCGCTCTCATAACTATAATTAACAATCGGTCTGTGATATGCGATATATCACAATATATATATATATATATATATAAAATTCAGTTACAATTTAATTTTTTCAATTTAATATAAAATTCAGTTACAATTTAATTAAACATCAGGGACGGGGACGTTTACGCCTTGTCCCTGGAGGAGGCAGGAAGGATGTACCTGGGGGTGGCCTTTCCGGCGGACGACCCGACGGAGGATTCCCCCGCCCAGGTAATTATGAGTGAGACTGCCCGTGCCCTGCCGGATACGGAGGACGCTCCGGACTGGGATGAATTAGATCTAAGTCTGGCGGTCGGGAAGCAGAGGAATGGCGGCGCCCCTGGGATGGATCTCATAGACGCCGCCATGATCAAGAAAGCATTCCCGGCCATAAAGGCGGATCTTCTTCATCTGGTAAACTCCTGCCTAAGGACCGGCCACTTCCCGAGTGCTTGGAAACAGGCACTTCTGTGCACGTTTGTCAAGCCTGGGGACAGGGACCTGTCCTTGGCGGGTAGCTATAGACCAATCAGCCTACTCTCAGTCTCTGGCAAGGTGCTGGAGACTCTGATCTTCTCCGGAATTCGGGCCCGAATACAGGCCTTTGTGTCGCACAGACAATTCGGATGCATGAGAGGCAGATCCACTGAGGATGCGTTGAGAATGCTGAGGGCGGATGTCGGAGAGGGCAGAGGGAAATACTCTCTCTGCATCTTCTTCGACATAGCCGCGGCCTTCGACTGCGCCTGGTGGCCCGCCGTCCTCTTGCGACTACGGTCTGTGGGAATACCCGGGAACCTCATCTCCAGCTTCCTCAGCGAGCGCTCTGCGACGGTGAGGCAGCAATTCACCAGCACTACAGTGAACGTCACCAGAGGGTGTCCACCAGGGGGGGGGGGGGGGGGGGGCCACCAGGCCGATTTTATAAGGAAAAAAAAAAGTATCACCTTGTATTACCAGAGGTAACATCGGTAGCAGGATTGGCGGTCCCAGAGGGACTTGTACCAGGAAAATTAAATTTTATTGTTTTTGTTTTTAACTTTTTTAATTTAATTTGAAGCTTTTTTAAAAAATAAACTAGCTAAGTATATCAGTTATGTAGTTATTTGTAAGTATTTGATAAAGACCAAAGAACTGTTTTTATGGGGGTTAAGAAATAAAGTAAGTTTTTACGACAGACAAAAGTCAATATATAATTATAATATTTTGAATTAGGTATAATATTTTTGAGTTATAAAAAATAAGTGAATATATCAAATTAAAAAAATGGGTTCCTTTAGCTTGTTTTGCACCAACAACGACCTTCAACAGAGTCCACAATATCAAACTACAAAAACTACTGTATGATAATATCAAAACTACTATATACTTTTTATTTCTTTTTTTTAACTTTTATATTAATAATTTTTTTATTTCGGGGGGGGGGGGGGGGGGGAGCCCGGGCCCCTTGGTCGATTGGTTTTAGGGGGAAAGTGAATCGTTAATTGATTAGTTAATAAAGAAGTACGTTGTCCGTGATTCAACGATGTTTCACCTTAAGAGAATGGCTTATCAATTTGAAGACTTGATTGAAAGAGCCGACTTGATGGGATGGACCCTCGAGATAAACTTAGATAAGTACATTTCACAAATAAACGGGAATAGGGAAATGAAACGATCCAATCTCAGGATGACAACAAGTCACATGAGAATATCCGAGATAGATCGCATCTGTCTAATTTAAGACATCTCCATTCTTGATGTAACGCACGATTACATTCTGAGATTCCGTATACCGCTCCTTCTTTCGAAATAGGAAATATAAGTTACATTTTCACACTGAATATAAAAAAGTTGAATTAATTTTTTTTACATTTTTATTTAATTACTATCGTTGGACGAGAATTTCGGTTAGTCAAAGGAGCTGAAATTTCATTAATTTTTGTTCACCTTTGTTATTAAATCTATTAAAGACAGTATTGCATGACGAATGCCCTCAAACGACCAGAAAAACACGTTTTTGACACAATTTTAGGTTGTTGGTGAAAATAAGAGCGAAGTTACCCATTTACAAAATATTATTTTATTTTCATTTTCTTATACCTTTAATATAAGGAAATATTGTATTCGTGCGAAAATCCGAGGTCGAATTTTCATCGGAATTTTACGTTTCAAGGTCGCCAGCATACACTCTGTGTGTATGGGATTGGGACTTTGTTATTGCTCTAACTCAGAACCGATTATAGAAATGAACTTTAGTTATTGTAAATCATACCCGGGCTTTAATAATGAGGTCATAACGCCTTTTACTAGAGCGCTCAATCGTCGCTCTGTTGTACATGAGTACGACTCCTAAATTTTGCCTACCCTAAATTTTTTTTCACTTTGGGTCTTTAACGAGTATCTGACATCGTACAGGCTCGAGCCCATCGCTTAACGTCCCATCCGAAGGATAGCGTGCTCAAGGTTCTTTCAACTCTCAAATAAAACAACTAAGAGCTTCAAGTATTTATTCCTGGGTCATAACATGACCCCAAACATTCTCGATAGAGAAAGAGCTACCCCAAAAAATTACTTGTAGAGTAGATTTGGGAGTGTAAATAGTTGGCTTAGTGTAAATAGTTCTAGCCGGGAAAGTGTCAGTAATTCACCGTAACTATTTTTTTTATTTTCAGACTTAGCATCCTTATGAGTCCCGCTTAAAACGTAGTCTGTTTGGCTTCTGAAAGTTATTTTTAATAGATTAATTTCTTTAACCTTTTATTGCATATTCATAAAATTTCAGTTGTATAAACATTCTTTTTTCTCATCTTTTATTTAATATTTTTCAGGTTTACTTCCAGCGCGTACTTTCCAGCAAGTCTGCCGGCCGAGCACAAATCCTTTCCTATGTGGCAGCGTTTGGTTGTCTTATTATGGCAATACCACCCGTGTTGATAGGTGCCATAGCGAGATCTACAGGTGAGTCAAACCTAGTTTATGCTGCTTTTTTAAATAACCTAAATTGGCTTACTTGTAGCAAGTCTGCCGACCGATCTTCTACTTGGCCAGAGCTTCATGGAAATACCCCTGTGTTGGTCAATAGGAGTGGTTAGCTTCTGCATGAAGTTACTTTTTCAGGTTTATTGGGTGTTTTGTGCTGGCCACGCACTATACCTACCACACATATTGATAATGCCTTAGAGGATCAACAGGTGGACCAATTCCTAACCGGCTTATGGTAGGTTTAGGGGTTTTCCCCTCCCCCTTAATCAAGAATATGTGCTATGTTGGGTGTTTATACCTGCTAAAAAATTAGGGATCTTGTTTACTTACAATGAGTTACCCAAACATTTGGAATACCATAAAATATTGGTGTTGTTACATTAAAAACATTGTTTAGGCTCCAGAAAATTCAGGAGGTTATTCTCCTTATTCGGACAATAACCGTCATCACAAATATCTTATCTGAAAATCGCACAAATCCCTCAGACCATGGATGGTCCTGACAGAGCGTGAAATCCTAGCTATAAGTAGAACAGTGCAAGTTATGTAAACGATGAAGATTTCGTTATTGAGTTTTCACCTGAATTTCACGTTTTTGACCGAAAATGAAAAAAATAATAGAATGAATGAAATTGGCCAAAGGAAATAAGAGATTAGAGGGGGGCTCTGCTCAAAAGCCTTAGTAACACAGTAAAACAAATATATCGTACACGAAATTTTGTATGTGCATCCAAAAAGCCAATAGGCCGACACCCGCGATGAGAGAGGGTTTGAACATAAGAACGCCATCGGTGGCTAGGAGGCAGGGAAACGGACGGATCCCTGTCCGAGGATTGGTTCGTAAATTTTCCACAAAAAACCGCTACATCCAAAGCAGTATTCCTCTCCAAATTCAGTCATTCGAGAGCCGAGATGAGCCCCGTCTTGAAAAGAAAGCTAAGTCAGAGAGCGACAAACCAGAAATAGAAGATAGCCTCTTCGCCACCTGCTCTAGTGGAAGAGGACAGTCGCGCTCCTCGGACCTTCCATGAATGCTACTGTAGGTTAGGTTAGGTTTTATGACTCATGCCCGGGCTTTAACTACGAGGTCATATCGCCTACTACCAGAGCGCTCTTTCGTCACTCTGGTGGACATGAGCCCGACTCTACTGTGGGAGTCCTAAATTTTGCCTACCCTAAATTTTTATTCATCTAGGGTAGGGGTCTTTAACGAGTACCTGACATCGTACAGGCTCGGGACCATCGCTTAACGTCCCATCCGAAGGACGGCGTGCTTAAGTTTATTTTACCTCCCAGATAAAATAAACTAAGGGCCTCGGTCGGGCTACGAACCCACGACCTTGAGCTCAGAAGTCAAGCACGCTTACCACTGAGCTACCGACGCCCTCAATGCTACTGTATCTCGGACCAGCCAAGTAATACCACAGCCTTTCTCTAGACCCACTGATTCCCTGTCCTTCTCAGGGCTACCAAACGCACCGCATATTGGCCTTGTAGCACTTCCGAGTATCCAGGACGTTACAGCGATATCACCGACGCTAATAATTTATTAACACAACCTTTTATAAGAGGATTGAAGTCCCTGATTAAGACGCCTATATACCTAAAGTAGATCGGAACTTGGATTATTACAAACTTCGAGCTGGAAAGGTGAAAGTTATTGACAGCGACTACTTTTCTTATTTTTTCTATGTCTCGATAACTCTTCTTTCAACTTTCCCTTTGAAAAAGAGGTTAACAAAATTTTTTAAATCGATAAGTGAGAATTTCTGTCCCTCCTTTTGTCTGAAAAAGTACCCAGTAGGGCAACCCTCTCAAACAAAAAAGTTTTCTCCCTACGCAAATGCCTGCAGGGGTCTTTGAATGTCTGTTGTAATGAGGGCTTTGAAATGGGAGAGGTTCGTCGAAGCTCTGGCTGCGGTGGGACGTATAATATTCAAAGGAGGAAACAGCAACCTGTTTTTTTTATTCTGAGTTCTTTACATCTTTAAATATCATTAAATATTTAGCTAAATTCTTATTTTGAACTCTTGTTTATATGTGAATTTTAGGTGTATTAATGTGGTAAATCACCGGAAATTTATTTCCCTCAAACTCTTTTCCCTTTTGACCAAATCGGCTGAAATTCAATAGGTTTCTTACTCAAAGACTTCTCTCAATTTGTATCATTCTATCTTGATACATTCACTACATCGACAGTTATTAGGGTTTTTGAGATGAACCCTCCTATCACTTTGTCCGATTCGGCTGAAAATCAATAAACGTCGTTCCTGGATACAGGTATGTATATTGTTTATTGGACGAATGAGCATAGTTCGCATCCGTCATCTTTTATTTCGTTATAACGAGAAAGCGTTTCATTTTTTGTGCTTCTCTGTGAACACAATAAACTTCTGATAAAAAAAATATATCGACACAAAATGTTTTTTTATTTTTATGGTTGGGACCTTTTTTCTATATGGTGGTATAGGTGAAAAAGTGGCCAGTTAGGTCCAAGCAATATTCGGAGGATCTAAAATAGGAGGCACATTTCTCATAAATGTTTATAAGCAATCGTTTCTGATGATAATGGCCCATAAGAGGTCGAAACGTAAATAAAAATAAATATTGCTTGGACCTAACTGGCCACTTTTTCACCTATACCACAAAATTTTATGTGTGTATCCAGAACCCTATAAGGACAACTATTGATTTTCAGCTAAATCGGTCGAAAAGAAGGGGGAACAGAGGGGCTCAACAGAAACATCCCAATAACTGCCAACATAATGAATATATCGATATGAAATAATCTATTTAAATTTAAAACCACATATGGACGACACCTATTATTTTTCAGCAAAATTGGCAGAAAGGAAGGGGGGTCAGAGAAAAGGTTTCGACTCAAAAACCCTAATAACTGCCGATGTAATGAAATAATTGACACAAAAGTTAGTATGAGAGAACAAAAGACTCTATGTAAGTCAAATATTGAGTTTTAGCCCAAACGGTCGACTGGTTTTGGAGGAGGAGCGAAAAGTTAATTGATTAATTCGTTGTGGGGAAGTACATTGCCGGCGATTCACCAAAGCATTGTTTCTTTCATTACATTTTACATAACTCCTCCTATACTTCTTATACCTGGGGAAGTAACAAAGTGAGTCAGTGGTCGTGAAAACTCCAGAAAGAAAATATAATAAAGAAAACTGGAAAAAAGGAGGAAAATATAAGGACACCGGAGGCTGTATTTGGGACTCACGACCATATTACCAACATGTGATGTCTCGTAATGGTTTTATGACGCTATTTTACCTGATGTAACACCTATAAAGTTATCCTTCACTCACGTCCATTCTTCTTCAATCAAACACGTAACTTTCCTTTTCCGTTATTTCCTATATAAGAAAGTGCTTTTACCTACATTTCTGTGACCTACGTCGCAAAAAATATATTAGCATTGTGAACGGGTTTCTTATTGAGGAGTGAAATATTTGTGAACGGGTTTCCTATTGAAGAGTGAAATATATTAGCATTGTGAACGAGTTTCTTATTGAAGAGTGAAATATATTAGCTTTGTGAACGGTTTCCTATTGAAGAGTGAAATATATTAGCATTGTGAACGGGTTTCTTATTGAAGAGTGAAATATATTAGCATTGTGAACGGGTTTCTTATTGAAGAGTGAAATATAGATTAGGTTAGGTTTTATGACTCATGCCCGGGCTTTAACTACGAGGTCATATCGCCTACTACCAGAGCGCTCTTTCGTCACTCTGGTGGACATGAACCCGACTCTACTGTGGGATTCCTAAATTTTGCCTACCCTAAATTTTTATTCACCTAGGGTAGGGGTCTTCAACGAGTACCTGACATCGTACAGGCTCGAGACCATCTTTACGTCCCATCCGAAGGACGGCGTGCTTCAGTTTATTTTACCTCCCAGATGAATAAACTAAGGGCCTCGGTCGGGTTTCGAACCCACCATCTTGTCCTTAGAAGACAACCACGGATACCACTGAGCTACCGGCGCTCTCGAGTGAAATATATATACAGCATTGTGAACGGGTTTCTTATTAAAGAGTGAAATCAAAGAATAATTTAAAAAAAAAATCTCTATCTGTATCCCACGTCGTCCCATAATACTTTTTGTTTTACTTGAAATTTTCAATTGAAACTACAAGAATTTCGGAAGAAAAAATCGAACTAAATGCTTTGTTTGTATTTCGTTAGTCACAGAATGTTATGGTAACATGTCAAATCCTCGCAGTTGGCAGTTCATCGATATGGCCTTTATAATGTTAACAACTACGTTTTACTATCGATGCTCATCTCTAATAGAGTGAGAACTGGCTAGAGTTTCTAAAGCAGGAACTCACCAAAATAGTGAGACCTAAACAGGGCTGTTTTACTGAGGGAATTTCTCTCAGTTAAGGTGTCTAACCAGAGAGGATGTGAACTCGCTATGGAAAAATTGATACATTTATCACGTTCGTTGTCCGCCTGTTTAACGACCAAATGGTGTTCCCGATTTTCCGAGGTGGATTAGCCATGTTGCGGTTTAACTAGGATATTTCGAGTGTTGAAAAATTTGAAAAACAGAGAGATGAAAGGAAACAAATTTACGCATATCAAGAAAGCTTTCTGCAAAGACTCGCAAACGTTAAAACGTTTAAAATTAGAATAATGAATAGCGTATAGTCAATAAAGATTAGCGATGTTTTCCACCTCAACGGAAGAGGAGAATGTGTGGGGAGAAGAAATGTGGAATAAGATTCCAGGTAGAGTAAGGTTGTATAAATGAACGAATCTTAGCCCTGAATTCAAAGAATCATTCTTTTAATCATAATTCAACCTCATTAACCTGCATTGCTAAAGAAAAATATCCATGTTTGGGTTAACCGTATTTCTGCTTTATCCGTAGAAACCGCTACCGTCATTATCCCGGTTAATCGAAGATAGCGTTTACTTTTTTAGCGTAAATTGAGAAGTGTTAGAACGATAATATCTCGAACAATGTTCTGACTTCTCCAAATTGACATTAGATTTTGATAAGGCTACATTGGTCAGGTAAAAACCACGAAGAGGCTCTTAGCAAAGGATGACGTCACTGATCAATATTATAGATTCCCATCTCTCCGTCGGCCTCTATTATAAGAGATCCACTATTTCGCTACAGTCCGACCTGTCTAATTACTATTCCTGGCTGTTCGGAAGAATAACAGGAAATATTCGTGTTTCAAGAATTTCTCCATGCAAATATAAGCTCACTTTTCTGTTTATTCGTTTAGATTAGTAGCCTCTAAAGATGGAAAAGTAGATTAGAGTCCTTCCTGTACTTAAAACTAGCAGGTTACTCAGGTTTGCTCGCAGATTATCTATATAATAAAAATGACTGGCTAATTTTGCTAAGCGCAAAACTCGAGAACGGCTGGACCAATTCGGCTAATTTTTTTTTTCAAATATTCGTTGAAGTCCGAGAAAGGTTCTTATGAAGAGTTCTTAGCTGTTAATTCTAGGGTTGGCGATCTGAGATAGATTAATCGAAGAATCGATGTTTGGGGTCGTAATGATCGATGTGAACAATGAATCGATCAAGTGAATCGATCTCAGACACATGTTTGTCATTTACTTACTGTTCCGTTTTATTCAGTTTTTAGTGCGTGTTATCAGTTTTTAGTGCGTATTATTTTCTTGGTTGTTTTTAATCTTCGCTTCTGGCAAGTTCCTCGATTTATCTTTGGTTGTTATCTTTGTCATTTACTTACTGTTTCGTTTTATTCAGTTTTTAGTGCGTGTTAGGCAATTTCCTCGATTTATCTTTGTTTGTCATCTTTGTAATTTACTTACAGTTTCGTTTTATTCAGTTTTTAGTTCGTGTTATCAGTTTTTAGTGCGTGTTATCAGTTTTTAGTGCGTGTTATCAGTTTTTATCATCTGTTTTTATCTTATCAGTTTCTTGGTTGTTTTAAAATCTTCTGTTCTGGCAAGTTCCTCGATTTATCTTTGGTTGTTTGGTTGTCATCTTTGTCATTTACTTACTGTTTCGTTTTGTTCAGTTTTTACATATTCATATTTATAGAATAAAAATGAATTTTGCACGGGAGGGGGGGGGGGGGGGGGGGGGGTAGGCCTGGGGGTAGATACCGGTAACTCAATAACTAATAGTCGGATTGTCATGGAATTGCATATGTAGTATTCTAAAAAGCCAAATTTAAAAATAGGGGGGGGGGGGGCTAGGCCTAATATAAAGATAGTGATATGTCTTTAACGGATGATAGGATTGTCATGGAATTTCACATGTAGTAGTCTTAAACACGAAATTGAAAAATACGCTACGTGACACTCAAAATTTTGAACGGGAGGGGGGTTGTGGGGGTAGGCCTACATATAATGATAGTGGTGATAGGTCTTTAACGGATGATCGGAATGTCATGGAATTTGACATGTAGTATTCTTCAAGGCCAAATTGTAAAATACGCTACGTGACATCTAAAAATTTGAAATGGAGGGGGGGGGGGCTAGGCCTAATATAAAGATAGTGATAGGTCTTTACCGGATGATCGGAATGTCATGGAATTTGACATGTAGTATTCTCAAAGGCCAAATTGTAAAATACGCTACGTGAAATCTCAAAATTTTGAACGGGAGGGGGGGTTGTGGGGGTAGGCCTACATATAAAGATAGTGATAGGTCTTTAACGGATGATCGGAATGTCATGGAATTTCACATGTAGTATTCTTAAAAGACAAAAACAAAAAAAGGATATGTGACGTCTCAAAATTGTCAACGGGAGTGGAGTATGGGGGGGGGGCAAGCATATAACTAAATAGTAATTTCAAAAGCAATATTTGAAAATTGGCTGTGAACCTTTTGGACGGGAGGGGCGGGGGTGCATTAATGCTGAATGAATCTCACATGTAGCTTTCTTAAAAATGGGATATATCCCTAATTTTAATACGGTGGGTTTCCTAAGCATGCATTACCTAGGAGGTCCACCGTTGCACGGTAAATAATAGCTCTCACCAGCGTTCTTAAGCACATAATACCTAGGGCATCCTCTGTTGCAAGGCACATACTAGCTGCGGTGCCCAGCGTTCCTAACTATGAACCTACTATCTGTGCTGGCCAGAGGTCCTAAGAACTTAATAGCTGGTTGCACGGAGTTGCAAGGCGCATACTATCTAAGGTTCCCGGCGTTCTTAAGTAGAAACTAGCTGTAGTTCCAAGTGGAAAAAAAAAAAAAAAAATCCAGTCCAATAGCTTTTGACAGAACGACGTCTGTCGGGTCAGCTAGTTAATTTTAAAAATGTTAGTAACTTTAAGTAGATTAATAACATTATCTACCTGATTAGTAGCTTTAAGATGAATGTCAATGATTTTGAGGCCGATGATTTGTGAATTACTTCTCCTCACAACATGAATGGAAATGTGTGCCGAAAATGATACCTCACAGCCTTTACAAAGACAAGTTTTACTCAATGTTAAATTCGGAAAACATATTAGCATCGCCTCCCCCCTCTCCCCACATAGATACATCTAATATCCATATGATCGAATGTTGGAAATTTGATCAACTTCCATATGATCTACGTTTGAACCGGGCTTATAAGGATGATATTTGTGAAATTTCGGGCCATGTTGTTACAAATATACGAACATGCATAAAGATAAAAACACTTATTGAAGGATATCTGCTATAGATAGGCTCATAGGCTCTTGTAGATTTTTATAGAACTTTTTATTGTCAACAATTCCACCATACATAATTTATATGTATCTTAAACTGTTTAGACAGCGTATGCAATAATTGGCGCCGGTACGAGTTCCTTCATCACTACTCAGCTTCCTTGTGATAAAGCGTAAAGATCTTTAGCCTGTGTTCACCGGAAAGAAATAAGCTCCCCAACTGTTAAAGATTTATCCAAATCGGTTTGGTAGTTTTTGAGATTAACTCAAATACATAAACAAACTTTCTCTCTTTATATATTAGTTAGGGGCAAACATGAAAAAATAAAGATGGTTGATTTTCAATTTCTTTTTACACCAATATCGGCCATGTAGGACGAAAGGAAGGTAACATAATCTGAGATGGATAACCACAATTGGCACCTTTGGATTCACATGTATATAAATATACGCTTACTTGCACCGGTTCTAGAAACTGTATAATTAATTTAGACATATTTATTTAACTAAGACTGTTGAGATTGATTGGGATTGAGCGTGTGTTGGCCCGCCCACAAACCCGTCGTCCCATTCATAGTTTTCAGATGAATTATGTTTGAACCGGGCACGTACTTGTGTAATTTTAGGAGATTCATTAAAGCTCATTTTATGTGTTGGCCCTGCCCACAACTCTCCTCCCATTCATACTCAGATTCCACATGACTTATGCTTGAACCGGGCTTACGAGTATAAGGACGTGCTTATGAAATTTTATGGGAATCGATGAAGCTCATTTTACATGTTGGCCTCTCCCACAACTCTCCTCCCATTCATACTTTTCAGATGCCACATGTTCTATGTTTGAACCGAGCACGTACATTTGTTATTTTATGAGATTCATTAAAGCTAATTATAAATATATAGATTAGCCAAACTCACGCCAATCTCTCAGAACACCATCCATCTTCAAGTGGGTCTTGTTCCGGATCATTTCTGCAGAAGATGTGAAGTGATGAAGGAAACCACGCTACACATTCTGGGCAAATGTTAATATTATTGTGATGGAGAATTTATGATGATATCAGAGAGTTGAGGAAAAATCGACAAGACCATCGTGAACTGCAACTTCTAGCACTCCCAACTCATTCCAGATTTGACTATTTCTGACGAACCAAGGAGCCTTTACCGCCAATCGGAGTCCTTAATTTGTTAATGTTTGTTTTGCTGGCCCCCAGCCTGACATGACAAGCGTATGTTAGCAGTCGTCGTAATAAGGTGTAAAGAAGAGAAATACATTGTTGATGAGTGGGTACAATTGTGTCCGCCAGGCGTATGCTCGTATGAGTTGTTTGTTTACATGTTGGGGATTATGAACCTTAAAGCGTTAAATAAACACTTAAGGAACTTACGCACAATACCTTCAAATTTAATAAGAAGTTTAACCTCTATATTATTCCTCAACTTTATAATGACTTGACAAAACGTTAACATTGTCGCTCCTGTCATGAATCAAGATATGCTTCATTGAGTTTCTAAGGTTAGATAGTGTCAACACTGTAAACCTCTTTAGAAGATTACAGAGACGTCAGTGGTGGGACTAAGTGAATACATGGGCCTGGGTGAAGTCTCTAATGTCTATTGTACCTTCATTAATGAACATAGACTAATGTGATGATTAGTTCCACACAGTTATTAGAACATGAACCCCTGACGTTTTACTAATTACTTTTAATTTAAATCAACATTTACCTAGTTGTGGTAGTCGATAACGACGATATACTTCCTGATAGTGGATTGTGCCAGCTCCCTATTCTAATCTTTCCGTCTCATTTCCATTAGAAACATTGGTTCCTCCCTGCATAGATAAATCGGTTATTTTAAACCAAAACTATCGTAACCTGGGTTGTGACTCAGATGGGGAACAGGAATAACTTCTGTCCCTATCCATGAAGAGGGCGCCGGTAGCTCAGTGGTATGCCTGCTTGTATTCTGAGCTCAAGATCGTGGGTTCGAAACCCGACCGAGGCCCTTAGTTTATTTTATCTGGGAGGTTAAATAAACTTTAACGTGAAAACGTCTATTCGCTCGTTAAGCACAGTTGTAACCGGTCAAACTTTCTTGTGTTACAAAGTAGAGTCAGATTTCAATCGATAATAACTACGAGACTAATAATGCGATAACAACGGTTGAGGTCACAATGGATAGAGCATGTCTGTATGTGTTTGTTGTGCAGTGTTTGTTTTGCCTGTGACGTTATTGGGCTAGTATGGGCGCCGGCGGATGATTGTTGCAAATTAGCGTTGTGTAAAATTAGAAATTAATCTAGCGTGACAACACGTTTAGATAGGACGTTGATTCGAGTGTCATTGTAAAGAGCTTGAGGAGCACTACTAGGACTCAAAGTGAAACAATAAAAATATTCCCCGAAATATATGTAAAAACCGGTATTAAATTGAAAATTGTAAAAAAATTAAAGGTGTCGTCTCATATGAATCGTAAATATGCGCGGAATTATAGAGAACGCAAATCAGAGGAAAGCTCGCATCAAAAGAAATTTAAAAAACCTAAAAAGTCTAGTGCCGAACAAATGCAAGAGCTAAGGCAGCATCGAAAAGAAAATGAAAAATGATTTTATCCCGACGTTTTCACGGAAAATCTACGGCGTGGACCTTGACTACGCCTTTCATTTTTTCATTTTTGGAATCAGTTGAACCGGTGCACAATAAACTTCTCGCTTCTACATTCCCCAAAGGAAGTTTTCTTGGTAGCTACTTTTGTATTCAATGGTCTCTCACCCTTTACTCGGTTATCCAGACAACATTTGTAAGACAAATGGATTCGAACCCCAGCTACTCTACTCTCCCACTCTGTATACTAATATCTTCATACAAAGAGCTATCCTGGCAGGATCTAGCTCCTGCAGTAATCCGATTGTAGTTTTGCCGACTCAGTGGGTAGACACGTCAAACTGTAGTCTTGCTAACTGTATTACACTGTAATCTCCTCCCCTCCCTTTCCTGGCTCACTCGAAAATTGACAACTCTCACCTCGGGTCCATCCACACTTGATAGAAGAAATATTGATCTTTCTTTTTGTTTGTTGCTGTAAATAAAGTCATATTCTAACATCTCCTTTATTATTTTTGCTAGCCGGCTTTCGAGATTCCACTAATGATCAGGCTATCGGAGAAAGCATTTTTAAAACATCAATACCTGTCCCCCATCTGCGTCACAACTATTTAATTTAATCATGTTTCTTCTTACATTTTTTTTAAACTACAAGTATGTTGGACTCTACTGGGTTCCCGGACACTTGGGGATTAAGGGAAACGAGGAGGTCGACCGACTAGCCAAGGAAGGTTCAAGTAAGCCCTTCATGGGGCCAGAGGCCTACATGGAGAGAAAAGACAACATGCAGACAGTCGAAGATGTTCCTGGGAGGGGAGTCCAAGGTGTTGAAGGATGGAATCCTGAACCTCAAAAGGAACGAGCTTCGGCAATGAACAGGAGTTCTCACAGGACACGGTTCGTTCAACAGTCACCTACACACTGTAGGAGTCAAGGACAGTTCCACCTGTGACAGGTGTGAAGAAGGAGATGAGACGGTGGCATACTTCCTGGGTATATGCTCGGGATATGCGCGGACGAGATTCCACATCTTTGGCAAAGATGTAATCACTGAGGAGGACTTTAGAAGATTGGACCATGGGAGTCTGGGTGCTTCATGAAGGGCTTGGTTTAGAAAGTACAAACGAACAGGTAATAAAGTAAGGGATGCTTAGGTCCCTAGGTGTAAAACACCAGCCCACCACCGTATATATTATATACATTCGACAACCTAGAAAGCCGGCTAGCAAAAATAATAACATTTGTGAGAGTTTAGACTACGTTTTTATTTTACGATTGTGCAATAATCACTTCTCATGACATCAGCCATCTTATCATTTTCATTCCTTTTTCCTGTGAACCTAAAAAAACTGTCTGTGTGTCATTTGATGTCATACAGCTGTTTTTCTATAAACACAATAATTAAACCAATGTATATATCTCCATGAATTTTGCAAGTGGACCCAGAAGCCTACTATAAGGACGAAACCTACTCATTTTCAGTCAGATCGGGCAAAAGGAAGGAGGGGGAGGGTTTAGAAGGGGCTTAACTCAAACACCCTAACAAGGGTGCATGAAAGAGGTATCGGTACGACTTTTTATGTGTGAATCTAGATAATCTTACAACACCTATTGATTTTCAGTCAAATCGACCGAACAAGCAGGGGGTGTTAACTCATCGAAAATCCTATTAACGGCTGATGTAATGAATGTATCGAAAATTTAGTTAATTATTATGACTCTTGCCAGAGCTTAACTACAAGTTCATACTGTACCATAGAACTCTTTCGTAACTCTGGTGGACATGAGCCCGACTCCATGGGAGTTGAACCTCGACCTGGGTTCGAACCCCCGATCATGAGCCCTCTGTATTAATAAGAAATTTTCTATGAAGATTAAGAAGTCTCTGAGTAATACACCTATTGATTTTCAGCCAAATCGACTGATGCGAAGGGTTTAGAGGGAGTGCTTGGAACATTTTAAACAATCATTGCCGGTGAGTCATGACCTTATTTTCAAATTACTTTCTCGTGATTATTAAATTTCGTTTAAAAAAGTGAACATGTACGATGTAAACAGTTTTAGGTTCATCTTTCTCAACATTTCTTAACCTAGAAGTGTCTAAACAAATTAAACAATCTGAGAAATGCAATTATCAGTTGAAGACTCACTTGAATGTTCAATTACATAATAATAACGGACATTAGATATAAACGTTTTCACCTTCCGTGGACAATAAATGAAACAACTTTCACTAAAAGTTGTCAAATAATTCATGGCCATTTCACTAAAGTGATTAATTTTCGTCCTATCTGATTGTGCTTAGTCCACATTGATTTTGTGATCTACCCTTTTCTTGAAATTATTTTTTTTTTTTTAATTTTTATTATGCATATTTACAATCGTTCCAAATCATAAGTAAATTTGTTGACTATTATGGATAATAGGACAAAGTAAAATAATAAATGCAACGGCAGTTATTATAGTTTTGCGTGTTTTATTTTGTGTTAAGCCCCCTAAACCGACCCTTATCTTTATGGCTGATATGGCTGAAAATCAATAGGTGACGTCCTTATGGGGTTTCGGATACACATATAAAGTTATATGTCGATTCATTCTGTCGGGAGATGTATTAAACAGACAAACATTTTTAAAAATTTTTTGGTATCAGGGGATCAGAACATATGAAATTCCTGTGAAAACTCTACATCGAATTCGTGATCGATTACATAACTTCCCCTAAAAGCCCCCCGAAACATGATTCGGTACTGCCGAGGGTGAGGTACTGCTGTAAACGCCAAGGTTCAGTATGGAGGAAGAAGATAGGACGTGTGTATTAGCGAAATATAGTAAATTTTATTATTTTTGTTTATTTAACTTTCTATTTCAGAGATTTTGGTCTGATAGTATGTTCTCGCTAAAATTACCTAAATATATTACATATGTATAATAATAACAAATAAATAAATGTATTTCCGTTAAACCAATAACATGGTAATAGGAACCATTAAGTTTCAAATATAAACAGCGATGGCAAAGGCAGGATTTTAAATTGTTTAAATATTTCTCTGCAGCTTGTTCTTTGAGTAATATTGTTTATAATTGTTAATGCTTTTTTTGGAAGTCTTTTTTTTTTTTTTTCCCTTCCGCGGAACTGACGGTCTGTCATTACTTCGCGGAAGGGAGGAAGGGTGGCTGGTAACGCCCCTTCTTCTGTTTTATTACCGCTACTGTTCCTTGTCAGCCCTCTCCTGAAGGGCCAACCCGCCCATGATGAGAGCTGCAAAATCGCAGCCTTCATCCCACGACTCCTGGGAGCGCAGCATAGCGTCCACGTAACTGGTAGCAGTCAGCGGGGCGCCCATGCTGCACTCCAGATTTTTCCTTCCCTCCTCAAATCTGGGGCATTTGAGGAGGACATGCTCCGCCGACTCCGTCTCACCAAGGCTGGAAGTCTGAAAATATTAATACTCGAGCTATATGCGCCCCAATGTATTAAACCTTAACTGATTGTGGAATGAAGGTATACGTAATATAAAGTAGTTATCGTTTCCTTTGGCACGATTTTTTTAAGATTTCGAAGTAAGAAGCAAACGGAACTCAGTTTCTTACCGATAATAGCCGTATGTTCAGCCCATGTTAGTTTCGTATCAATATGGAGACCTAGGAATTTTATATTATCTTTGAATGATACGGAAAGAGTATCAACAGTTAATGGTTGTTTCTCTTCTGGCAATTTATATTCGTAATTTTGAAGTTTAAGATAGTTTTAGTTTTAGACGCATTTAACATTAAATCATTGAAGAGAAGCCATTCGTTTAAAGTTTCAAGAGCTTTGGATATGGACACATTCAGAGAGGTGGAATTTTTGCCGTCACGAGTATATTAGTATCATCCGCAAAAAGGATCGAACTAAATGAATCATTTTTCACGACGTGAATACTTCTTTTTCATATTATGATTTTACTTATCTTGTTGAAGAGAACCGAGGATAATCCCAAATACAGTCGACTCTCGATATTACGAAACTAAAGGAGCATAATAAAAAAATTGTATTATCGAGTTTTTGCTATAATAAGAGTTCGTAATATCGAGTGAACATAATAAAAAATAGTAATATCGAGAGAGGTTAAAACTGTAAAGAAAACTATAAGAATTCTATTATACATTTTATTATGTATGTATTATACATTTAATAAATTCTGAACAAAAACAAAATTACATATATGTATGCATGTTCGTATGTATTTCCAAAAAGTTGAAAAAATAAAAAAAATCTAGTTGCTAAGCGTGCTCGATCCACTGCGTTTTCAATAGTAATGAGGGCGGAAAAAATGCTATCGTCAACTTCTTTAAGCAGATACTGGTGAAGTATTAGTATGAAGACTCGGACGCAGCTTTCGACGTAGGTGGCACTACTTCCGAGTCTGAGTCTTCTTCACAATCTTCGTTGTTTTCGTTGTAAAGGGATTGATGTAAATAAAAGAAACTTTTAAGTTTAAAGGATGTAAACAATGGATTATCATTTTTTTGACTTCTTAATATATCGTGTTCATACGTTCCTACTTCGTAATACCGCGAGTTTTAATCCAACATACCTTAAAAATCGATTCGTTGTACTGAGTGTACAAAAATGCATTGTTTTTTTTTTTTTTTCGCTATTTCGAGTTTTTGTCAAGGGACCAGGGCTTCATTTTGTAATATCAAGTGACGTTATATCGAGAGTCGACTGTGCTAAATATTCTTGCGGCTGACAGTACTTTCTGTTCGGCCACCTGGTATCGCTATCAACACCATATTATCTGCTACTGATAATAAAGTCATAATTTTTAAAAGTTGTCCATCCCATCAGGGGATCTCTAGATATTGCCTCACACTGATTATCTTTATCCCGTATAGAGGCAGGTTGAGTTCATGGGAAACTTCCATTTCAAGATTGGATTTTGTCTCCCCCATTCACGTATGGTTTCAGCTTACCACTAAGCCGACTTAGTGTGGGCTCATTTCATATAGTCAAAGTTAAAAAAAAAAAAAAAAAAAAAAAAAAACTACATTCATTCATATAGGTAGTCGAAAATAAGTTAAAAAAAATCAATTATACATGCTACCTGGAAAAAATTCAATAATCTACTATCATTAGGTATGGCGAGAATGGCTGTTTAATCATTTCTTAATTAATTACTTTTTCAAGTTTTTAATACAAGTCTAGTAAACGTGGAAAAATCCGAGATAGAATTTTTAACATTATGTGCACTCTAACTCACAAAAAATCATTACAATAACTTAGATTTTGACCGAAATGAGACGAAAATTAAAATCACTTTACTTCTGGGGCTGAGTACATTTTAGTAGTTGTAGAGAATATTAAGAGATACAATTATATACAATATAGGGTTGCAAGATTCATGCTTCGGCAACCTTTTATAAAATGTAGTTTTGATACACATTTCTTTAGACGTTTTCTTGATTTACGCAAAAGCGATTAATCCTTGTGAAAAATTAATCTTTACTAAAAAGGTTCTTATTCAATTTAATTTAGGCAGTGATTCAGAAAAAAAAAAAAAAAAAAACGCGAATTATTAGAATTTGGCAAAAGAAACAAGAATTTTTTTGTCCGAAATGAGCGGAAGATTTGTTCAATCTCTATGTTAGTGGAAACAGAGTACTTCTTACAAAGGATTGGAAGGAGATAAAGTCAGTTACAGATGCACATGTGTTTTTTTTTTACCTTTTAAAAATCTTTTTTTTTTTCTTCTGCTTTTTCTCTTTCTTTATAATTCATTACTTTACTTATCATTTTTATTGCTAACATCTTGTTGTTTTCACATGACAATATCGTTCGTAATTATATACCTAATAGATAAATAAAAAAAAAATTTGGTGTTTATCGTAAACAAGAATGTACCTTGTGGCTTGCAAAGTTAAATTTCAAACTAATCATTTTAAAGTGCAAACTATCCTTTTTAAAGTTGACTGTAAATGTTTTGAAGCGAATTAAGTTTTGTGCGAAATTATTTTTATCTTAGTGCAATACATTTTTTGTACTTAGGCATAGCAATGTTTATGTTCATTTAATCTATTTTAAAGTTCTTTTAAATATAAGCCTTCGGAAAGGGATGAGAGGAGGGGATTCGACTAAATACTTTACTATCGATGTAATGAATCGAATCAACATTTAGTATAAGGATTCAGAAGTCATTTTGTAAGTTAAATATTGATTTTGTTGCCCAAACGGTCTATTGGCTTTGGTGGGAGAGCAAAAATTGTAATAGATTAATTGGAGCTGGGGAAGTACTTAGTCGGTGATTCACCTTTTTTTCCCCATTTTTAGAACCAGGGGGTCGAAAAACAACGATACGTAACTTCCCCTATACTTTGCATAGCTGGGGAACTAATTTAAGAATCGATTGTTCTTAATGAACCATGACCTATTTTATTTCAGTGGAATATTCCACTTGAGAGACATTTGAATTTAGAAGTGATGCTTTGTTATTCTTTTGAAAATGAGAAATGAATTTTTAAACTTAAATTAAGGTCAATATGAAGCTGTCCTCTTTGCATCACACAGAAATGATCTTGCCTGGAGCTATTTGGCAAAACTTGGTGTACTAACTATGAAGGTCGGGATCCCACGATAAAACAGAGAATGTTCCTAAAAAGTATTATATTTTTTATATGTGTTCATCTTCATGGCCTTCCTGTACGATGGCTCTCTTTGTTTATATCTATGACGAGTCAAGGCTACCAATGAAAGCGGAGCAGTCCTCATTTATGTTAAAAAAAAAAGAAAAAATATCAGTCCATAAAAATGCAATGTGATAGCAATGTCACGCCTGGTTTATTATTATTCATGAAAAAAATTAAATGCATTATCATTAATGCAATACATTAAAAAAATGTATCGTTGAATCTATTCTTTTCTCACGGAGTATGATTTCAACAAATAATTAACCTACACTTAATGTCAAAGGAGGGGAGATTGGTGTCTCGAGTGGCACGGCACTTTCTCATCCTTCTATTTACTAGTTAATTTCAGTCCATTATCATTTTACAGCTCAAAGATATATATATAAATATATATATATATATATATAAATTTATTGTTTATTATTATTGGGACCTTGCAAATAAAGCTTTAGCTGGTACGGCCCCCATAGCTCAAATTAAAGAAAACACTCTAACGAGTTATTATTGGGTTCAGAAAAAAGTTGTAATGGTAAAATTTGTTCAAAATGTTGTCCTCTTTAAGATTGATAATAACTATCAAAGCTCTAAAGCCAACCCGTGCAGAGATATCTAAAAAAAAAAGAAAAGATTTCGTGGTTTTTAGGCCACAGAAAATTCGGCTGAGGTTTTTCGAATAGGAAAACTTGATTTTTCACTACTGGCTTCAATATATACAAGTAGGAAAAAAAAAAAATAGAATACCTGATCTCTTGCGTGATAAGATGTACCTGGCTATTGGGCTAATACATTTAGAAATAAATAAAATGTATTAATTAACAAATCTTTTTAAATGATTTGATGTCATCATTCATGTCAAAAGATTGTATAATTGATACTAATAATTTAAATACATATTTAATAAGATAAATTAATAATATATACTGTTTTTTCGTAAAACCCAGTACATATCTATACACGGTAATATACACCATCTTAATTGGACTTCACAAATCACTGATTTTTCCGTAAATCACACTATCTGTACACGCTAATATACACCACCTTAATAGACTTTTTGTTTTCTAAACCTGTGTCTGTTGCAGCTTGGAACGAGACGGCCTACACAGGTCCCTACCCTCTGACTACCCAAGAGACAAGCATGATCTTACCCATGGTCCTTCAACACCTCACCCCGACCTTCGTCTCCTTCTTCGGACTGGGAGCCGTCTCCGCTGCCGTCATGTCTTCTGCCGATTCCAGCGTCCTCTCCGCTTCCTCCATGTTTGCCAGGAATGTCTACAAACTCATCTTCCGGCAGAGAGTGAGTGGACTACTTTACACTATCAACCTTTTCGAAATGATTCTATTGCGATACCACCAAATTTCTGTCTAGTGAAATTCCTTCTATTTCTTATTGACATAGCTTAGTTTCATAAGCATTTTGCTTTCTACTAAGACCAATTTCATAAACCTTTCGTTCCCAACTAGGGCCAGCTTCATAATCCCTAACTCCAGCTTATTAGTAGTATTTCTTAACTATTACTTTTTCCCCGATTATGTTTTTAGTTGAGCGATATTTTGTTCTTCTTCCCACTATTTAACTTTGTGCAGTTTCAGTTATATACCTCCAATAGTTTCACAGATTTTGGGCGGACAGGGGGACAAACAGACAGTCAGACGTCAAACTAACGTTAATATTGTTTACGGTCTTTAACTTATGAAATGCTAAAAATAAAAGACTTTTTCTATTAAGAAAAATATCTCTAATGTTAATTTTCCTTAAACACAAATTCATATTGTTTGTATATTGTACAATGTACAAATTACAATAAGGTCACATGTGTACAGTTAATTGCTTTAAATTTAGTAGAACGTCGCGTGCATGTGAGGATAAATCAACCTCTTAATAAAAACAGGAGTTGGAAAGTATTTTGCATGCGTAACATGCGTGGCAACTATGTTATGCAAATTGGGTAATCTAAAAAGTAGGTTTTGTCCGAAAACTTGCAGAACCAAGAAAAGGAGGAGAGTATCGATAATATATATCGACATTATATAAAAAATAATCGGGTCAAAATATCGATATGCGATAACATCTGGACGTAAAAGTATTGGTTTAACGATATATTGTCTTTTTTATATAAAAAATATATTATTGATGAAAGACTTAAACTTTTTGTTGGGTAAATAAAATTCAAAGTAAAATAAGATATTTGATGTGGCAATTACAGGACATTCTTATACCAACCAAGCTTATAGATCACATTCTCTCTCCCCTTCCCCCTTTCATACTGGCATTACTGAGTATAAAAAAGTCACTCTCAGAATCACGCTGTACAATTAAACAAAAAAATACCGCTGACGCAATTACTTTCATATACCCAGTAATGCCAACATTCTTATTCTATCCAACAAAATATTTTGTAAAAAAAAAATCATATAATATATTCATTGTTTGGCCTTTTTTCATTACCTATGTGTACGTTCGTTACTTTCGTTACTTCTAACGAAATTCATCTGCACCTAACGAAATTTACGCTTTTTGATACTTTGCATTTTTGTAGTTCTACCCCTCTCTCCTGGTAAAGCTTCTCTCCCCCCCCCCCCCCCCCCCCCCCCCCCCAACCCTCTCAAACATCTCTAGATCCTTATCTCGCAAAAATATAAACAATATATACGTGTAAAAACATAGGTAGAGTAAATTTCAAAAATATAAATTTCAACGAAATATTATAATTTGTTATGTAAATAGAGATTCCTTGACATGGTTTCAAATTGAAGATGACAAAGAGACATGAAGAAACAGGTCTCATTATAACAGCAATCCGAGAAGAATGTATGACTGTAGTGGATTTATGGAGAGTAAATAGATTCATATATGGTTGAATCAAAGAAGGCGCTGCGGATCTCTCGTGCATTGTGTCGTAATGGAGAAGGTCCCACGTACTTGTACGTAGTATGTAGCTTATTACATCAGTGATTTAAGGCGGTAGGCAAGTTGCCAGACGTCATCTTTTTTAGTTTGTACCAGCAGAGTGGGGGAAAAGTCTTTATTCTGTTTTTCTGTCCATATTGATAGTTTCCAGGTTTTGGCACCTGATGTCACATCTCACATGATCTTTAAGACCTAATCAGAAATCGTTTAAAACAAAAATTATGGAGAAAACTGGATTACAGTTTATAGGGATTATTATTTATTTTTTTTCGAAGGTTTGGAAACCGTCCTGAAATTTCGTTTTGAAATGGATTTTTTAGAGTTTGCTTGATTAATGCTAAAACGGTTAGTCCCATAGAAAAATTGGTTCCTAACAAAAATGTTTCTTGTTATCTTATAGATTTTCAATTAACATAATGCTCTTGAATTCGAGACAGGACCAACACGAACAAAGTTAGAGTGCCTCAAGGAACGATTTCCTTAGAAGTTAGTTAGTTATTATGACTCATGCTCGGGCTTTAACTACGAGGTCATATCGCCTACTACCAGAGCGCTCTTTCGTCACTCTGGTGGACATGAGCCCGACTCTACTGTGGGAGTCCTAAATTTTGCCTACTCACTATTCACTTAGGCGAGGGGACTTTAACGAGTACCGGACATCGTACAGGCTCGGAACCATCGCTTAACATTCCATCCGAAGGACGGCATGCTTAAGTTTATTTTACCTCCCAGATAAAATAAACTAAGGGCCTCAGCCGGGTTTCGAACCCACGAACTAGAGCTCAGAAGGCTTCTTTATAAAGATATATTTCCTTAGAAAGAAATGTTTAAATTGTATCCATAACAACGAATTTAAAAATATATTTTTTATTAGTAGTAGTAGTTTATTTACTGAAAAGGATTAAAATAAATAAAACATATATATTCTGGCCATATCAGAACTTTCTTATACCAACCACTTTTAAACAGATCACTCGCCCTCCTCTTCTTAAAATTAATTTCATACAGGCATTACTGGATATATAAAAGTAATGCGTTGACGTTAGTAATTTTTTTGTTTCACTATACATTGTAATTCTGAGACTGATTTTCATAAAGTTTTCATTGGAATTTCATGTACTCCGGTCATTTGATTCAAAAATTATTAAAAAAATGTCCTGTCTGTGAACTCCTTGAAGAATGTCGAATATGTCTATCCAGACTCTTGTAATGACGACACATATTAATTTTCAGCCAAATCTGCCTCAGAAAAGTAGGAGACCAGATAAGGGACTCGTACTCACAAATACTAATAACTACTTATGTAACAAATATATATAAACGAAATTTAGTGTGTTGATTCAGAAGTCTCTGAGTACACCTATTAATTTTCAACCAAATAAATTAGTTCCAGGAGAAATGAGAAAAGTTATTTGATTAATTCGCGCTGGAGAAGTATTTGCCGGGGATTCATCGACGATGTTATATTTATTTTGTTTCCACCACACCAAATGTTCTTATACTTTGCATACCGGGAGGGTTGTCAGTCTGACGCTAAGTTCCTATTACTGATATAGGACGGAGTTGAATTTCGTATTAGCAGCCCTCCCTCAAACCTCCGATAGAATGGACATTTTCAATAAGTTGTGATTCATGTGTCGACCATCTTCGGGACTCATGACCAGGCTTTCTTTCTTCAGGTCAGAATGGACCTAGAGGAGAGGTTTATTTATCCCCCTGTCCTTCTCCCTACGCCATCTCTGGAGCAGCTCAATGTGACATGTGGTTCGTTTCGATCATAAAAGCGACCCGAAATATCGTTGGAAAAAGTGGACACCTCTAGAAGATTTGCCGGAAATATGGAAAATTGTGCATCCCAGGGAAGCCTATGGAACTCATTAATTGCTAGAATGTAAAATTAGCTAGCTCATTTTTTTCTTTCGTTGCAATATTATTTGAATACCTCTTAATCAGAAGTACTTTCTCTTAATTCGTAAATGGAAATGTATTTTTGTTGATTCATGCAAGTTTCACTGATAGACATGACGATGCAGTTGAGGAGGGGGTTGTTGAGGCGAGTTAAGCTCCAATCGAACAAGAGAAGCCTGGCTTCATTCACGTAAGACCAACACGAAGTGAGAATTGTTCAACCGTAGTTCCTTCCTCTGCGAGGTGAGCACGATTTACTGGAGCTAGTCCCAACCACCCGAACAGGTCTCATTCAGCAAATCTGAGCTGCTTCTGAGGTGGCGCAGTGAAAAGGGGATAAATAAACCTCTCTGTTAATATATAGGCCAAATCTCCCATCCCTTCTCTGGAAAAAAGGTACTCAAAACCTCTCGGTTAATATATAGGCCAAATCTCCCATCCCTTCTCTAGAAAAAAGGCACTCAAAACTTTCTCACGGTGTACCAAAAATGTTCTTTGAATAATATCTGATTGATTGCAGGGTTGGGTTTTATAACTATTTTATGAAAAATCCTAAGGCTCATTTAACAATGAATTTATCTACCTATTCAGAAGAGTAGGAGGCAGGAACTTCTTTAATGAAGCGCAGGATTCTTTCGAAACTCTGTTTCCTCAACTCACTTGAATTGACGAACGCCTCATTAAGGATTCTTCATCGAAGATGTGAATAACCTTCACATTCGCCCAGGATGGGATCCATGGTTACTTCTATCACTTCACATCTTCTGCAGAATACATCCGGAACAAGACGTGGTGTCGGTGTCTTGTTAGATCACTTCGAGTCCAATAAGTTCAATTCCATTGCTACCCGAGCCGTTTATCGGCTTGTTCATTTCCTTCCACTCCTGTATGCCCTGGAAAGCTGCAAGGCTTGCTGGAAGGAAGGCAGATTGGCTATCTGAACACGTACAGCTTCCATTACATATCAGTAAACTGATTCTCTTGTATACTCCTTGGTACAGATATGACCTGATTGAAATACTGTAGCATGTTGACCTAACTGTATTCTGTATTCTAAGTGTTTAGGGGAATAAATTCCAATATCTGACAGAAGAAAGTCCTCAGATTTGAGTTGGGGCAATAAATACAGTAGATACAGTTTTTAATTAGTTAAAAAATTAAGATAAATATTTTTTACATCTCTTTCGGAAGTATTTTTTTCTGGGCGTTTTTACGTCCCTTCTTCAGGGCTCACTGTGCAAAATATAGAAAAGAGAGAAAAAATAACAATAACAAATATAAAAAACAATATATTTAAAAAATAACGATAATATATAAAAAAAACCAAGAGAAATAAAATAAATTATAAGTAATGAAAAATAATGATTTGACAGACCTTAAAGTAGGATATTTGTGGCGGAACTCTATCAAAAAAATAAAAATGAAAGCTACGTATCAAATCATGCTTTTGTATATGAAACACGATTTTTTTTTATTATGGTTATTTTATTATTTGAAATATGAGAAAAAAATTCTGTTTTCAAACCAAGGGTTTCTGTAACCTAAATATTTTTAATTGATATTTATTGTCTTCAAGAAGTGGAGAAAGGCATAAAAAAATTAATTCCTTTATGAGTTAAAATTTTTTTCAAGAAGAGAGAAGCAATATTTAGTTTAATCGAAAATCTTCTTTCTTCCTGATATCGTAATCATAACTGGTTTGTTTAGAGGGAAAGTGTTTTTATTTTTAATAATTAATGTTTCAAATATAAACAGAGCAGACAAAGGCAGCATTTTATGTCTTTCAAACATTTCTCTGGAGTTTGTTCTTGCAGATATGCATAACTTAAATATTAGGTATTAATGAAACAGTTTTCTGCATATGCAAATTAATGTTGCAGGCTTCTGAGATGGAAATCATATGGGTTATGAGAGTTTCAATATTCGTCGTTGGAATCCTAGCCACCATCATGGCGCTGACTATACCTTCAATTTACGGTCTATGGTAAGTGAACTTTTTTTTTAATAATATGTTTTGTCATTATTTTTTAATTTTGTTATTAGCGTTGTTTGCAGCAGACTACCCAACGCTCTCGATCCGCTTCGCTTATCCATTTCTTTTTGCCAGCTCTCGTCTCTTTCATTTTCTCCTTATTTTGGATATTTTCATTTTTTTCTTCTGCCATAATCTCTATCGCTTCTGATTTCCCTCTCTTTGAATTTTCCTTTTCTTTATTATTCTTATTGTTTTCTCGCTATTCTGCTTCCCTTTGCATGTACTTAATTTTTTTTTTATAATTTAATAAGGACATTCTAGTATATTCATCCAACTGATCTGGAAATGGAATTAATACTGTTGGGTATGAAAAAAAATACTGATAAAAAAAATTAGATAATAAAATTAGAACATGAAATGAAATATATATATCAAAGTCAACTGAGAATAAAACGAGCATGCACCATTTAAAACGTAAAAATAAAAGGTAAATTAAACATTTTAAACAACCCCGACATAAAAAATTTTTTTATTCTTTCATTTTTTTCTTTGAAATCTTGGTGGGGAGAGCTTTTTTTCTCGTTATAAGGGTTTGGCCTTATAACTATTTGAGCTCAAACTCCAAGTCTCTATTTATAATAGAAGCCAAGATCCCTACACAGGCTCTGATGAAATCTGAAGATCTTGGAAACGGCATACCCGATTTCCACCAAACATGACTCTCGGAAATACCAGCTTTTGAAACAAAAAAACCGCTTTGAAATCGGTTCAGCCGTCTTGGAGCTAAGATGCCACGGACAGACACACACAGACGGCTTCAAACTTATAACACCCCTCCTTTTGCTTCGGGGGTTAATAAATAATAGGAGGTTCCAGTTGTCATGACAACCTCATGTTTCATTCCATGTCTCTCATCCTACAACATCTTTGTACAATTTAAGATCAGGTTGGGTTCCATCTCTTCCATGACGTCTTTAGGACGGCAGTAGTGGAAGCTGAAAGGTCAGGGGGTGGAAGGGACAGGAGAACCAATATTCTTGTCTTGTCTGTAGTCTTTCTCTTAGTTGTTCGAGAATCTTTTCATCACGGTCATGTCAATCGTTTTATCATCACCGTCAGTTTTTGAATCGATATACTGACGTTTACACAAGTACTTACGCAAAACATTTGATCTTCTAGTCCAAGTCTCTGACTGAGAGCCTCTTCTCGACCTTTCGGCTCTCTTCAAGGACCCTCGGCAACTCTTCCTTGTCAGAAGAGTGGGCCTCCTCTCATGTTCCTATTGTCTGTTGTGACTCAGGTCGATGTGCTCGGATCTGGTCTACGTGATCCTCTTCCCCCAGCTCTTGATGGTGGTCCACTTCAAGGACTACTGCAACACCTACGGTTCTCTCTCTGCCTACATCGTGGCTCTTCTGGTCCGGGTCTCTGGAGGAGAGCCACTCCTTGGACTCCCGGCTCTCATCAAGTACCCTGGATGGGATGGCGAGCGGCAACTCTTCCCTTTCAGGACTATGGCCATGCTCATATCTCTGTTCACACTCATTGGAGTTTCATGGTTAACCAAGTACGTACCTGGTCAAATATCTTACCAACTTATAATATTATTATTTTTTATTAGAGATGTTTTCGCCAGAGATCTTGTGGAAGTTCATTGTAAATACTATTGAATAAAAACACTTAGAACAAGTCAAAAAATTCCACTATATTTATATAAAATACACAATATATTTCGCTGGTTAGAGCATTGTCAAGTGTACAGGATACAGATAATGACTGGTGGTAAAATTTTGAAAAAATTTCAAGATAGAGGGTGGGAGGGGTAGGAGGGGAAGTGTGAGGGAGGGGGAAGAACAGGAGGGGGCGGGGGAACTACCATACTATATCACCATTTAATCCAAAAAATAATTAAATAATATATATCAATATTAACCTATTACTTATATCACAATTAAAAACTAAAAAACCAAAAAACAGACAACTACTAGATCACCGTAAAATGAAATAAAAACATATTGCACCCCTGTAACATTAAATTATTAATAGTGAACAGAACATAATAATAGTTAGCCAAGTCTATCTTGGAAGTTTCAAATTGAGGAGGGGGGAATGATTTAAATCAGTTTGTTCGTTGAGTAGTAACTACCGTAGTACTACCCCGTCAACCCCGTCCCCCTCCCACCCTCTATCTTGAAATTTTTTCAAAATTTTACCACCAGTCATTATCTGTATCCTGTATGACAATGCTCTAACCAGCGAAATATATTGTGTATTTTATATAAAAATAGTGGAATTTTTTGACTTGTTCTAAGTGTTTTATTCAGTAGTATTTTTTATTAATTGTTTTTATTAATTTACATTCATTATGACGTGTAATAGGTAAGTTCGAACCATCTCGGCATTTGACCATTCTACCTTCACAATAGATCAAAAGGATCGAGTTGACCTTATCTTGTAGATGTAGGGAAGTTGCAAAATTAAAAGGGCAACTGTCAAACGACCTATTTCCTATCGAACCACTTTTGAAAACAACCATGGAAACCCCCCTCCCCAGAGGGAAAAAGCCCTTTTTCTAAGGAGAGGCAATTGGCCAGATCGAAAAGTTTAGTCTACATTGAAGCCTTTCTCCGTGACAAGATAAACATGGGAAATTTGTGTATGATGGACTGGAAACCAGGGACTGACTCTCGGGCCAAATTCATCTGTGGGTCCCCATAAATGACGTCATTTTACGCCCCCAACTATATAAATTATAGGGGAAGTTATTTAAGTTTTCAACGGAATTTCAGGTTTTCCGACCCCTTGATTTCAAAAGTTAAAAAAGAAAATCTGTCTATCTGTGTGCGTGTGTCTATGAACACGATAACTTCCGATGGAATGAATGTATCTACACAAAAGTTTAGTGTGTATCCAGAATCCTCAAGGGACGACATCTATTGATTTTCAGTCAAAGGAAAGGGGGGATTAGTGATTTGCGAAATGAATGTATTGACACAAAATTTCATATGTAAATTCAAACTCCCTTAAGGACGACACATAATAATTTTCTGGAGCGATGACCGAAGAGAATCCCTTTTTTAGAAACTTTGAATTTAAATATAACATTTCATGTCGATACATTCATTACATCGGTAGATATTAGAGTTTTTGTGTTAAGCCCTCCCCTAATCGCTCCTCTCGATTCGCTGATTTGACTGAAAATCAATAGGTCTCTGATAATGGAATTTTGGGTACAAATTTAAAATTTTATGTTGACACATTCATTCTATTGGGAGACATGAAATTCTGGTGAAAAATCAACATCGAATTTCTGACTGATTACGTAACTTTTTCTATACTTTGTATAGTACTGGGGAAGTAAAAATGCAAGAATTTGTATATCACCTAAATGGCTATAAGTTTACATTTGAAATTAATAAAGTTAATATTTTATTTACAATTATGATAAGTTATGTGTGCTCTCAATAAGTGGAATTTTATGTATTTTATGTCGATTTTCCTATGTTAAGTTTCACATAGCTCAGGAACTACCACTTTCCCAATAGTTTCTTTATTTTATTTATTTTTTTTATTTTTTTCTTAACGGGTGCTCCGGCAAATCACCCGACCCGATATCGTCGGGATTGAGGTACATATGTTTTTTCTTAACGGGTGCTCCGGCAAATCACCCGACCCGATATCGTCGGGATTGAGGTACATATGTTTTATTATATTTGCTCATTTACATTTTATATACAATTAACGTTTTTGTTGCTATGGATGTCTGGGGGCGACTGCCTCTGGTCCCTAGCGGGACAGACTGGCGCTCCCAGACCCCCTTGTATTGCGGCTGCCTGGTGGCGCCGAGAGAGCTCAAGATCAGTGGAATGGGGCTGATTCTACATCGCGGTAGCCGGGGCAGGACTCGGGCCTGGCCCGTCAATCGCTATCTTTTTTTTATTATTGTTAGCCCCCTTTCCTTTATAGAAATGTGAGTATTGTTGGTGATCTATTGCAGGCACGTGTTCGAGACGGGCTACCTGGCGCCCGGCTACGACCTATTCCGATGTGTGGTCAACATCCCCGAGGATGTGGTCCGTGTAGGAGAGCCTGCAGAGGGGGAGATGTCAGTGATGACTTCCGGAGCCATGGGGCCTCTCTACGGCACTGCGGCTGCCACCACTCTGATTGGGAAGGACGAGATGAATGGTCGGATCAACCCCGCCCTTGAGACAGACGAAGATGACCCTGCAACCGACCTAGCCGAGATGAAAGCACGAGCCAGTGTTCCCAAACAGACACAGCTCTAAACTACACGTACTTTACTACTTTCAGTTTCTTACTTATTTTATGTTGTCTGCCCATGAACTATGTACAGTCCTTACTAGCTATGTGCTGCCTGGTAACCATCCAGCTTTCTTTAAATATTATAAAATTCGGCAGAAATACCTTAATTAAACTGGTACAGAACATTGAAGATTCTAAGTTGAATATATCGAGCTAAGGGTTTTGTTGATTTTTTCCGGCATTTTTTTCCAGAGGCGTCTTCTCTTTTCTTTTTTGACAATATTTCGGGACACTTCCACGTCCCTTCTTCAGGTCACTATGAACATTTTCCTCCTGGTGACCCTCCTTTTTATAGCCAAAACCTTGTCTGTGGCGGTTTCTCTCTTTCTCTTCCAAGAACTAATTGTTTAACAAGTCCGAGGTAATTTACAGATTGGTCCGCTCACCAGCCAATAATTTTTGAATCCATCTCTGATGGTATCCCTCGCCTCAGTTCACCTTCAAAAAATGGCGGCCATGCAGTTCCTCAGTGATTTTTGTGATTGGCTCCCAAAATTAATTACCCTGCTGTTGTTCATAATCATGTGGCCGACCGACAGAGACAGAAGGCTCAATAATGACATTTTGACCTAAAAATTGTTGTTTGTTTTTAGTAATACTTGCAAAAAGAAAGATTTCTGAGAACGATTCAGTCCACTCTGGAGCAAAAAATGGCGACATTTGTTTACAGTCACAAGTTTCCGAGGCAAAGTTACTATTTGTTATACTTAGATAGACGTTCCTTCTTGTCCATGGAACAAAAGTAACCTTGTCCAATTTGGAACGAGAGTCCAATTAGTAGCGGATAAGAAATTCGCGACATGAACAGAATGTATCTCCAATGTGATACGTATTACACGTGTCACAGCACGTTTGCACGTATTACACGTGTCACAGCAGTGAGTCATACTTGATGAGATATTATATTTGCCAGAAATTACTACGTCACTACTTCTTTCTGAATACTTTATCCCCTGAAACATTGGAGGATTTAGAAGTTTTAGGTTCAGGTGACAAGGTTCTCTTGTAGAAACTTTATATTGTAGGTTAGATTAGGTTTTATGACTCATACCCGGGCTTTAACTACGAGGTCATATCGCCTACTACCAAAGCGCTCTTTCGTCACTCTGGTTGACATGAGCCTGACTCTATTGTGGGAGTCCTAAATTTTGCCTACCCTAAATTTTTATTCACCTCAGGCTGGGGTCTTTAACGAGTACCTGACATCGTACAGGCTGAGGACCATCGCTTAACGTCCCATCCGAAGGACGGCGTGCTTAAGTTTATTTTACCTCCCAGATAAAATAAACTAAGGGCCTCGGTCGGGTTTCGAACCCACGATCTTGAGCTCAGAAGACAAGCACACATACCACTGAGCTACCGGCGCCCTTTCTTTGTATTGTACTCCACAGACTTCTTTGACTTGACTCACTGTCGTCTTTTAGTAGTTTAAATTTTTATTTTATATTTTATTTTAAGAATGGGTCTGAGATTGGTGTGACAACCGAAAGCTCTCACCCTAAATAAATATCTTTCTTGGAACAGGAATTTTTTCATTTTTCTTAGTAAAAACAAAGAAACTGTTTAACATTTAATCCCAATTTAAAATTTCATGGTGTACTGGTTACATTTTATACTGTCTTCAGCACAAATTTCGAAAGTTACATTTAAGTTTGCTAGATCGGTCTATTTAAACAATTGGAGGCTACCAGAGGCTGTCAAAGGAAACCCCATGGAGGTGGGAAGTTCTGTCTTAAAGGAATGATCTAACTGTGAAGATATTTGAATATAAGCATAATCTTCAAAAAATATAATAAGAAAATCAAATAAAGTAAAGAAGTAGATTACATAATATATGAAATAATGGCCGTATGAAATAATACCAACCAGCGAACTTAAATGTCACTTTTGAACTTTGTGTTGAGGATGATGATGATGCGATACGCTACAGAATATATTTTTATGGAATTAGACAATGTAATAGTTAAATAACTTTTTTTCATTAATTTCCCACTTTTTTCATTAGTTTCCCACTATACCGACAGAGATCGCAAAATTGTACATGGACATTCTTTCTTAATAATTGAGAATCTTGTTTCTGTGAATTGCCGACATAATTATGTCGCATCTGTGTCAACTCATGACTACTAACATTCGCATTTGTCACCATTTCTTGCTTCCTACCTTATAACAAGGTTACGACTTTAGAAATTTTGAACAAAACTGTTTAAACTCAATGTGTTTCATTTTCAATTAGTTCATGTTTTCAATTTGCAGGAGTAAAAAATAAGTTTGCCCAATAATCAATATTTTTAAGCCCCACCTCTCGTTGCAAAGTTATGAATGGGGTTTCGTTATTTGTAACATGTGTACAAGTGTATATATATATTTTATGTTCACATATCACTTACTGTTGAGAAATATACACCTATGTGTATATGTAAAATTTATTATTTATGACGGAAACTTCACTACAATAGACATTGCCAGCGGTGTGGGATATTTACTGCCACAAAATACATATTAAAATAAATAAATAAATAAATGGATTATGAATCCTACTAGAAAATCACCTGACGATGTAAAATGCATTTATAGAATTAGTACATCACGCTATAAATATCACCTTAGGTCTTTCGAAGTAAAGAAATGAACTATTTTAATTAAACATATGTTCAACATTAATTATTATTATAATGTATATTATTATAATGATAATTATAAATAGGTACAATAAGTGATAATAGCTCCCCAATAAAATTTCATCAGGGAACCTTCATATCACTAGTTATTAATGTTTGTAAAAATAATATATAATTTAAATGTAGCTTAGAAGAATCAATATATTTATTCAAATATGTGAGAAACGTAAAATTTACATATCATTTAGTGGCCTAAAATAAAATAAATAGATGTCGTAACTAGGGTGGTTATTCTTGCAGAAGACGGTTATAATCAGTATTATATATATTACCGGTAACTTATAATATATAAACTATAACTTGTGTGTATGTATTGTATAAATTTGATGTTTTGAAAGCCTTCCCTTCATAAAGGCATGTATTTGCAACCGTCCTTTAAGAAATGCATATCTTTTCATGCAAACACTTAAAATAGTATTTTATTTTTTTTACTTTATTCTGTCATTCCACATCGAACCTTGAAGTCAATGACATTTTTTATTTTTGATCATTTTTTTTTACATACAATGAATGAATCCTTAAAAGCTCCTTTCTGGAAAAGTAATATGTTGTAAGAACATCAATTTCGGTTAAAGTCTTAAGTCTGGTGGATTCGAGGGAAAACCATTTCTCATTTTTCATAGCTACAAAAAAATACCCTTTTTTCTCGACATAAAAATGAAGTATATTATCTAAGCATAAATTTGGCTATCCATGAGCTGTGTTCTTATTTTTTCAAGCAAAAAAATAAATTTTATCTTTAAGATATTGCACCGAAAATTCTGAAAAAAACACGTCTTTATATTTCAGTCATACTATTTGTAAAAAAATGTGGTCAACATAAAAATGTCAGTGTTTTTCTTTATGGTGCCCTGTTTGACATACCCAAATCCATATTTTTCATTTTTTTTATTAATTATAGTTTTGACTATTTATTTTTTCTATAATTTGTTAAAATTTACTATTTTCCTTTTTCTAATAATTACCTGAAAGTGTTTTATGAGATATGTCTGTAATGAATACAAATTAAAACGTATACATTTTATCATAAAAAAGCAATATAATTATTATTTTCTCATATTTAATCCTTGAGGATATTGTTACTAGTTTTGTTGTATATATTTTAGCATCATGTACATTACGTAAAAACTATTTTAAAACAAATTATTTAAATAAAAATATATAAGTTTAGAATTGTTACTACGTGCTTGGTATATAAGATAAATGTTAAAGGTCAGAAACATTCAAGTAAGGAAAATAAATATACTTATTTTATAAATATATATATTTCTGTAAAAATATTTATAAATTATAAATATCAACGACAATACGGTTAGACAGTGTTTTTTGTTTATTTTAAAATGCTTACTTCCGCCATTTGAATACAGTATATATTATTATCATTGTATATACTTTTAGGATTTTAGCATAAATACTTTATTGGGTAGATTGTATGTACTTAATTGTGACAGGTTGCGCATGTATATGTTATTTTAGTATATAGTTTCAGAGTATATGACAGAGAATTAACTAGGCTCTAACACAATAAGTATATACATATATACTGTATGCAATTGTTTTTTATTTTTTATTATATTTTTATAACTGTTAATTTCTCTTTAGTTTAAAAACTGTTGTATGCCCAACGGAGCATGATGAAATAATATAATCTGCATGTGTATACCGCAGACAGGAGGTCCGAACGCTAATCTAATATCTCATTAAATAAATAATAAAACGAAAAAATAAATAAAATGTGCTAGAAAATTAATTGCGAAATATATTTTTGATCTTGAGAACAATAGAATCGGCAACTTACTTTGATGAGCTTGTATAATTTAAATTTACGTTTGCGTAATAAAAACCTATATAATATTTTTTTTTTGTTTGGACAGAGATAATCGACAGTTGCGTATAGTATATGCGACTATAGTCATATATTATATGCAAAGATGCACTTCACCATAATATATACAATGTTATGTATATCTATAGCCTTGGTTCGTTAAAAGGATATCCAAAGCTTTGGCAATTTGTCCTAATAGCGCATAGGGCACCGCTCACTCTTTTATTAACCAACTCAATCTAAGTGTAATGTTGCGGAGAAGCCATTTTTCATTATGTTATTTAACTAGCCAGTTCACTCGGCGATGCTCGTTTGTTTGTGATTTATCGCCGGGCTTCAAATACGAGGTCATATCGCCTACTACCAGATGGCTCTTTCCTCGCCCTGGTAGACCATAAGCCTGACAATAGTGGTAGTCCTCAATTTTGCCTACTCAGGGTTTTTTAACGAATATCTGAAAAGCTCGGGACCATCGCCTAATTCCTCAACCTTTCTACATTCCAGTTAAAAAACAAAAACAAACACGCAGAGGAGTCGAGGCCACACGTCGCGCAGTCTAGGCTGATGAGGGTGTTGAATGTGACTAATGTTCTTTCCTTAATGTTCGGTCATGTTGAAGCCTACTGAACATAACGCAATTTTATATGTTGTGTTAATTTGGGGATAAAGTGGGGCGGCGAAAGCACGGAGCAGGGAAATTTCTAGGGCCGGCGCTGCAAAAAGGCAGTTTTTCCTCATTTGGATTAACTTATTTTCAAGTGAACGAATTAAAACGAAAATTATCTACTCGTTTATCTGTAGGAATGGATCCGAAAATCTTTACATATTGTGAATATTGATTTAATAATGAACCTTGCAGTGACATTACCTAAATATATTTTCCTATTCTTGTAACTCGCCTATTGTTGTATATTCTGTAATATAACTTCTCTCCGCCCTCCTGAGTTAGTTATTGTAAATCACGCCCAGGCTTTAACAACGAGGTCATATCGCCTACTACCAGAGTGCTCTTTTGTCACTCTGGTGGTCATGAGCCCGAGTAGCCAACATCGTACCGGCTTGGTCCCAACGCTTGACGTCTCATCCGAGGTTTTTCCACCTCCCAAAATAAACCTAACGGCCTCGGCCAGATTTTCCTGTCTTCTTGGAACACCATATAATATGCTCTTTTGTTCATTTATTCCTTATTTATTTTATTTTATAAAAATGTGTGGAGGCACAACTGTACTAATGACGCACATAACATGGAATTTTAGTTCGAAGTGTCCTATTTTTGCGTTAATACTTCCTTCATAATTTATACAAAAACAAACTATAAACATATTTTATTTAATACTTGTCGTTTAGTTGTTAAAATTTATGTGTTATTACTATTTATTACCAAATATATTTATTTTATAACATTAAACAATTATTTTACTGTTATTCATTTTAAAGTTACCGAAACTGTTTGAAGTCTTCTTTTCAACTGTTTCTTTGATATTATTAATTGTTGAACTTTATTGTTAACTATTTAAATCTATATGTAAAAAGAGAGAAAAACAAAACTTGTTTTTGTTATTTATCTATTAATATCTGTATGTAGTAAATTGTGTACTAATTAATATATTTACGTAGTAAAATTTATGTATATTTTTGAATTGCGATTGTTGTAGAAAACAAACAAAAATGTTTCCAAATCTATGGTGTTGAAACGCAACTTCATATGTCAAAAAAACCTAATTTTTCAGGCATATAAATATATTGAAGCTAAAATTTGAAAAACGATTTTAATTAAATAATTTATAAGAAATTGAAATTATGATATAATAATATACTAGAGAATTAGATACACAAGTTCACTACAAAATATTCCGGGGTTAGCTAAAAAGGAATTGAAGACATTTCTTATCATATTCATTTTTTTAACAGAATTCGTAAAAACTTCTAATTCAATTTGTTCTTACGTACTTATGAGGTTGCGTTTCAACAGCATATACTGCATATTGTACCGCAGACTACGTATTAAGCCATTGTATATTATATTAAAAATATATTATACAATATTGTGTAACATATAGTTTATTGTAATATAATAAAATAAATTGTATCATTTATAATGTACTGTAACAATATTACAATATATATTGTATTGTAATTTTATTACAAAATGTGTGTTTCTTGTATAATAATATAACATTATAATGAAACATTATATTTGTAATATATTATTATTGTAATGTTATTTTAATTATAATATATTAAAAATGTAATGTTTTATATTATGTAATTTTCGTATAGTTTCTGCGAAAATTAGCTTCAATAGTTGTTCTGATTTGTAAATGTTAGATGAGCTTTCTCTATAACTTTGGCCGAACTGTGTGTGCGTTATTGATTTAGATACTCAAAAACTTGTATAACAACGATATCCAGAATGAAAAAAAAAAAAAAAAAAAAAAAAAAAAATGGACGACTGTTATTAATTAGATTTGTAGAGTAATTCTTTCAATTTTTGAAATGTTACCCATTTATGATATTTTGAGGAGAAAAAAAAAGATAAATTATATATTTTAATGCTATAATATTCATAAAGTTGACTTAATGTAAACGCAAACATATCATTTAAGTGTTACTTATATTGAAATTATAATAATAAAAATAAATCTATTAAATTTTTATGTGTGTATATACAAGGTGTTTTTCTTTTAAATGTTTAGAATTTCATTTAGATTGCTGATTATTTTAAACCAAATAAACAAATGTTGAACATTAAATGTATGCTTTTTATGTTTACCTTTTTATCATCAATTTTTTTTATGGTAGTCGGAAATATCATATTTTCAATAATCAAAAATCATATTTTGTTTCCATCTATAAAATAAAACTTTTAGAGCTCGTGTGTTCTCGACACATCGGATTTCTATGGTATTAAAAGTGTTTTTTTTTTTTTAAATGTTTTGAAATCAGAATTTCTGCCCACTCTAATGATTGTATTTAAATGATGAAAATTGAGCAGTATACGACTTATCGAATTCAAGATATCTATGACGTTTTATTGGTCAAAACTTGAATTTATTCTTCGAATTTTGTTTCTGTTTTGTAGCAGATACTCGGGAGAAACTGTGTTGGCGGAATGCAAAAGAAGTCAGCTATAATAACTGTTGAAGAGGGATCGGTCAATATACATGTGCTTCTCCTGGTTAGATCTTTATTCACATACTTTATCATTTTATTCAATAGCATACTCTTTTTGACAATAACTACTTCAAAAAATTTTTTCTTATAAGTATGGGTCATTTTAAGCCAAAACTAACACCTTTCTGAATCAAAAGTTTGATTTTCCTATAGAAAATTATAATGTTTCACTACTGCAGGTATACGGACTATTGAAAACCCTTCCACATTTTCGAATACCTCTTTCAGAGGTACAACATATCAATATTAACATGAATATCAAAATTTTGATGAGAGAAAAAATTAGTTTTGGCGTGAAATGATCCTTATACAACTTTATTTTATGGAGTAGAAAATTAATAAATAATAAAAAAAGTATACTTGTCCCAATCGACCAGCATTAAGCATCTCTAGATAGATTTAATTTATGAATAAAAGCACATCAAAATATCGTATTTACAAAGGGAATAAATATGTGAAATTTGTGGAAACAAGGAATTCATCTCAACACAGACATACAAATATAAATTAAGATTTATTTATAAATTAATAATGGCCGATATTTAGAGTTTGTTTGAAAATTAAACAAACATGACAAGATACTGTTTAATAAACATAACCACCATTGCTGGCGTACTGTTGTCCTCCTGAAGGTCTTGACGATGAAGGATATCCTCCTCCAGACTGAGGGCTGGAGTATGTTTGAGATGGCAGTCCAAAGCTGATAGAAGGTACAGGTGGGAACACTTGAACATTTTGTCCGGCAAACTGATTTCTTCCGGGACTGCCAGAGCCTGTGGAAGGAGCACCATAACTAGAAGAAGGAGAAGCGCTTTGTGAAGGAGCTCCATAGCTACTGGATGGCTGAAACCCAGAACCGCCTCCACCAACACCCGCGGAAGGTGCTCCATAGCTCCCTGATGGCCCCTGCGGTGCCCCATAGCTTGAAGACGGTTGTTGTGATGGTGCACCATAGCTACTTGAAGGCCTTTGTGAAGGGGCGCCGTAGCTCGAAGAAGGAGTTTGAGTTGGTCCTCCGTAACTTCCTGAAGGTCTTTGACCAGAGGATCCAAATCCAGATTGACTTGGAGCCCCATAATTGGAAGAGGGTGCACCCGATGATGGTGCACCGTAACTTGAAGATGGTTGAAAGCTGCTGGGGGCTCCGTAACTTGAGGATGGCTGTTGTGAAGGTGTACCGTAACTTGATGATGGTTGTTGAGGAGTACCGTAACTACTTGAGGGCCTTTGAGCTGGTGCGCCATAACTGGAAGAAGGAGTTTGAGAAGGAGATCCATAAGACGACGAAGGAACCGATTGGGCAGGGGTTCCATAGCTAGAAGAAGGTTGCTGTGCAGGAGTTCCGTAAGAAGAAGAAGGCCTTTGAGGTTGTGAGCCGAATGAGGAAGATGGAGCTCCGTAACTGGAAGAAGGTTGCTGAGAAGGTGAACCATAACTGGAAGATGGCTGTTGTCCAAACCCTCCCGAAGGACGACCTGCAGCTGGTGCTCCGTAACTTGAAGAAGGTTGCTGGCCAGGTGTTCCATAACTCTGAGAAGGTTGCTGCCCAAAACCACCAAAACTTGGAGTCCCTCCAGAAGGAGGGTTGTAATTATAACCTCCGAGCGAAGACTGCGATGTACCTCCTGCAGAAGGAGCACCATAAGACGACGAAGGCTGCTGCCCCGGAGCACCATAGCTTGTGGATGGTCGTTGACTTGGGGCACCGTAACTTGAAGATGGTTGTTGTCCTGGTGCACCATAAGATGATGAAGGTCGCTGAGCTGGAGCACCATAAGAAGACGATGGCTGTTGGCCAGAACCGAATCCTGAGACAGGACGTCCTCCAGAAGGTGCACCGTAGCTGGATGATGGCTGTCTAGGTGTTCCATAACTCGACGAAGGTTGTTGTCCTGGAGCACCATAACTTCCAGATGGTTGTGAACCGAAACCTCCAAAACTTGAAGATCCTCCTTGAGATGGAGAGCCATAACTAGAAGAAGGGGTTTGGGAAGGAGCACCATAGCTTCCCGAGGGTCTGCCTCCACCACCCAAGGATGGTGCCCCATAGCTTGAAGAAGGTGCACCACCTCCAATTCCTTGAGAAGGTGCCCCGTAGCTAGAAGAAGGTGCACCACCTCCAATTCCTTGAGATGGTGCCCCGTAGCTGGAAGAAGGCGCTCCACCTCCAATTCCTTGAGAAGGTGCCCCGTAGCTAGAAGAAGGTGCACCACCTCCAATTCCTTGAGAAGGTGCCCCGTAGCTAGAAGAAGGTGCACCACCTCCAATTCCTTGAGAAGGTGCCCCGTAGCTGGAAGAAGGAGCCCCACCTCCAATTCCTTGAGATGGTGCCCCGTAGCTGGAAGAAGGCGCTCCACCTCCAATTCCTTGAGATGGTGCTCCGTAGCTAGAAGAAGGCGCTCCACCTCCAAATCCGGGAGATGGTGCTCCATAGCTTGAAGAAGGTGTTCCCCCTCCAAACCCTTGGGATGGTGCCCCGTAGCTGGAAGAAGGCACCCCACCACCGATTCCTGTTGACGGTGCCCCATAACTGGAAGAAGGCGCTCCACCTCCAATACCTTGAGATGGTGCTCCATAGCTAGAAGAAGGCGCTCCACCTCCAATTCCTTGAGATGGTGCCCCATAGCTAGAAGAAGGCGCTCCACCTCCAATTCCTTGAGATGGTGCTCCATAGCTAGAAGAAGGAGCTCCACCTCCAATTCCTTGGGATGGTGCTCCATAGCTAGAAGAAGGTGCTCCACCTCCAATTCCTTGGGATGGTGCTCCATAGCTAGAAGAAGGCGCTCCACCTCCAAATCCTGGGGATGGTGCCCCGTAGCTGGAAGAAGGACCACTTGGTACAGGAGCAGGTCTGGCGGGTACTCCATAGCTGGTCGCAGGTGGAGACACAGGACTTCCAAGCCCTACGGATGGTCGAGGGTAGTTGTAGCCTCCTCCACCACCACCTCCTCCGGCCAGGGGTGCTGTACAACAACAAATATATTAGTTAGTTACGTGATATTTCATATTATCTTGTTCAAATATATACACTGATTGAAACGACAAAAGTACATGTTTCGATCATTTTTCCTATCTGTGCTTTTGATGCGTGAACCGTTTTTAATCAAATTACTTTTTTATAAGACAAATATAACAAATTACTTTTTTATAACAAATTACTTTTTTATAAGACAAATATAACAAATTACTTTTTTATAAGACAAATATAACAAATTACTTATTTATAACAAATTACTTTTTTATAAGGCAATCTGGATTCAAAATTACGGTTTAGTAATTCGTATGTAGTTGAGATTGATAAGATCTAAGTATTGACTGCTGCTGAAATCTATAGTAAAATATTTTTAGTTCCTCAGTTATTAGATAACAGATGAACTGTTGTTCGTCGCAAAAAGCGGTGAAATTGCACACAAATTTGTTTGCTATAAATCCTAGACGCCTTTATATTCATTGGTTGCAATTAGAAATAATGAAACACAATTTAAAAGAAACGATTTCATAGGAAGTATGATAATATAATGAGAAGCGTAGATAACTTTATTAGCTCTATGACGTAAAAACAAAATGTTAGACTTTGTCTTCAATATATAAATGTTGTTCCAAATAAATGAGCCTTTTCAGACCGGCTATAAACCTGGTTTTGGACTTCCCTTTCAACAGGTCGAAACTATGAATTGAAAACATATTTCTTAAAGAATACACTCACACAGTACTTGTCAATATTTTCACTATATTGATCAAAATTACACGACTATAGTTTCGCCTTTTACGGCATTATCAAGTGAACTAAACCAAGAGTTCTGCTTGGTTTAGTTCACTATAATGCCGTAAGAGGCGAAACTATAGTCGTGTGATTTTGACCAATACAGTGAATATATTACAAGTAGTGTGTGTGTAATCTTTTATCCTTCACAATATTAATTTTCACAAAGTAGACCTGGAATCAGTTCGACATATTTCTTAAATACAAAGTTGACAAAATTAATGCATTTAAAAAAAAAAAAAAGTCCTGAATTTATTGTCCTGAATAACTATAGAAACTTGAATTAACCGAATTCACGTTTTCCTCAAGAAGGATATTTTAGTATCTGTAAATTATTGGACATCGTCTAAAAAACGCGATACCCCTAAGCATTTTGAGAAATAATTTGAAGGGATGGTTAACTTAAATTTTTTTTCCCCTCAAAATTCCGAATTTGTTGTTTTTTTACTGATTTAGGGTGTAGAGGCAGTGAACTTGTCTATACTAAAAACGAAGAACAAACGAACTAAACAGTAAACAAGAGGAATTCGAGGTTCTGTCGTGTAAAAGAAAATTCAGGTTACATATCAACAGGTTACAAAATCAGAACGTTAAATGATAGTCCCGAGCCTGCGCAATATCAGTTATTGAAAATCTGGGTAGGCAGAATTTATGACCCCCACAGTAGTCGAGCTAATGTTCAACTGAGCGATGAAAGACCGCTCTGGTAGTAGGCAATATGACTAGTTAAAGCCCTAGGCATGACAAAATAACCACTAATATATGAAATATATTTAAAAATCCCCAGCCGTGTTTATGGAGGGCGATGTTAATTCAGTCTCCAGGGCTCTAATCCTCGTATCAGATGGGATTCAAATAAGAAATTTCATGCCGATTCATTTATTAAATAATGAAATAAATGATTCGGAAGAAGGAAATAAATAGTTTCCGAAACGTTGGCCAAATATTGAATTTTCATTTACACGACAGAACCTCGAGTTCCTTCTACATTCAAAAAGGTACTACTGTCGACTCTATTAATCAAGTAATCTTAGTAAACAAGAGTTTTCTCTTCCATACCATCATGGGAGATCGGAATTACTGAATATTTCGGATCGATTTAAATAAACATTTCAGATAAGTTAGTGTTTAAAGCTCCATTTTTGTAAAGCTTACGTTATGAAGGAAGAATGTTACAGTCTGGGCCTTCCAAAATGGACTACTCTAAATAGCAGGTTCATTATAAGATAGCTTCACATAAAGAACACGATAACAGACAACAATTTATAGGTACCTGACTAGATTTGACAATGGATAATCTGCAGAATGGTTCCCAGATTACGAGACAAGAGAAGAGGAGGGAGAGATTCCCTGAGTCTGTTGATGTTTGTGAGAGGATCCGTCACATAATTGTTTACGCTACTTTCACATTCAGTATGATTCTAATCTCTCTTCCTTCGGCCTTCCGTACTCTACATCGCACAAGTCAACTTGCAGCAAAAACGAGTACATGAAAATATACGTTTGATATCATGGAGGTAGGTAGTCACATAAAAACAAGGAGTTTGAAATATAAAGCAAGGACCCAGCGGGCAAGAAAATGAGACATTATTTGAGAGTGAAGGGCGTGGCTTCAATTCGACCTTTATCGTCTCTCGTCGTTTTCTTTTCGACTTTCAATGCATTTTGATTTGTTTTCATTGTTTCGTTTTTTACTTTAATTTCAGTTCGATTAGTTATAGCGTTATTAATCATTTACTGATAAAGTTAATTTCAATTTTTCGCTTTAAAATTGACATTATTTTAAGTTTATGTCATTTTGGAGTATTTATTTTATTCAGATAATATGGTGTTTTTTTATCATCATTTGGTTGTTCAAATGGAAGTACAAAAATAATTGTGATGTGGCCATTATAGGACTTTCTTATACCAACCATGCTTACAGATCTATCTCCCCCTTCTCGAAATTATTTCATACTGGCATTACTGGTTATAAGAATGTCTACTCTGAAGATACAACGCTAAACAAAGAGACAAAATGAAATAATTTTTAAGAAGGGGAGGGGAGAGAGAGTGATCTGTAAGCGTTGTTGGTATAAGAAAGTCCTGTAATGGCCACGTCACGTACAGTTTCCTTAATTTTTATAATTTTTCAAAAAAACTACCAATACATAAACCATATTTTAAGTTCGTTGCTATGAGTTACGATTTGAAAATTTCTTGAATTCAATTTTTTGATAGGACTAACCGTTTTTGGGTAAATTTAGGAAACGTCTAAAAAATATGTGATTCAAAACTACATTTCAAGATAGTTTTCAGCATGTATCTCGAAAACCGGACGACCTGTAAAAAGTTTTCATTAGATCGTAAACATAAGCTGTATCTTGTTAAATGTAGTTAAGTCCCGGGGGAAAGTGGTCTCAATTTTCATTCGACTTTTGTCAAAATCTAATCAGACCTGAGTTTGAACATATGACTACTCCTTCATTCCAAATTCAGCTACAATCGTTTCTGAGAGCTCACAACTCTTCAATCACATACACTCACACAGCCAGACATCATCACGAAAATGGTCCAAAAGTATTCAGGGGTCCTTGAACGTGACAATCAGTTGAAACCTCGATCTCGGATTTTCACACAATTACAATACTTCCTTGTACTATGGTATAAGAAAATAAAAAGAAAATGAAAGATGTCTTTCCATCTGTAAGTTTCAAAGTTTCTAGGATTTACAAATTATACTTATTATACGTTTGTATAAATATAATACAATTATAATAGTACCCAGAAAGTATTTAGTTCCTAGGATCATGAACATTTGATACATTTTTAATGCTCAATTTTTTTCTCTATAAATAATAGGTTATGTAGCAACATAGCAACTTGGAGTAAAAAAACAACAACTCACATTTACAAACTAATTCGATTGGATTTTGGAAGCAGATTGTTCTCTTAATATTCACAACGCAAAGCTGAGTAAATTATCGTAAGTGAATCACCAACTATATACTTCTCCAGCATCGATAAATCAAATGCGTTCGATATTCAAATGGTCGAATTGGTCCAATGCTAGGATTTGACATATTACCCAAAAACATGAATATGTTACTTTCCAGGCTTTTCATTGCATTTATTTAAGTATTACCACAACGAATTGTTCTGGAGAACGATCATTTTCCATGTTAAAAAGAGTAAAAAACTATTTGCGTACAAATATGGATCAATCACTTGCATTATTGTCCATCAAAGCACGAAATTGATTATGAGAATATTATTGATGTTTTCGTACGAACCAAAGCAAGAAGAAAAAAATGTTATGTAATTGATTATACAAATATAATTAACTTTTTTTTTTTTTGAGTATTTTATTAATATACTTATGTTAAAAATCAAAGAATAAATATCTTTTTATACTTTTATTATCATATTTTTCATTATAACATGAACTGTACCATCACAAAGCAAGCAGGGCGCCAAATCGGAATGAGCCTAGAGCGCAATCTAACTTAAATCCGCCTTTGCGTTTACCAATAGCCTATTTGAATAGCATTAACAATTGAGTGTTTTGAACGGTTTCATATTACTAAAAAAGAGTTAATTGATAATTTCCCATTGTTATGTGGTAAGTGAAAAAAATCATATGGATTGAGATCATGAGGTGTGCAACACACACTATCATGGGAATATACGTTTTTAGTCAATTCAAAACAGGAAATTAGAAGTATTATGTGAATTAGCAAATATTGCCGTAATGCCAGTATTTTGAATGGGCCTCTTCTCAGTGGAATATATTTTAGCATTTCAATGTTGGAGCATACATGATTGTAGCCAAAGAAGACTGAACGAGGAACACATAAATACCTAAAACATATTTGAAAATGGCATATTGTTAAGAACTGTATCATTTATATTTGTCAGTAAGTCATTTCATGTATTCATTGTTGATCTAGAATGACCCACTTCAAGTTCCATTTTGTAATCTTAATAGATAGATGAACTTTTTGTTGCACTAAAGAATACAACCTTTATTTCAATGAATTGGTTTTTTTTTTGGACAAAATGGATATATATATATATATATATATATATATATATATATATATATATATATATATATATATATATATATATATATATATATATATATATATATGGCGTACAAATGTTTCTGAGTAATATTCTGGTCTATTAGTGAGATAATTGTGGAGAAATGCTTGCCTGGGGATACACATGGAAGGGACAATGAGACAAAAAGTGTATGTCCATTTTTGGAATCAAGAGGTCTGAAAACATGAAATTCCGTTGAAAACTCCGCATCGAATTTTTGATACCGAATCTACTCTGAGAGTCCTAAATTTTGCCTAGCCAAGTTTATTCACTTAGGGTTAGGGGTCTTATATGTGACATCATACAGGCTCGGCTACTAAATGTACTAAATCAGTACAATCAAATAATATTTATGTGTTACCCAGTATTTATATCCTGAACTAATATATATATATTCGAAAGTTTATCACCTTGCCTTTAATATAAATTTGAATGGGAGGCGATGTAGTTGTGCGCTATACTGAGTGCTATAACAGAGTGGTAAGCACCTAATTATCGTTGGAACGGTGAACTGTGATGTGTATATATATATATATATATATTACATATATGTATATATATAATTATAAATATATATATATATATATATATATATATATATATATATATATTACATATATGTATATATATAATTGTAACAAATGCGCAAGGAGATTCAGAAGAGCAAGAGAACCTGCTGGACGGAGCTGTGTGCCGAGTTGAACGCAGACCCATGGGGTAGGGCTTACAAGATCGTGACCAAGAAGCTCCACAAGAGCCAGCCAAAGATGGAGCCAGGGGAGGTCCAGAACATCGTGGAATGCCTCTTCCCCTGCAGCGGCGTGGCAACATTAGAGATGGATGAAGGCGGGCCAAACGACATCCTCCCTGTCACAAGAGAGGAAATTGAAAGAGCCTGTCGACACGTCGGTGCCAACAAGGCACCCGGGCTGGATAAAATCCCAAACCGAGCCCTGAAAGCAGCAATGAAGGCCAGGCCAATGGTCTTCGCTGACGTGTACGATAAGTGTTTGAGAGCGGGGGTTTTCCCTGGTCGATGGAAAAGGCAACGTCTTGTCCTGATCCCGAAGCCGGGAAAGCCCCCAGGTGATCCTTCGGCATACAGACCCCTCTGCCTCCTTGATACAGCAGGGAAGGTGCTGGAAGGCATCATCCACGAGAGGTTGCGCGAGCATGTGGAGGCTGGCCTAACCGACAATCAGTATGGGTTTCGACCAGGGAGGTCAACAACAGATGCAGTGGAAGAGGTGAAGAATCTGGTGTGTGCAGCAATAACCGGGACGCTAAGGAACCGGAAGCGTTGCCTTATGGTCACGTTGGACATCAGCAATGCGTTCAACTCGGCTCGGTGGGACAAGATCTGGGAGAGCCTCTTACGGGACTTCAAGATCCCCAGGTATCTGATGAAGATCATCAGGAACTACCTAAGCGAGAGGATGCTGTTCGCGGACACCACTGACGGAACTAGGGAATTCAAGGTCACTACAGGAGTTCCACAAGGGTCAGTCCTTGGCCCCACACTGTGGAACATCCTGTAAAATGGCTTGCTGAGCCTGCCAATGCCAGAAGACCTTACCTTGGTGGCGTATGCTGACGATGTAGGGATCGTCATAGTGGCTGATGATCTGGAAAACCTGGAACGCAAATTCCAGGCTGCCATGGAGCGGATACACCATTGGATGAGCTCTGTGGGCCTTTCCCTGGCCATCCACAAGACGGATGCAGTACTCTTCACCGGGAGGAAGGCCAGAACCAACATGTCACTGACCTTCCAGGGTTATACTATCGAGACCCAACCGGCAATCAGGTACCTGGGAGTAATGCTGGATCAGAGGCTCACTTTTAGGGAGCACCTCAAATACGTGGGAGCGAAGGCCGCCAGGACATCGGCGGCGATTTCGAGAATTCTGCCCAACGTCGGTGGCCCTAGGCAGAGCAGGAGAAGACTGCTGGCAGGAGTCAGCACTTCCATCCTTCTGCACGGGGCCCCGACATGGGCAGATGCAACGAGGATTCCCTCATACCTGAGGCGAAGCGCACTGAGAGTCGCATGCGCCTACCGAACAGTTTCTGGCGACGCTGCCTATGTAATTGCTGGGCTGCCCCCCATTGACCTCTTGGCACGGGAACGTACGCGACACTTCAAAAGGAAACAAGACCAGGTTCAGGTGGAAGAGGTGGTGCAGCGCTTCGACCACAGGGGAAACCGGGTCTTCTATCAGGACGCGGGGGCCAGCCCTGGTCCAGCAGAGCCAGAGAAGGCCAGGACAATTAGGGAGTGGCAGGAAGAATGGGACAAGTCCACAAAGGGACGGTGGACCCATCGGCTCATCCCTCGAGTCGAGCCTTGGCTCACCAGAAAGCATGGGGAGGTGAATTACCACCTCACCCAGGTACTCACGGGACACGGTGGGTTCCGGGGGTACCTCCACAAAATCGGGGCAGCAACAACACCAGACTGCCCCGCGTGCCTTGGTGAGACGGAGTCGGCGGAGCATGTCCTCCTCAAATGCCCCAGATTTGAGGAGGGAAGGAAAAATCTGGAGTGCAGCATGGGCGCCCCACTGACTGCTACCAGTTACGTGGACGCTATGCTGCGCTCCCAGGAGTCGTGGGATGAAGGCTGCGATTTTGCAGCGCTCATCATGGGCGGGTTGGCCCTTCAGGAGAGGGCTGACAAGGAACAGTAGCGGTAATAAAACAGAAGAAGGGGCGTTACCAGCCACCCTTCCTCCCTTCCGCGAAGTAATGACAGACCGTCAGTTCCGCGGAAGGGAATCAGGATCGGCAGGGGGGGTTTTAGTGGGTATGGTGATGGTGAACCGTCTCGAGTCCCACACTATCCAGGGCTACCTTCCCTGGATGTGCGTCACAGCATTTCCCCCTCCAATGCAAAAAAAAAAAAAAAAAAAAAAAAAAAAAAAAAAAAAAAAAAAAAAAAAAAAAAAGCAATATAGTAACTAAATAAAAATATAAAATAATAAATATGAACATGCTATTTAATAGAAATAGTGCGAGCAACTAGGAAACAAAAACAATTCAAGATTATATTTAAAAAAAAAATAGAATTTAACAATTTATTGCTTGTAAGATATATATATATATATATATAATTATTTTGGTTACTACAATTTTACTATTTTCCCTATCAATGATCATATTTTATTTTATATAATCTTGAATAGCCTATAGTAAAAAATAAAAATAAATTGTTGATTTTTTTAAATATTTACGTTATCAAAAAGTACAACTGGTTCTGAGTGAATTTTGGTCTATTAGTGAGATGATATTTGAGGAGAAATGTTTGCCTGGGGATACACAAAGAGGGACAATGGAATAAAAGGTGTACAAGCTCGTCCTTTTCGTCTAAGGTACAGCAGCCTGCAGGCATTTCCAGGTCAAAACTCGTATCTAAACCCTTTAAGTATTATCCTAAAATTTCTATTGCTATTGTGGAGTCGTATTTGTGCTAGCAGTTAGATTATTCGATATGGTAGTTTATTGATAGATAGTTTTGTTGAGACTAAACCACTGCCAATACATGTAACATTAATATTCGAACCTACCATTTATTATTTATAGATTTGTTGAATTTCTCATATTTTAATTCAAATAATCTGGTGGGTGTTTTGTACGTAAAAGTATTTTTTTTTCTTAATGTATCTATTCATCTAAAGATTGTTTGAAAGTCTTGTAGAGTTTCCAGACTTTAACAGAATAAGAATTCACAGAATGTTCTAGATTTTAGTTGGTTATTGTGTCTCCTGTCCGAGCTTTAACTGCGAAGTCATATCGCCTACTGCCAGAGCGCCCTTTCATCGCATAAGCCTGACTCTACTAGGCAGTTCTAAATTTTGCCTAGCCAGGTTTAGTATCCTAGAGAAGGGGCCTTTAACAAGTACCTGACCAGGCTCGGGAGCATCGTTTAACATCCGAAGGACGGCATGCTCAAGATTTTTCACCTTTCAGATAAAACCTAAGAGCCTCGACCGGGTTGTGAATATATTCCGGAGATAATAGAGTTGGACTAAGTGCTGTTTTATGTGCGTCAGTGTGCGGCCACGAAGTTCGTTCAGTGTTTATATGATCCAGTTTTCTACTACGTGGTTGGGAATTGACCACTTTAAAATGTGAGTAATGTTGTTTCTTTTTGACTAAGGTGACTTTTATTAGTCATAGTGAATAATGAGTTATTCACTGTAGTGTGGATTATTTATTAGTCACAAGTAGATTCAGAATTCACCTTGGAAGAGTTCTTTTTTTGCGAGCACTTTGAGAAAATTGGGAATATTTAAAGAAACATATCTTTCAATGACTGAATATTTGATAAAGAAGAGCCAGAGAAGATGCAGAGGATATTGGAAATATTTCGAACTTTACTTGCAGTGGTATTTCTTCTGATTTAAGGAAACTAGACTTTGGCACTTGTATGTTGAAAATATCGCTTAACGTCCCATCCAAAGGACAGCGTGCATAAAAAACCTAAGGACCTCGGCCGGATTTCGAACACTTAGTAGACTCTAAGCTCGGTAACACTGGCAAAAGCTCGAGATATAAAAAAAATCAGAATTTCTTCATTCATATTTGTTGTATGAATGTAAACAAGTACATAATTTCTTTTTCTTTTCTTAGTTTTACTGTTCTATTGTTTTCTTTTAAAATAATAATTATTTCTTTATCATTTTAATTTTTTCTCAGAAATCGCTTAACTTTTTAATAAAGTTTGATAAAACTAGAAAATATATTTTAAAAAATTAAATGAGATAATTAGAAAGTAAATAAAGAAAATAGACGGAGGGAATTCATAAAAAATAAAGTAATTAATTTGTTTATTGATATCAGTTTCATTTACACGCTTCTAAAAAAAATGTTAACCTATAGTTCTTATATTTATTATTCTTGATGTTGTTTTCTCATAACATAAATGTTGAAAAAATAAGAAGGAAAGAAAGAAAACCGGGCATAAACAGTAGTAATTGGTTAACGAACCGTGAAACATGTTAAAAAGACCTTTTGAGTGTTGGGTTGACCTTAGACGAGAGGGAAACCGACTTTCGTCAGTGAAAGGATGCCGAGGAGCATAAAATCCAGACAGAGACACTGCCTAAAGAGACAAAAGGAGCACAGACTCGCTGCTCGGTATTTCATGGCAGGGGATTCGTCACGGAAAAGAAAGCTTTCAAAACGACAAAGAGCCCTTAAAGAGCCTCTGCGCAGCTAATTATGGTCAATCTACGCAGGAAGGATAATACAGCCAATAGGGAAATATTATCAGTGCGAATAGTACTACAATACTAGTTAGTCTGATTGTATAATCGTGTGATCCGGCCAATACAAAGTCAGAGAGTAGGTTGTCCAGAAACTGTGGTTAGAGCCCCGGGTCCTATCATGACGTCATATCGTTTAGAAGCTCACATCGAGCTTTTCTTCATCAGCTGCTTCTTATAGAGCTGTCAATATCAGTTTTATTTCTTGATAGATAATAAATATAATTATCCCTTGTCGTCTGGTATATACAGTAGTTCTAATTCTTTATATATTTTTCTTATCAACGAAATTTCACATTTCAAAGTCTTCTGAATATGTTTTGACCATTTTCGCGATGTCAGTCTGTGTTTGTGATTGGATCTTTGTGAACACTTGACCTCAAAAACGATTGTAGCTTTGAACTTGAACTTTGAAATAATAATGTCTAATGTGCTAACTTAGATGTAATTAGATTTCGGCCGAAATCGGATAGAAATTGAGAAAACTTTATTTCGGGGTTTAATCACATTTTACAAGATTTTACAAGACCTACCGCTTATATTTTCTAATCAAAAATCTCTTCCCCATTTATCTGTAGACGATTCTCTTTGGCCGCAAATCAATAGGCGTTGTCCTTATTTTATCTATACTCCTAAAATTCCATCTTATAATAATACCACATTCCTCAAAAGTCTTGCGGTCTAATAATTTAATTAGTTGATTACTTTACGCAATTAGTTGACTTATTTAGTAATTAGTTAATTGCGAAAAGGTGTTATCTTTTGAAAGAGAAACTAAATCAAGGCAGGAGCATTGTATAATATCCGACACCAAGGTATTAAAAACGCGTCGCCTAACGGTAGTCCGTTATGCGCTAGAATTTATGCCAATGAACGGGATAAATAATTAATATATTAACTGTACGTAATATCGTCTTTCTAAGAGACTCAAGACTTTTCAAACACAGTTGTAATCGAAACTTTATTTGTTTGTTTTTTATATATTTATTGGTTTCTTCGTGCTTTATGAACTTTGCGCTTTAAAGTGTAACGTATAAATAGTACGGAAATGTAACAACAACGTGCTTTATCAGTGCATGAATCCAGGTCTCGAACTCAAAAGTTTCTGAAATATTGCAGTGACATGTATGAATATGCATACTAATTAAAAGAAATTCAGAGTGATTGATACATGATTTTCTTCCACACAAAAATACTAATTTGAAATGAATGAAAAATAAGTTTGAGAAGAAAATGGTGGGGAGTTATCCATAAAAATGTAGTGGATATACGAACTTGTTATTTTCACTTCGTTTTGGTATTTAGTTATTGGCAGAAGGCAATGAAATACCTCAACTCAGTTATTTTGATTGTGGTCCTATGCTGACATAAAGCATCATTGGACGAATTGCTTCCTCAATCCTCTTCTTCGTAATATTCGCAAGTTCTTGGCTGTACACTGACTAATTTCTTCGAACTTATTCGTATTGAGCAAATTGGCTGAGATGGATGTTAAGCCTAACGCTACAAAATGCCAGAACCCTGCAGTCGTTGTGCAGTCATTGCCGTTATGGATTTCATATGTAGGGACATTCTTTATAACTGTTCCCAAGTGCATCTTCCTGTCACGGGCGAACCAGGTACATTCCCTGTTAAACGATGTACCTTTCGTCTAATCTTAAAGATTTAGTTATGCTAGTCTTGTAAGTGCCTAACCAAACGGGGACCGCGTATCTGAAAACATATACAGTTCCATCCAGTGGAGTGAGTTAATAAATGGAGACAAAGTTACATAAAATGCAATCGGCAGTTTCGGCATTTCAGCGGTGATATAGAACTTTATTTTTTGCCCTCTCATTGGATCACTTTCCATGGTATATATTGACAATGTAGAAGCGAGTTGTAGCTACACAATGGACAAGAGTTGGGAAGCAAGTGGTATGAAATATCTCTCTTCTTGTAGTAGAATAAAAAGAATATGAAGATGGATGACTGGAGAGAACTAGAAAAAGGAGAGAGGGCGACAGCGCAGATCTGAGGAGAATGTTCACTTGACTGATGGGTTAGTGTTGGCTAGCCCAAGGCTGGTTAGTCAGAGGGAAGGAAAAACGACCTCCTTAATGTTTTTGCAAATTGATACTTCATCTGAATCTGTACAGAATATGTGCAACCAGTGCACTCAAATAATAAAAAGGTGCTACAGGCTTAAGAGAAGATACATCTTGAGATATTTCAACAGAACGAAGCGATGGAAGGTGTTGGAATATGTACTACATGGCGGCGTATCTGTGTCAGTCAATTGATTAGTGCTTGTGGAATTTTTTCGTTCATGATAACTTTTGTAGAAAGGCATACATTTTAGTAATTGTTGTGAACCAAAGGAGTTGAGAATATGGACTTGCAAAAAAAATAAAACTGGTTTATTTAATATATTGTCTAATTTCACTAACTATATATACATGGGAGTACTTTCGGTATTTCTACCATCCTCAGCCAAAAGCATAAGAGATAAGACTAAGTTAATTTTCAGAATGTCAGCATGTGAGTACACAGCTTGACAATTTAGCTTAGTTAGGAATGTCTGACGTCATGGGGAACACCAGTAGGGAGGGTAATGGGTTCCTCGAGAGGCTGACAATCTGAAAATTAACTTAGTCTTATCTCTTATGCTTTTGGCTGAGGATGGTAGAAATACCGAAAGTACTCCCATGTATATATAGTTAGTGAAATTAGACAATATATTAAATAAACCAGTTTTATTTTATTTTTCAAGTCCATTTGAATTATTTCACAATATCTCTGCAATTATGTCAGTTTTCAGTTGAGAATATGTTTGAAAATATCTACAAATTCCAAATGTGCACGTAATTCCGAAACCGATACCATATAATTAATGTTAATAAAATTGATATTTAAGGAGGAAAACGAATATCAAATTATTTTTTATAAAATTCGTGGTCTATTTTTAGTTACTAACAAATTAAATAATATAAGTATCGTTGAAATACATTTCTGGCTTTCGCTCAGACTTTTCATATAATTAGGGAGTGGCAGGAAGGATGGGACAAGTCCACAAAGGGACGGTGGACCCATCGGCTCATCCCTCGAGTCGAGCCTTGGCTCACCAGGACGCATGGGGAGGTGAATTACCACCTCACCCAGGTACTCACGGGACACGGTGGATTCCGGGGATACCTCCACAAAATCGGGGCAGCAACAACACCAGACTGCCTCGCGTGCCTTGGTGAGACGGAGACAGCGGAGCATGTCCTCCTCAAATGCCCCAGATTTGAGGAGGGAAGGATAAATCTGGAGTGCAGCATGGGCGCCCCACTGACTGCTACCAGCTACGTGGACGCTATGCTGCGCTCCCAGGAGTCGTGGGATGAAGGCTGCGATTTTGCAGCGCTCATCATGGGTGGGTTGGCCCTCCAGGAGAGGGCTGACAAGAAACAACAGCAGCGGCAATAAGATCAGAAGAAGGGGCGTTACCAGCCACCCATCCTCCCTTCCGCGAAGTAATGACAGACCGTCAGTTCCGCGGAAGGGAATCAGGATCGGCGAAGGAGGGGGTTTTAGTGGGTATGGAGAAACGACTCGAGCCCCACACTATCCAGGGCTATCTTCCCTGGATGTGCGTGACTGGCATTTCCCCCTCCAGTGAAAAAAAAAAAAAAAAAAAGACTTCATATAAAAATTGACTTATAATCGAAATTTATTTTTATATTTTTCAAATTTTATAAACAAGAAAATTGTCGTTGCAAAGCATTGATTTCAGTGCTAGAAAAGGATTCGAAGAGAACATGGTTTCTGCTCTGGTGGGAATACACTAGGAGGTTACGTCTAACAGCACTTTTGTCTCCGGATAATAGGTAAAGTGTATCTAGATTTACATAGCATTCCACCCAGTAGAATTTATTGGATGATCAGCTGTTAAATGTCCGATGCAGTTAATGGAGGAGTTACACTGGAAACTGGATATCAGTGATTGCTTCCAATGCGTTCTACAGTTGACTGATAGTGTTACTTTCTTCATCTTTGTCAACTCATTAATTTACTCACTTAACGTTATTTTCTCTTTCATTTAATAGTTTGTCAGTCTTGATTTATATAATGTTTTTTTCCGTTCAAGAAAACCGGTGCATCTCCCCCTTCTCTTGGGAAAATATTTCGAAAAACTATGGGTCCATACATTTATTCCATCTGATATTTTTTTGGACATAAAAGTCCCATTCACTGCCCTTTCATGCGACCGATAGACCGAAAATCTATAGGCGTCTTATTCATAATCCCCTGTATTTCATATAGACGAGAAAGTGAAAACAAATGTTATGAAAATTAACAATATTGTCAGGAACTTGATGGAGGAGAATACTGCCAGACTTTTTTGAGGTTATTTCTATTTAAATTAAAGCCCATTAACTTTCACCGGAGTATTGCACTTGCTCCAGGCTCTCAAAGGGATAGTTTTCTACGCCAAAGGAATCGCTGATGGAGTACAAGAAATGGAACTTAAGTGTTAAAACTATTTTTAAAATAATAATATTTATCTATAGGGTGATATACTGGAGTCCCAATTTTTGGAAGTAGCTCTTTGTATGTATCTTATAGACAAGTAAGTTGAACTCAAGCCATTAACAGAAGAATTCGGTAATGGAAGAGGAGCCATCAAGTTCTGGAATCCGGACCTTTCTACAGAAAGGACTTATCATTCTATATTAGAAAGCTCGTTATCACAATATGAGACCAAGACAGTGGCAAAGACCTTGACGAACAAATTCAGGGAGGCAGACATGAATTTCTGGAGTATAAGTACACACTTAAAATAGGTGAAGTATGCCACGGGAGTGAAAGTTCACGACATGGTGAATTAAATCACCAGAAGATCCTGATTATCTTTGGAGTCGGCCGACGGTAATCATGGAATGGATACCCCAGCAGGCAGAATGAGAGGAGAATGGTCTTGGGAAGGTTTCGTTCGATCCGCGTCTTCTTGCAAAATGAGCGCTAGCTCTACAACAGTTGATTGCATTGACATGGAATTTCTTGTATAGCATCCTGACATGTAATCCTAATCTTTAAACATAGGTCATGTGGCATCTAAAAAGTTTGAATGGAAAAAGATTTTGTGGAGTGGGCCAATACATAAACACGTTCGAATACATTTCTGCGATACAGTGGAAAGTTAATAAAATAAATAAAAACAAATAACTTTTTTAACTTTCATATTGTCTAATTATAATAAGGTTTTGGCTTACGCCATCTTCAGCACGAACTTCATTCATGTCACTTTTGAACTTTGTGCTGACGATGGCGTAAGGCAAAATCGATAAACTTCATGTAGGTATATATTTTTGTGAAATTAGACAAATAATAGTTTCACAAGTTCTTAGTTTTAATTTATTTTACATAAAAAATACGTACTGGCTCTTCAATGGTTGATCGGATTTTCATGAAATTTCATATGTAGCATAATTATAAGCCCAGTACAAACATAAACATTGTTCCATCTCAAAGTGGGGAGACATAAAATTATTGCTAGCTAACGTCTGATCAGATTTTGATAACATTTCTCACGTATCCTCATAAGCTTGGTTACAGTTACTAACCTGTTCAAAGTTACTAACTAGACACAGTTGAGTAACCTGTTAATAAATAAACAATGTTGATAATGTGAATATTGTTCTAACTGTAAAGGAATTGATGCATTCAATGTGCATCTTAATGTAGTTGTCCACTTTTTTGAATCCCAAATCGCCTATTGACTAGATATTGAAACATTGATTGACCTAGAATCCTCAGAGATCCTATTCAAAGTACACACAAAACCACACTATTGTCACTGGTTTGTTCAATAGTAGGGTATAACATCCTTGACGACCAATTCTTAGTCAACAATACTACCATAAATTGCAGTTTGTATCTGTCAAACCATCCTTCGAAAAGTGAAAAAAAAATACGTGTATAACCTGCAATGTACTCCAGCACAATTTAATCTGACCTTCTGGATCCACGTATTAAATTTCATGTCGATATATTAATTATATTGACAATTTTTGTTTTTTTAAAGTTGAGCCACCCTCTGATTTTTCCTTTTCTTTGGCCGATTCTGCAGAACATTAATAGGTGTCTCGCAGGATGTCAAATATAAGGTAGTCTGACCTCTCACAGATTTTTTATTTAAGTAAGCTAGCCGGCTTTCAAGGTTTCCCTCATCATCAGGCAGTGTGATAAAATTTTTTTGAATAAAACTAAATAATAAAAAAAAAAATAAAAAAAAAATAATAAAAACAAATAAATAACAATCTACAACAACAAACATTAACAATTTAAAATATCACGGATGGGGACAGACGAGTTATTGCTGTCCACCATCTGAGTCACAACTCTTGTCCGAGAGACTCTGTCCCCATCCATGATATTTTAAATTGTTAATGTTTGTTGTTGTAGATTGTTATTTATTTGTTTTTATTATTTAATTTTATTCAAAATTTTTTTTATCAGACTGCCTGATGATGAGGGAAACCTCGAAAGCCGGCTAGCTTACTTAAATAAAAAATCTGTGAGAGGTCAGACTACCTTATATTTGACATCCTGCGAAATAATCACTTCTCACTACATCAGCTATCTTCATATTAATAGGTGTAGTTCTTAAAGGGTTTTGAATTTACAAAAGGAATTTTGTGTCAATACAATGTTTACAAAGGAGGTAATTAGTGTGTTTGTGTTAAGCCCTCTCCCCTAGTCCGCCCTTTCACATTGGCATGTTTGGCTGACAATCAAGTCAACAAGTAATAAGATGTATCAGTCCAACATAATTTATTTTAACCACAACTAGTTTCGTCAGTGAAGCTGACATCATCAGGTGGTGAATCCATCTGGTCCCTGTCCAGAGTCCTTTGACCTCTTCTCCAATAAGATTCACCACCTGATGACGTCAGCTTCACTGATGAAACTAGTTGTCGTTAAAATAAATTCCGTTGGACTGATACATATTATTACTTATTTAATTGTGTTAATCCCTCCCATCACTTTGACTGAAAATAATTAGGGATGGGTATCGACCAACAAAACATCGATTAATAACATCGATTATTATTTTTAACCAGTTAATCGATACACTAATTAATAGTTGGTTAAATAATCGATTAATCGATTAAACGATAGCACAAACAAAAGTTATTACAATCAGTTATAATACCACAAGAGTGGTTTACTTGGAGACAGATACAGTTTTTTCATGTTTTCCCAGTTACTATTGATCCTGAAAGTTACAGAATAACACGAAAGACATTTTTTCTTTACAATTAGAAATAACGGATATAAATAATATTTTCTAGTATTGAAAGGCGAGGGAGGAAAGAAGTGGGGGAAAGAGTTAGTTATTGTGAGTAATGCTCAGGCTTTAACTTCGAGGTCATATCGCCTACTACCACAACGCTCTTTCGTATCTCTGGGAAACATGAGCTCGACTCTACAATGGGAGTCCTTAATTTTTTCTACTCTAAATTTTTATTCACCTAGGGTAGGGGTCTTTAACGAATACCTCGGGACCATCGCTTAACGTTCCGTCCGAAGGACGCCGTGCTCAAGGTTTTTTCACCTGAATACTAGGGAAACTGTAGGAAGTATTATGTAATCGGTCAGAAATTCGTGGACCGACTCCAGATTCCTAAAATGAAAAAAAAAAAAAAAATTCTTATCTGTCTCTGTGTATGTCTGTGAACACTATAACTCCCAATAAAATGAATTGTGATGAAAAAAAAAAATACATACAATAAAATTATTAAATTATTAATACAAAAAAAATTAAAAATATTTATTTTTCTATAAAAAGCAAATTTTTTTTAAAACAAAGTAAAAAAACAAAACACGGCCTTCAGCTGTTTTTTTAGTGTGTGTAGAGTGTAGCCGAAGCCTAGGTTCAATGGCGATGGTCTGAGTGAAGATGGACAGTGGTGTTTAGGCTTAAATTGTAATGAACTAAATAGAAGTGAATTGACGGTGAAATTGATCCGCAAAGAAGGTACGGTTGTTTGTTTATATGTACAGGATATATGCCCAGAAAGATATAACTTAAGAATGGCCAAAAAGAAAAAAAAAACATAGAAAGAAGATTGAAATAATAGTTTTAAGAATTAAGTTTTTAAGAGTTTTTCTTTTGATTTTTTTTTTGTTTCAATGTTTAGTTTTATAATTTTATAATGTAGATGGTTTAAAAAAATAAACCCAAACTATTTGTTCTAGTTAATTCTATTCTATTCATTTTCCCTGTTGGCCCAATAAAATTATTTGAAAACTTTTGGATTAGATTTAATAGGTTAGGTTAGGTTTTATGACTCATGCCCGGGCATTAACTACGAGGTCATATCGCCTACTACCAGAGCGCTCTTTCGTCACTCTGGTGGACATGAGCCCGACTCTACTGTGGGAGTCCTAAATTTTGCCTATCCTAAATTTTTATTCATCTAGGGTAGGGGTCTTTAACGAGTACCTGACATCGTACAGGCTCGGGACCATCGCTTAACGTCCCATCCGAAGGACGGCGTGCTTAAGTTTATTTTACCTCCCAAATAAAATAAACTAAGGGCCTCGGTCGGGTTACGAACCCACGACCTTGAGCTCAGAAGTCAAGCACGCATACCACTGAGCTACCGGCGCCCTCGATTAGATTTAATATTTTTGTAAAATTTAGAAGACAAAATGGTATCTCTTTAAAAACCCAAATAAAAAGTATTTAATTGAAATTTTTAAAAAAAATATGTGCACTTTATTTAAAATTGCACGTCTTGAACTTTTGATACTTTTTAGGGCCCTTTTCGAAAAACTACTGTAGAATTCAAAATTTAGTAAAAGAAAAGAGATAACATTTCTACAGGAATGTGGTAATTTATTGTTTATTATTTATTCTTTTTCGTTTTAATTCAATTATATTAATTATTATTTATATTTTTATTTATTTAAGATTAACACTATGATATTTACCAGAGAATATATCAAAACGAAATATTACATGTTTATCTAAAAACTCCTCGGTCAAAGGGAAGTGGAGATTAGGGAGAGGATTAACACAGAAACTTTAATAAGCTGTTGTCTTGAATTTAATCAGCATGGACATTTAAATGATCATTGAGAAGTCCCTTCAGAGCGGAATACTTAGTTTTAAATTTGTGCTTGGGGAAGTACATTTCTGTTTTCCAACCGATTACATAACTTCCCGTATACTTCTTATATGTGGGAAACTAAAAATAAATAGGATGAGTGTTTCCTTGATGAGGGTGGATATTAAATAAACGACAGGACATAAAGGATACAGGTACTGTACCTCGCTGTTTGCTTCCTTGTGTGACCACCTCAAACACAATACAACACACAATTTCACTTCCGAACCACCTCCAGATGGTCAAACATTAGGTCAATTCTTTAAACGTATCCGCCCTCATTCTCTTCTCTTTGTTCGAGACCAGATATAACATTTTCTTTCCATTACTTTTTCTACTACAATAAAATAAAAAAAATAAAAAAATAATAACCTTGTTGTGCGAGTCTGTAAACTTTCTAATGCCTCTAGTTTTTGTGACAATTGCGACAGGATATTACTCTACTGAGCAATGATTTGTAGTTTTTCTGGCTTACAATGAAGATTTTCACAATAATTATTATAAACGTTGGGTACAGTTTTTTTTTTTTTAGTTTCGTTTTAAAAAGAGAAAGAAAAAAAGGTTGTCGGTGAATCACTGACTGCACTTCTCGAGCACTCCCTCCAAAACCGTTTGGACTGAAATTTAATAATTGACTTACACAGTTACTTATGAATCCTCATACCAAATTTTGTGTCGATTCATTCATTACATCGATATTGGGATTTTTCAATTTAGCCCCCCTCTGATCCCCTCTCCCAGTCAGCTGATTCCGCAAATAATTAATGGTACTGTCTTAGAGAGTTCTGGATACGCATACAAAATTTTGTGTCAATACATCCATTCTATCGAGAGTTATCGTGTCCACATACACACAGAGACAAATAGAATTTTTCTTTTTTCATTTTTGGAATCAGGAGGTCATACAGTGGGACTTCTGAATTCTCGTACTGAATATGATAATATGAAGATGGCTGATGCACAGGTTGTCAAATAAGATGTAGTCTGACCTTTCACAGATTTTTATTTGTATTAGCTTGCCGGCTTTCGAGGTTGCCCTCATCATCAGGCAGTCTTCATAAGAAAACATTCTGATAAATAAAAATGTTTTGAAAATAACCTAATTAAAATATTTTAGTAAATAAAATTTAAAATTTTCATGAATGGGGACAGGTAAGTTATTCCTGTCCCCCATCTGAGTCACAACTCTGAATATGATGTCGACAGTTATCAGAGTTTTTGGGCTAGGACCGTCCTTACCTTTGAACGATTTGATTGAAAAGTGAATTTAATTTCGTGTCGATACTTTCATTCTGTCTGGAGTTTTCTGCTTCACAGATACACAAACTCATACAGACAGGACGTTTTTTTTCTTTATTGGAATTAGGGTGTCGGAAAACATGGAGTTCCGGTTAAATGTCAACTTCGAATTTCTGACCAATTACATAACTTGTCGTATACTTATTACAGCTGCGGAAATACATTTAAATTCAAATCTCCATAAGGCCAAGCCTAATAATAGGAGTAGGTAGATCTGCAGCGTCATTCAGGAAATAAGGGCGGTCCCTCCTACGTTCTGTATACCATTGGGTCCGGACATCGTTTGTAAACAAGGCTCCAACTCACACTAACTTAAGAACTTAGGAAGGTCGGAATAAGGGGGACAGCAGCCCAGCCCTCTTAATTTTAAACCTTATTCATTAAATCTTTTAAATTATGTTGTTTTTAAAATTATTTATCAGACTACTTGATGGTGAGGGCAAGCTCGAAAGCCGGCTAGCAAAAATTAATAAAATCTGTGAGGTATGATTATATATTTTATTTTGCAACCTGTGAAATTGTCTAGAATATTACATAATTTCTTGAATCATACTTTGGGGTGTCATTTTGTCAATAGTTCATCTATTTTCGGTGAACTACAAATGGTTGTATATTAGTGAATTTTGCCGCAAACTGAAGTACATACAAATTTCGTGGTATGAAGGAGGAGGTAGAACAAATAAGGGTAGGTATGGTACTATGTGGCTGATGTGTAGAGAATGGGGCACTCTAGAGCCGTGGTATGGAGGAGGAACAAATGAGGGTAGGTATAGTACTATGTGGCTGATGTGTAGAGAATGGGGCACTCTAGAGCCGTGGTATGGAGGAGGAGGAGGAACAAATGTGTGGGTAGGTATGGTACTATCTTGCTGATGTTTACAGAATGGGGCACTCTAGAGCCGTGGGACAGACCACCTGGGACATCAACCACCATCTATTATTTCTAACTGAGCCACCCATCTAGACAAACATTTGTCTGGGGTCTCAGTATTCTCGGCTAGACTAACGGTAGCAGACAAGAAAAACAACAAAAAAAACTTTAAAATTATTATGTAAATAAATCACATAAAAACGACGAACTTGTTTAACATTATATTGATATATATATATATATATACACTTATAAGTGTAAAGAGGACGCTGGTATCTCAGTGGTATGCGTGCTATTCTTCTGAGTTCAAGATCGTGGATTCGAAACCCGACCGAGGCCTTAGTTTATTTTATCTGGGAGGTAAAATAAACTTAAGCACGCCGTCCTTCGGATATGACGTTAAGCGATGGTCCCTAGCCTGTACGATTTCAGGTACTCGTTAAAGACCCCTGCCTTATGTGAATACAAATTTAGAGTGACGAACGAGCGCTCTGATAGTAGGCGATATGACCTCGTTAAACCCCGGGCATGAGTCATAAAACCTAACCTAACCTAACCTATAAGTGTAAAGAGTTACCTTGAACTCTCCCTAATCCTCCTTATTTTTTCTTCAACCTGAAGATGCAGAAAATGCAAAATCTTTTATTAACCGTATGAGGGCGCCGGTAACCCACAGATTGAGCTCTAGATCGTGACCCTAAGGTTTTTTATCTGAGAGGTGAAAAAACCATTAAGAGATGGTCCCGAGCCTGCGCAATGTCAGGTACTCGTTAAAGACCTCTACCCTAGTTGAATAAACTAGGTAGGCAAAATGTAGGACTCCGCCAGTAGAGTGCGACTCATGTCCACCAGAATGACGAAAGAGCGCGCTGGTAGTGGGCGATATGACCTTGTAGTTAAAGCCAGGGCATGAGTCACAATAACTAACTTTTATTAACCTAAAAAAGATCATTTGTTACCTCACATCGCTACTGATAATATAATACTGATAAATTAGGTATTACACCCCGTATATTATCAATGAATGCTTGATATATGCACCCCCCGCCATTTTAGAAACTATTGAACTAATATTGCTGAAACATTGCATTGTCAAGTTGCTATCAAGCTATGATGGTGAGTTAAGAAGTCCTAGAGGTTATCTAGACAGATGTTCCAAATAATATGTAATTAGAAGATTCAAAACCACAAAATCGTAGCATTTTCAATAAAGCAGTGGTGTAGGCAGAACTATATTTTAAAACAATAAAAAATCCCAATAGGTATATATTTCTTCTACGGAACCCTTCAGAGTGCGATCTGATCATACATCTGTGTAATATTTTCAGGGATATAAATATTATAAATTATAATTATAAATAATATAAGAAAAAAACAAATATGAGTTTTGACGCTACTAAATTTTTCAAGATTCGAAAATTTTTTCAAAAAGGGCAATACGATCACAAAAAATAATATTTTAACTAAAATTTGAGATGTCTCCTTAGTCAAAAATTTTTGGCCAAGGAGACACCTCATAAATCTCTAAAATTGAAAATGCCGTAATACTAAACAATAATAAAATAACTTAACTTTCTGTCAAAATAAATGTTTCTGGCAATATGAGGTACAATATTATAACTTAATAACTGCATTGTGGTATGTACTTACCATCTCGTTTATTGACTGTGGCTGCAAAGGAACACGAACATGCCAGTAATAATATTGTAATCTGTAAAAAAGTATAAAAAAAATTATTATTATAAATAATCTATACAATGTTTATAAATTAGTATAAGATTAGTAAAATATACAATTGAAAAAGTCGTCGGTGAATCACCGGCAAATAATACACAAACAATTACGTTTTCGCCCCCTCAATTTCGACTGAATCTGCTGAAAATTAATAGGCGTCGTCCTTATAGAGTTTTGAACTTACATATGAAATCTCGTGACAAAACATATATTACAACGGCAGTTATTAGAGTTTATGTGTTAAGCCTCCCCCCTCACTTTGGCCAATTTGACTGAAAACTCATGTCCACCAGAGTGACGATAGAGTGCTCTGGTAGTTGGCGATATGACCTCGTAGTTAAAGCCCGGGCATGAGTCATAAAACCTAACCTGAACCCAAAAAATAATAAAAAAATTTATGTCAATGGACAAGTTCAAGAAATGTAAAAAAAAGATGGTCCGGTATCAAACTGAACATAGAATTTGTGACCGATTACATAACTTCTCCTATACTTCGTATAGCTGGGGATATAATAAACCTTTTGTGTTCCTTTCTGTTCTTACTTTCTATTCTTATAAAACCAAATAAGTATGCAAAAATTGTCTTGAAACTATAAACAAGTGATGGAAATGAGGCGATGACTGTTTGTATTGACAGAGACGACAGACAGACAGACAGACAGAGCCAGTGAAGAGGTGGTGAGAGAGAGTGTTGGCCTCCATATAGGCGGGAGGAGGACGACCTTCAGGAACGGTACCTCCACCGGAGAGAAGAAAGTAGGAGGCACCCACCTTCCGGCATCCTCCGCCCGCCCACTCCTCTCAGCCCTATCCACTTGTCTTACCTAGCTGTACGGGGGTATAGGGGAAATTATGTAATCGGTCAAAAATTCGATGTTGCGTTTTCTCCGGAATTTCATTTTTTTCGGGTGTGTGTCTGTGAGGACGATAACTCCCGATGGAATGAAAATATCGACACCAAATTGTGTTTCCAGTACCCCAGGGGGGAGGTTCAACACAAAAACTGTAATTCCGACCGTTGTAATGAATATATTGACACAAACATTCGTGAGTAAATTCAAAATCCCGCGGGGACAAATAATTTTCCGCGGTTTCGGGCGAAGGGAAGAGGATCAGAGAAGAGGGGCTCGACTTAATCTTCCTCCACTCGCGCGTTTGATTTCTTCAAACATTTAATAATTCATCATTTTGCTCATTTTCTTTGTTTACTAAAACCTATTCAGGATGTGTATTACTTCACATATTATATCGTTTAATTACATTTTTTTAATATATTTTTTTATGAAACTACTATATTCCGCACAAGCTAAAAAAAAAAGTCATATTTTACGAATTGTATACTAAAGTAAACATGAAAATTTCTGGGTAGTCATTGTCAACAATGAAGGGAGTGGCGTAACTTCAAATTTTGCGGCCTCCTCCCCCGCAAAATTTTTCTTGGACTTCTCACTCTATGACCATCGAAAATAGACACATCGAGGTGCACCTAATAGAGCAATAAATTTAAAAATAAAGTAATTATAATATAAATAAGTTTCAAATATATTTATTGGAGATAAAAAAAAAAGTGTTCGGGTCCCTTCGCAATGCGGGGGTGTAGTTACGGCCCAATTCTTATATTCTGATTTCAACAAAGAAAAAAAAAAAAATACTGTTTGTGATTACAATAACTCCCGATAGAATGGGTATATCGACGTGTAATCAGAACCACATAACGACGACACCTATGAGTTTTTAGCCAATTCGACCTAAGGGGAGGAGGAGAAGACGAGAAAAAGGGGTTTGTAATCAAAGACCTAATAACTGACTATGTAATGAATGTATTGACATGAAATTTTTTAGTATGAGGATTTAAAATTTCTTATGTAATCCAATTAATATATTGAGTCAAAACGGTCGATTGGTTTTAGAGGAAGAGCGGAAACTTATTTAATTAGTTCATACTGGCGAAAAACACTACCTACCGGTGGTTTACTGACGACTTTTTATAGACTTGGTCGCGATCATTCGTCATCATTTTGTTGAAGAAACACAGAAACGAAAAGACAGTAGCTTGGGTCATTGACCAAGGAAACCCTAAAAAACGGATAGTGGATAGCCGGTCGTTTGAAGCCTAACCGACTAATAAAATCTGCGAGATGAAAGTTTTCTAGTGAAAGTCTGTTTCTGCAATAGTTCCCATCCTTCTTATCTTCCTCCCATCTCGTCTTCCTCATTGTCTACCAACATGGTTTTTGTTGGTTTTTAATTAATTATTATTATTATTATTTTTTGAAAATTCAATACTTTCTGTATTTAATAATTTTTATATGTGATGTTATGGGACGAGAATTATCATATAAATAAAAAAACGTTATCTTCCCATTGTCTTAATTCCGAGCAAAGCTTTCAACGCAGAGTCAATATTGACCTATATATATATATATATATATATATATATATATATATATATATATATATATATATAGGTTAGGTTAGGTTTTATGACTCATGCCCGGCCTTTAACTACCAGGTCATATCGCCTACTACCAGAGCGCTCTTTTGTCACTCTGGTGGACATAAGCCCGACTCTACTATGGGAGTCCTAAATTTTGCCTACCTTAAATTTTTATTTACTTTCCGAAGGACAGCGTGCTTAAGTTTATTTGACCTCCCAGATAAAATAAACTAAGAGCCTCGGTCAGATTTCGAACCCACGATCTTGAGCTCAGAATACAAGCACGCATACCACTGAGCTACCGGCGACCTATATACATATATAATATGATGCTCATATATACATTTTGGAGTCAATATTGACCTATATACAATATGTTTAATGCTCATATATACATATAGTCAATATTAACCTACATATATATGTTTATTGCTCATATATAAATTCTGGAGTCAGTATTAACCTATAAATAATATGGTTATTGCTTATATATAAATTGTAAATAATAGTAAGTGGGTATCTTTGGCTGTTCTTCGAGCTCATGCTACCATTTATTTGTAAAAAGGATACATTGAGCAAGAGAGCGCCGGTAGCTCAGTGGTATGCGTGCTTGTCTTCTCAGCTCAAGAACGTGAGTTCGAAACCCGACCGAGGCTCTTTGTTTATTTTATCTGGTAGGTAAAATAAACTTAAGCACACCGTCCTTCAGATAGGATGTTAAGCGATGGTCCCGAGCCTGTACGATGTCAGGTACTCGTTAAAGACACCTGCCCTAGTTGAATTAAAATTTAGGGTAGGCAAAATTTAGGACTCCCATAGTAGAGTCGGGGTCATGTCTACCAGAGTGACGAAAGAGCGCTCCTGGTAGTAGTCGATATGACCTCATAGTTAAAGCCCGGGCATGAGTCATAAAACCTAACCTAACCTACATTGTGAATAATACTTTTAAATGGATAAAATGACAAATTGTTATTTTTGGTATTTCTTCGATTTCGGGAAAACGCATAGGATTACCTATAAAAAACTATTTATTTGTATTTGTTATTTTATATATTTTTTCTCTAATTCGATATTTTATTGGACAAATAATTTTACCGTTCTTGCTCTCCCTACAAAACCAATCGACCATTTGGGCTAAAAACCAATATTTGACTTACGATACATTTATAACGTCCGTAGATAATTATTGACTCGATCGATCTCGCAGAAAATTAATAGGTGTCATCCTTATGGGGCTTTAAATTTAAATATAAAATTTCTTGTTGATAAATTCATAACAACAGTTATTAGAGATGTTGAGTTAAACCTCTTCTCTACTCCCCCCTTCCCTTTGACCGGTTTGGCTGAAAATATATAAGTGGCGTCCTTAAAGAGTTCTGGAAACATAAAATTCAGGGATTGAATTTGAGAATTAATTTTTTTGTAAAATCAAGAAATAACAGTTATTTTTTGATTGAAAAAGTAAAAATCACTGATGATTCTTAAATAAAAGTCAAAAGTTAATCGGTAAGATTTATACATCTAGTTAAAAATTAACTGTTAACATTTGACTTATATTTTTTAAGTTAAGCGTCAAGAATTGCTTATTGAGTGAAAAATGTTTGAATCAAAAAGAAAAATTACTTTTTGAGCGATATTTTTTAGATCAGAAATAACACTTATTACTTGAGCGAAATTTTTTTCTCTCAAAATAAAACTCAAAACGCTGTATCTCTCTTAATATTGAATTTATCGTCTTGCAGTTGGTCTTATTCGAATCAACTTGTAAAAATCTTTAAGAATCAATCACTTAACTTTCTCAAAAAGGAAACTTTTGTCAAAAACTGTCTTCAAAAGTAGGAAATAGTTGTAACAGGCCTGACAAAAATATTAGGTGTAAATTCAAAAAGAAAAGTATACAAAGACAAAATTAAATTTTTGCGTCCCATTTTGACACAATGATATATCATTAATTAATTAAATCAGAATCTTAAACACCACACTCAGATGTACTGTTTGAACAGTTCAATGGTGACTGAATTATACAGGGGGGATTAATGGCTGATGTAATACAAAAACGAAACTCCTCTTGAAAACTAAATATTGAACGTTAATCTTGTTTATAAAAACATCAATACGTAAACAGGTTTTTTTTAGAGGATAGAAAAAGATATCCTATTTTTTAAAAGAATGTTTGAAAAAATTTACTTTGGAAGAAACCGCAGAGATTGATTGTTATACATATTTTCAAGCTGAATCAAATAAGACTAACCACAAGTAGATAGCTTTAATGGTAAGCGAGATAGAGCGTTTTGAGTTTTATTTTGAGTGAAAAAAATATCGCTCAAGTAATAAGTGTTATTTCTGATCTAAAACATTTCGCTCAGAAATAATTATGGCGGTGTGATTTTTGATTTATTGACAGAAAAATAAGAATTAATTTTTGAGGGAAATCACAAAATGAATTTTAAAAGCTATAAATAAAAATCAAGTTATGATTTAATTTATCAGTCATAAAAAATAATTTTCAATTTCAAACTCTGATAAAATTTCGTGTTGATACATTCATTTTATCGGGGGTTATCGTGTTTACACACACACAGAGACACATTCTTTTTTCCATTTTGGTATCAGAAGGTCGGAAAAAAATGAAATTCCGTTGAAAATTAACTTCGAATTTCTGACCGATTACAGAACTTCATCTATACTTGAAATAGCTGGGGAAGTAAAACTTAATAGTGGCCCATCTAATTTTGAGAACAACATAACTAGCAGTGACTGAAGTAGGTGCTAATTAGGAACTTGAGAGGATCGTGGTATTGTTTTAACAAAACAAACAAACAAACAGTCAACTCTGGCTGAGTGTTGTTTGAGTGGGCCTCGTGACAAAAAACTCTCACTTATAGAACTACACCGTTACGTTACTTCCCCTAATCGTGTACTGCTCACGTCTTGATGAACTTCTGGCCTTACTCTTAAAGAGGCAACATGCATTAGGAAGTGACTTTATGTCAAATATTCAAAAAAGAGTGGGGATAGAGGGCCTTTTTGAGAATACAGTTGTAGTATTCAACTTCTTATACATAAAGTGAAAAGTGGAGGTGAACTGCGCCCGGAACCCGTATACTCTTATTTTTTAAATTATTTTTGGTGAAAATAATATGAAGATGGCTGATGTAGTGAGAAGTGATTATTTCACAGGTTGTCAAATAAAATATAGTATTACCTCTCACAGATTTTTATTAGAAGTAGCTAGCCGGCTTTCGAGGTTTCCCTCATAATCAGGCAGTCTACAAAAGAAACCATCCTTAATATAATATAAAGGCAACAAAGATAAATATATTAAATTGAAAAAAAAAAAAAAATGAAATAACCAACGCGATAAAAAATTTAATTTTTTTTTTTTTGAATGGAAATAAATAATTTACTTTTCATTCAAATTTTGTTTTTTTAATTTGTTATCAGGTATGGATGTTTTTTTTAAATTTTTTTCAATTTAATATATTATCTTTGTTGCCTTTATATTATATTAAGGATGGTTTCTTTTGTAGGCTGCCTGATGATGAGGGAAACCTCGAAAGCCGGCTAGCTAAATAATTAAAAAGAACATAATGTAGGGAAATTAAATTGTTTTATTATTGTAATTACCAGAAATATTATTGTAGTGATATGGAATAACGATAAAAAAATTTGTGTTTAAAAAATCTGTGAGAGGTCATGCTATATTTTATTTGACAACCTGTTATTTTTGGTGCATCAGGTTTCCCGGTCAAATATCGAACTTCAGGCTAGACAAAATAAAATAAAATTATGATTCCTACAAAAAAGTCGGTCAATGTACATCCTAAGCACGAATCATTTGACCTACTTTTTGTTTTCACTCTAAAAACAATCGTCAGTTTTGGCTTAAAATCAATAGTTGACTTCTGAAACCTCATTCTAAGTTTTGTGTTCACAGACACAGACAGACAGGACATGTTTTCTTAATTTTCGGAATCAGGGTTTTGGAAAACAGAGAACTCTACATATTATTTCTAACCGATACTTCGTTTATCTGGAGAAATAATAACTTAAAAACATAAAAAATAAACTATTGTTAAAAACAAAACGTAAAGAACTTTTTTAATTTTCGAAGATGGTCAATATTAATAAGTTGCCATTTTTTGTTCGCCATTTTCAAATTTGAAATTTTAATGACGGATTCATAATCAGCGACCCCAAAAACACTTCTATCATAAATTTCATCAAAATCGGAATATAAATGGATTAAGCAACTCCAGCATGCCGCGGAAAAACCTCTCGGAAAATATGGGTTGTGGAAAACAATTTTTCAAACAAAAAATGTTTATGTGAGATTGATTTGTAAGCCCAAATTTTTTGGATTGTTTAAAAAACGTACTTTTACCGTTTTGCTCCCCTCAAAAAATACGTTTTTATGGGGGTTTTTTAAGAAAAACTCGGAAAATATTGGTTTTAAAAAAAAAGTTATACTAAACAAAAATGTTTAATTTTGAGTTTCTGCATTATTGAAGAATTTTTTTTTCACCCCTTTTTTTTCGATGGCCTGTAACTCGAAGGGGATGCATTTTTTTCGAAAAAATTACAAGAGTAAAAGGGGTAGATTTTATGCCCAAAAACCCATATATACCATTTGTTTTTCAATTTGGCATTTTTTCATGATGTATTGGATATTGGCCACTTTTTACCAACCCATACACCAAATTTCAGCAAAATCCATTCATAAAGCAAAAAGTGAAGAATTTGAACTTTTTTCTGCTTCATTTAGGTACTGGACTATTTTCAACGGAATTTCAGTCCCATGAGATCAATAAGGAATAGATCATAAATGACCCCCCATTCTTTATGACATCCTAGATCCTGTCGGGGGGAGATTCACTAGCTCAAAGGAAATTTTGGTCCGCAACTGAAACCCATCATGGTCAATGGCTAACCACTTCTCATCTGGCACAGAAATTTCAGAAAATATAGTGAAATAAGCGTATTTTATTTATTTTTTAATCTTCTCTGGGATAATATTAGGTTCCTTTCTTTCGGTATTTTTGAGGCGTCTTTTTTCTTTTTACTTCCAAAGCTATACAAAGTATAGGGAAAGTTATGTAATCGATCGAAAATTCGAAGGTGAGTTTTCACGTGAATTTTATGTTTTCCAAAACGTTGATTCCGAAAATTTAAAAAAAAAATCTGTGTGTGTATGTCTGTCTGTGAATAAGATAATCCCACATAGAACGAAGTTATAGACACGAAATTTTATGTGTGTATTCAGAACCCCATAAGGACAACATTTATCTATTTTGAGTGGTATCGGCCAAAGGGAACGAGGGATCACAGAGGAGTCTCAAAAACCCCAATAACTGGCGATGTAATAAATATATCAACGTGAAATTTCATATTTAAATTTAAAACACCATAATGACGGCAGCTAATATTTTTTAGGAAAATCGGTCGAAGGGAAGAGAGGGCGCTCAACTCAAAAACCCTAATAACTGCCAAGATAATGAACGTATCCAGACAAAATTTAATATGAGGATTCAGATGCCCCCATGTAAGTCAGATATTAATTTTTAGTCTAATGCTCTATTGGTGTTGGAGGGGGAGCGAAAAGTTAATTAATTCGGTCTGGGGAAGTACATTACCCGTGATTCTCCAACGACTTTTTGACAAACGAGACCAGAAAACGATGATAAGCGAAATACTTGTAAACAAATCTATCTCAAGTACACAAGTGCTTTAACTGTGGTACTTAATTGTACATTATGTAACATTTTGTTTACACAACATTTTAATAATAATATTAAACCATTATAAAAATAACAGTATTAATAAAATAATTTGTTGGATCCGATTATTGTGTTAGCATTTAATGGATATTGTGTTATTATACAAAGCTCTTCAACTGTTAATGAAATAACTTAAATGATACGGAACCTATTATTTGTTTTATTACCTTAGCTAACAGTTAATGAACTAACCGCAATCACTGGAGTTTGCTTACATGACTGGGAAGCGAGGAAATCTGAGCAATGTTCCACTCATTGATGCCCAAGGAATGGGGAGTAGTGTTGGACAAACGCGCTATTACTGGGCAGTTTCTACCATCTATTACTGCTACTTAGTAGCAGTTATAAATAACAGATAAATTATTAGCTAGTTATTGTCATATGCTCTGGTGGATATGAGTCGTCTCCACGAAGGGAGGGGTCTGACATTGTACAGGTTCGGGACCATTGCTTAACCTCCTATCCGAAGCTAAGTATCGAACCTGCGATCGTGAGCAACCGGCGCCCTCGACAGATAACAGTTGAACTGCATCTCATGAAACTGGTCGAACGGAACAGTGACTTCCCCTAAGTGTCGTCCTTAGGGGTTCTGGTTACACTAGAATTTCATGTAAATACATTTTTATAAATTGCTAAGTAACATATTTTTCTACGTAAATGTTTTTTTTTTTTTTATATATAAACAGGGGGAAGAGTTGAAGGACAACATTATATAACTTTAGGAATAGGAATATACAAAGAGTAATATTCATTAGGGAAGCATTGAATTAAATTGCTGATGACATTATTCTTTTAGACGTCGGGATTTTATAGATTTGTTTTGGGAGATATTATTTTTTTATCCTAGTAAGAGCTAGCGATATATTGGAGATTTATATTTTTGATCTGAGAGAGATGATTTTTTTTTTTGTCGACTAGTAAATACAGATATATTGGAGATTTATATTTTTTAATCTTTGGAAGATTTTTTTTTTTTTTTTTTCGTCAACTAGAAAGAACTAGCGATATATATGAGATTTATAATGTAGTGTTAGTTGCCTACCTGAAATAGGAGGAACCGTATATTTGCTATTATTATTTAATAATAATAATGAGAATAATTAGTTAGGGAAGTAAGTTGAAGTAAAAGATATGTGAGATACAGTTTTTTTACAACTTCTAAGTTGAGGAACGCGGACATATTGTGGAATTTGTATCAAATAAATAAAACAAACTTATTTTTTGAAATATTGTCTATTCCACTAAAGATATTTATAAAAATAAAACTACCGGTTTCGGCCTTACACCATCGTCAGGTCTAGTTATGAACTAGAGAAGTAGTTCATAACTGGACCTGACGATGGTGTAAGGCCGAAACCGGTAGTTTTATTTTCATAAATATCTTTAGTGGAATAGACAATATTTCAAAAAATAAGTTTGTTTTATTTACAGTTTTTTTAGTTAGGAGGTATGAGGGACGTTGCAGTTTAGTTTTCGGATTGAGCTCCTACTTTCCGTTCACATTTTTATTGTGCCGATGTCGCTTAAAATCAGCAGATGTCTTTCTTTGAAAGTTATATAAAATTTCGTGTCGATAAATTCATTCTGTCGGTTATCATGTTCACAGACAGATTTTTTTGAGGGGTTTCAGGGGGTTAGAAAATATGAAATTACGATGAAAAAACATTGAATTTCTGACCAGAATGTGGTTTCAAAAATCACTTTTGCACTTTGTGCTGACGATGGCATACGTCGAAACTTTTATTGTGTATTTATTTTTGTGGCATTAGACAATATAAAAGTTAAACTAGTTCTTTCTTTTTATTTATTGTATTAGCATTTTACTATATCGACCCAGATCGCAGAAATCTCTTTTGATATTCATGAGATGATCAAACCAATGTAAATTCAACTTTTGACTTATGCAATCACTGTTTTCTGTGGAAAACGCTATCCGCTGTACACGAAATGTTGTGTGAAGGAGATTTAAATGCACGAAAGAATAGAATAGTCACATGATAAGTTCAAAAGTTAGGATTACGGTAGTGTGTGCTCATGCATGCACCTAGGGATCTGAGCATCCAATGCTCTTTATCTCTTCACTGGAAGCGCTGGGCTTCCTCCTTACCTTGTCTGATTACATAACTTTCTCTATACTTATTGCTAGTCGTAAATGTGTGATGTGCCGATTTTTAGGTAGTAAGAGTGGGAGGTGAAGGCTGCCATACAGAGGAGAGTAGCTAGAGGACTGCTATTATCTGATCTATGTTAGTGGGGCTGAGGGAAAGTGGATGTAGCTCTGAACAGGGGTACAAGGTCAGAGGTTGTACATTGAGAAGTGCCTCTATGCACCAATTTGGAAAGGAACTTCACTAAACAGTTCACTAGAGCAAAATCCTGGTCTAATATATGAATAAAAACTAATTAAATTGAAAATAATTGAGGTGCTCATAACAAAAACAGCCCTTGTCAATTTTTCACGTTTTTGAGATTTCAGCGCATTCTTATAGTAGAAGATGTTACTAATAACCCTGTCAATAGTAGTACAAATAAGAAGGGCCCCTGTCTAGAGTTACAGACCAGAGAAATTTGACCGGTTCTGCAAAAACAACCCATGTCAACTGACAAGGGCATTTTTTGATGGAAATGATGGATTTATGAATAAATGTGTAATAATATACTTTATATTTTATATACTTTCTATTTTTTAATATTATTTGTAAGTATTTTTTGACAAGCTTTATATAAGGTTAGGTTTTATGACTCATGCCCGGGCTTTAACTACGAGGTCATATCGCCTACTACCAGAGAGCTCTTTCGTCACTCTGGTGGACATGAGCCCGATTCTACTGTGGGAGTCCTAAATTTTGCCTACCCTAAATTTTTATTCACCTAGGGTAGGGGTCTTTAACGAGTACCTGACATCGTACAGGCTCGGGACCATCGCTTAACGTCCCATCCGAAGGATGGCGTGCTTAAGTTTATTTAACCTCCCAAATAAAATAAACTAAAAGGCCTCGGTCGGGTTTCGAACCCACGATCTTGAGCTCAGAAGGCAAGCACGCATACCACTGAGCTACCGGCGCCCCCAGTGGATAAACAAGTTTTATTTATATTTGCGCCCTTTCTTATTTCATACAAAAACAACCCTTGTCAGTGAGTATTCAATTTCTGAGGGTTGGCTACCCCCCTTAAGCATAGCAGAGTTTGGCAAAATTTATGTCATTAGTTTACTAATATACCCAACTAAGCGTCAGCAAAAAATCATTTGAATTACTTGAACCTGAAAGAAGCACAAACGTTTATTCTTTTTCCTGAAAATTTGCTATTTTTGACTAGGGCTCTTTTTGTAATGAGCACCTCAATTCAATTAAGTTTTCGATCTCCCACCATAATCAATGTACCATTTGGGCTAAAAATTAATAAAATAAAATTAAAACTTCAATACCCTTATTAGAGTTTTTCTGGCAACTTGCCTGAAAATCAATAGGTGTCATCCTTATCTAAATACACATATAAAATTTCGTGTCAATACATTAATTCCATCAGGAGCTTTCGTGTTCCCAGACAGACATACGAACAGACATTTTTTTAAATATTTGTTTGGATACTAGGAATCGGAAAACATGAATTTTTGGCGAAAAACTCAACACTGACAGATTACATAATGTCCCATATACTTGGTAGAGCTGGGGAAGTAGAAGTGTTTGTTTTAACCAGAAAATTGTGAAATACATTTTGAAACCCATGACCCAACTTTTTTTGGGTCTCAAAACTAATCACAAAGCTTCATTCTTCAGATAGAAAATATCTAAAAAAGCAAAATAAAAACAACCAATTCCCCTCTTTACCTTCGATCTAGTTCGCAGAAAATTATTAGGTGCCTTATGGGATTTCGAATTTAAATATAAAATTTCGAGAGGGCGCCGGTAGCTCAGTGGTATGCGTGCTTGTCTTCTGAGCTCAAGAACATGAGTTCGAAACCCGACCGAGGTCCTTAATTTATTTTATCTGGGAGGTAAAATAAACTTAAGCACGCCGTCCTTCGAATGGGACGTTAAGCAATGGTCCCGAGCCTGTACGTCAGGTATTCGTTAAAGGCCCCCTGCGCTAGGTAAATACAAATTTAGGGTAAGCAAATTTAGTTAGGACTTCCACAGTAGAGTCGGGCTCATGTCTACCAGAGAGACGATAGAGCGCTCTGGTAGTAGGTGATATGCTCTCGTAGTTAAAGCCCGGGCATGAGTCATAAAACCTAACCTAACCCATAAACCCATTTACTCTTGCATTTTTATTTGAACAAAGTTCATAAGTTATATAAATATTCTACATTTAACAACAAATATATAGATGCAGTTAAAAAAATTTTAAAAATAAGTATAATTAAGAAAATGTAAAAAAACTAATTTTTCAAGGCAAAAAAAAGTATTCGTTCAGAAGTAATTCTGATAATATTTTGTTTTATTAAGCATTAAAAGAGATTATTGAGATGATTGAGTATGAGGTTGAGGATTAAGAACATTGTTGCTATAAAAATATGTTGATGTCATCAGTTTAGTTCATCTAGTAGTGAGAGATGGGTCGGAAATCACAAGAATTAGATTCTTCTACAAAAGATCATATAGTAGAATTGTTTAAGCAAGGTATGAGTTATCGTGATATAGGTACAGTGATAAATCGTCCTCACTCGACAGTGCAGTATATTGTGAAAAAGTTTAAAATGGGTACTACGGACAATAAGAAGCGTTCAGGAAGACCGAAAGACCTCTCCACCCGACATACACGGTATCTTGTTAGAAAAGTAAGGAAAAACCCATCTATTAGCGCTCCAGCACTAGCCGCAGACATCGCTTCATCCTCAGGGACAGTGGTTACAGCCCAGACAGCGAGGAACCGCCCCATGAAGTCGGCTTTAGGAGCAGAGCAGCCAGGAAGAAACCTCTCATCTCCGAGAGAAATAGAGTGAAGAGGCTCGAGTCAGCCGAACTCATACTGCCCCAAACCATTATATAATCGCGTTTCATATCCAAAAACATTATTTGATACACAGTTATTTAAATGTATGTTATTGTTTTATTTAGGTATTCATTTATAATTTTTTATTTAGACTTTTTTATTTATTCATTTATAATTGATTAGTATATAGATATTTATTTTATTTATATGTTGTTATATTTACATTGTTTTTTAATTTGGTCTCTTTATTTTCTTCATCTCGCACATTGGGACCTGATGAAGGGACGTAAGAACGTCCTGAAACATTGTTGAGATAAAGAAACTTCAGTGAGTTTTTTTGAGAAATAGTTATCTTAATTTTTATTAAATTGAAAATTGTGTACTTATTATAAATGTATCAATGTATGAATTTTTTTTCTTATATATTTTTAAGTATTTATTTACTCAGTTTTTATTAATTCCATTTTACTTTTTGTAATAGTTTTGTTATTATGCACTGCAGCAACTGTTTTCCGGCTCAATTGCGACTTTTTTTTATAGTAGAGAAAATAGAAAATTTAATTTATATTCAGGGTAGAAGACATAGTTGACCCCTCCTCGCCCCTCCCCCACTCCACAGGGTAGGCCTCAATGTAAATAGAAACTTTTTTTTTTTTAAAATTTTCTTTAGCAACACTGGTTATTATTTTTTTTAGTTATTTACTCATTTAGTTCGTTTATATTGGATTATTCATCTATTATTATTATTTTTCATTATTTTCTATATTTCACACATTGTGACTTTTGGAAGAATTATAAAAATATTTATCATTATTTAAAATATAATTGAAAAGTGTATCTATTCTAGTATTATTATTTTTATATTAATTTATTTTCTAATAATTATTTATTCATTTTATTTTATTTTTTACTATTACAGTCATTACTTATCTGATGTTTATCCGGCTTATGATTTACATACTGTTTATGAATCTAATTTATTCGCTATCTCGATGTATACATTTTTATGAATTATTCCATTACTATTTTATTGTTTGATGTAAATAAATATTATTATTATTATCAAGATATAGTTAGCAAAAAAATAAAATAAAAATACACGAAAATGATAACTACGATTTCTTTTCGTAACATTTTTAAAATGGTGTTATTAACTAAAAGTTGATGACTAAATTAGGTCAAATTAGGGGTGTTTAGGATAGGGTACTTACAGTTGTGTCCATGATCCGTATGCACACGAGGACACTAGACAGTGGTGTGAAGCTAGGGGGAGGCCGGCTAGGGATATATACCTTGCCTGGTGGGGGTGGCTCCGGAGGGGGATGGAACAATGACATAACCGAGATCCTGGTGTCATCACCGTCTTCAGGAACATCTCCATAGCTCATCTGGCTGGTTATCTTCCGTAGAGTCTGGACGTAGAGGGTCCTTAACTTCTAGCACATCTCCATAGCCCATCTGGCTGGTTATCTTCCGTAGAGCCTGGACGTAGAGGGTCCCTAACTTCTAGCACATCTCCATAGCTCATCTGGCTGGTTATCTTCCGTAGAGTCTGGACGTAGAGGGTCCCTAACTTCTAGCACATCTCCATAGCTCATCTGGCTGGTTATTTTCCGTAGAGTCTGGACGTAGAGCGTTCCTAACTTCTAGCACATCTCCGTAGCTCATCTGGCTGGTTATCTTCCGTAGAGGGTCCCTAACTTCTAGCACATCTTCGTAGCTCATCTGGCTGGTTATCTTTCGTAGAGGGTCCCTAACTTCTAGCACATCTCCATAGCCCATCTGGCTGGTTATCTTCCGTAGAGTCTGGACGTAGAGGGTCCCTAACTTCTAGCACATCTCCATAGCCCATCTGGCTGGTTATCTTCCGTAGAGTCTGGACGTAGAGGGTTCCTAACTTCTAGCACATCTCCATAGCTCATCTGGCTGGTTATTTTCCGTAGAGTCTGGACGTAGAGCGTTCCTAACTTCTAGCACATCTCCATAGCTCATCTGGCTGGTTATCTTCCGTAGAGGGTCCCTAACTTCTAGCACATCTTCGTAGCTCATCTGGCTGGTTGTCTTTCGTAGAGGGTCCCTAACTTCTAGCACATCTTCGTAGGTCATCTCTTTGGCCCAACATCAATAGGTCCTTATAACTTATAAGTTATAAGGCTCTGGTTTCATATGTAAAACTTAGTGTTAATTTATACCATCTATCGGGAGTTATCGCATTCACAGATATATAGGAAATTTTGGAATCAGGGAGTCAGAAAATATGAAATTGCGACGAAAACTCAATATATAATATCTGATTACATAACTACTCCTATACATCGTATATCAGGTGAAGTAAAAGACAAATACCCAATAAGATGGTGTTTGGCTCTTTGCCAACTCAGCTGGGAAAGAATACTGAATTGAAGGGAAACTGGCGGTAGTTAACTAGCGCGCTATCGTCCGGATCTTTCCCAGACCCCTGAAATCTGTTTGAACAAGGCACCGTGAGCATATCCTAATGGTAACTTGGGAACTACCGTAACCATGGCCTCTGGCGTACTCCAGTTTAGTAACCTGTCTCTCTCCCACATTTAGAGAATCAAAATCAATATGTATATGTAAATAAGAAATTATCAAAAGTACATTTTATTGAATAAAAATGCCTCTTTTTGCAAATAATCTACACTTATAATTGAGGAGTTTGAAGCCAGAGCGGACCAACCCACAATTTTTCAGAAAATGAGTTATTACCATCCTGATGTTGGCATAGGTTCCCTTTTTCAAAACCAGGGTGGATCACTTAGTTTCTTCACTTCAGTGATAGATAGTAGCACTTTAAGTTTAGTCCACAAGTATTTTGTGCATATATTTTCAAAGTCACAATGGATCATACGGCCTTCAAAAACTTTATAGAACACAAAAAGGGATCACTCATCCAATACCTACTATTCTAAAATTTCAAATATAAATAAATATTTGGGGCCCATTTATGGAGATAAACAAAATGTATTCAATTTTCAATTGCCATTTTCTACCTGTTCAGTTTCAACCAGTTGGTCCGCTCTGGCTCCAAACTCCTCAATTCATAGTAAATTAAGAAATATAGGCGAGCTGAACAGCAATGTCTTTTGACTGCTAAAAATATTGCCATGTGCCTTTGACTTTAGGCAGATTTGACACTGAGGATCAAATTAAATTAAAAGGTGCGGCTAAATTTGAGTTATATTATAGTTATATAAACTAGATTAGTTCGGATTACAGGGATTTTACAAAAGGTGGACTTTTTGCGTCTCAGTTGTTTTCTCAGTCGTTTTTTGACGTAGATCGATCAATATTGGCATGATAGCAATGGGCTAAAATTACGAATGCCGGACCAAAAGGGACCCGCTATTATTATTTGTTTATTAGATAATAAAATACTATAAACTATACTATGGTGAAAGGTTGAGTCAATATAGTACTTATACGCTACCAATATAGTGCGACTACCCATATTGCCCTCTTGTAATTTAGTGATATTAAGTATTCCACTCGGAGTGGCGGACGCGCATCAGGGTGTGTACTTTGAAAGTGTATGTATTACAATTTTCATAAAATAAGTCATATTTTGTCATCCTTCATTCGTTTAACTTAGCCCTTCCTCAAGACTTGTCGGGTGTTTCCGATGACATATTTGCCATAAACGAATATCAATGTGTGCTTGTGTGGACTGTAATTTTGAACTTTCTCTAGGTAGGAGACATTAAACAACAATAAAAGTTATATGTAGCTGCATCCTCATCTCCGGGGTGGATCATTTGTCTCCCAGCTTTCCAATGTCAGAGACATCTTTGAGGCCCGTCTTCTTAGCGGCGCAGCGAGTAATCGTTGTGATTCGCTACCCTTGCTAATGTGATAACAGTGGCACGAGTGACATTCACATCACCATCCATTGTCTCTGAAGTTCACGTTTCCGGCTATGTAATAGGTGCATGTGAGCACCCAGGAGGGACAGGGCATGTGAGCATCCAGGAGTGACAAGGGATGGGAGCACCCAGGAGGGACAGGGCATGGAAGCACCCAGGAGGTACAGGGGATGGGAAGCATCCAGGAGGGATAGGGCATGGAAGCCCCCCAGGAAGTACAGGGCATGGGAAGCATCCAGGAGGGACAGGGCATGGGAAGCATCCAGGAGGGACAGGGCATGGGAAGCATTCAGGAGGGACAGGGCATGGAAGCACCCAGGAGGGACAGGGCATGGAAGCACCCAGGAGTGACAAGGGATGGGAGCACCCAGGAGTGACAAGGGATGGGAGCACCCAGGACATGGAAGCAGTGGAGCGGGAAAGTATATTTGTTTTTTGGGAGAAAAAGAGCTAACATTTTCAAAGGGGAAAGGAAGTTTAAACCTCGAGAAAGAATATTCGGTGAATCACCGGCTATGTACTTTCCCTGCAAGAATTAATCAATTACTTTTTCGCTCTCCCTTCAAAACCAATATATACATAAATATACAATATTTGACTTACATAGAGCTTTTTGAATTCTTTTACTACATTTTTCGTCGATAAATTCATTACATCGGCAGTTATTAGGGTATTAAAGTCGAGCCCCTCTTCTCTGGTTCCCCCTTCCCTCCGACCGATTTCGCGGAAAATTGCTAGGTATGGGATTTTAAATTTATCCAATTTCGTGTCGATATGTTCATTACATGAGTAGTTACTGGGATTTTTGATTTGAGTCCTCTCTGATTCTCTCCTTTTCGGCTGATTCCGCTGAAAATTAATAATTTTTATTTTTACTTATAGACAAACAAAAAGAATAAATAATAAATATTACCACATTTCCTGTAGAAATTATAGCTGGTCTTCTACTAAATTTTGATTTCTACAGTAATTTCCGAAAAGGGCCCTAAAAAAATATCGAAAGTTCAAGACATGCAATTTTGAAGAAAGTGCAAGTATTTTTAAAAATTTCAATTAATAATTATTTCATTTCAATTTCTTCTGAATATAATAAGGAGATACCATCTTGTTTTCCTAAATTTTCAAAAAAATGTTCAATCTAATCCAAAGGTATAAATTATCTTACTGAGTTCACAGGGAAAATGAATAGCATAGAATAAGAGATCAAATATTGGGTTTATTTACCTAAACCTCCATTATAAATAAAATCAAAATATTAATATCAAATAACTTACAATAAATCTTACAAACTAATTTCTACATCTACTTTACTCTATTTTCTTTTTAAATATTGTGGTCATTCTTTAGTTCAATGTTATTTTGGGCATATAAACATACAAATGAATTAAAGTACCTTTGCGCATCTACTTCACTGTTATTTTCACTCATATATCTTCTCTCTCTAGATTGTCCACTTCCACATCTCTCCTTAGACTGTTCCTCACTATTAGAACAGCTGAACGTCCTTTTTTGTCTCTATTCATTGGTTGTTCACATTTCGTTTTAAAACAAAATGCGACTAGTCCATATTTGTATATTTATTCACTAATTAAGTTACTTCACTCCTAATAGCTGTTTTTATACAAATAATAATAATAATTGATTTTTTTTTTATATATTAATAATTCTAATGTGTGTAACATTGTTTACATCACAGCACACTGAGACAGAAAATATTTTCTTCCTTAATACATAGAACTCAGTACAATAATAGTAGCTAAATTGTCCATTAACAGTATGTAACGTTATTTGAGTACCTCAAAAAGCTGGTTCAGTGTTATATCGGTGGATAGTCTCAAAGTAACTTCCTAGTTGAGCGGCGACGTGAGACATTCCATGTGTGATGTAAGTAACCAATCAAAAATTCTGTTTATAGCGATAGTTGATTTAGTTGCATATTTTCAGTCGCCACTCAGGTATGGAATCAGCAATTAGATTACTAAATCCATCTTCTGTATCTTTCTCTCTTCAAATCTTATGTCATTTAACAGTCTTTCGATGTGACCAGAGATTATTTTCGAGAGTTACTAGTCAGTAGCCTTCGCTAGTGCGCACACCGTTCAATGATTGGAGAGTTCTAGAACTGAATACACAAATATTATTGTATGAGGTTTTCGTAAACATGTTAACTAGACTGGACGAAAAAAAAAATTATAAACTAAAACATAATGTCTAAAATTTAAATTTATTTTCAAACCTTTATCGAATGCTGAATATTCAAGACATTATCCAATGATATATATATATATATATATCCTCTTAATCGATTGTGTTTGAATTAATGCAGTTTTTTTTGAGTGTGCAACGCTTAATTTAACTTATTGTGTTAAATTTATTGTACATCGTTAGGTATAAAATGTACACAATACAATTAAAAAAAAAAAAACAAGTGAAAATGGAGATAAAAATGTTAAGTAGTTGATTTTTTTACAACCGTTATTCTATTATACAATTCCGAAAAGAATCTTACGATTTTACGATAATGAACAAAACACTTAATTTATAAATAAGTTAATCTATATAATACAGATATTTATAAAAATATCTATCTCTAAGTCAATATCTAGGTTAGGTTAGGTTTTATGACTCATGCCCGGGCTTTAACTACGAGGTCATATCGTCTACTACCAGAGCGCTCTTTCGTCACTCTGGTGGACATGAGCCCGACTCTACTGTGGGAGTCCTAAATTTTGCCTATCCTACATTTTTATTCACCTAGGGTAGGGGTCTTTAACGAGTATCTGACATCGTACAGGCTCGGGACCATCGCTTAACGAAAAAAAAACTAAGGGCCTCGGTCGGGTTTCGAACCCACGATCTTGAGCTCAGAAGACAAGCACGCATACCACTGAGCTACCTGCGCCCTCTAGGCAATATCTATAAGTTAATAAATTAATGTAACCTTAACTGTAAATAAAAATTGTTACCAACATATTATATGATTAATAAAATTTACTGAATTCAATTATTTCCTACCCTGTACCAATGTTAATAAAAATATAGTTTATTAGCACAAAGAGAAACTGAAACTAGAAGAGTTAGGTACGGAAGTTACACTCATGCTGTGTACTAACTGCACACTTAAGATCCCTAGGAAGGACATGGAAGCCAGAGGCATGTACCCTTCCACACGAATCCTAGCGGAATAATTTTAATACGCGCAAATTTATAATTATGGTCGAGATTGCTGCAGGTATAGCAGAATAAAAAGTTACTTGAGTCATTTATCAAATATTTATCCCAAAGAAGTAAGAAGATTTTTTCATAATTTTAAAGTGGATGTCAGCTATTTTGTATTTATTGAAGAAACAACGAAACAGTCGTGAACAAATTAGTTTGTTTTATCCTCAGTAAATCATAGGAGAGATGATGACGACCCTGGACTCGTCTAGACGTGACATTCGACCCAGAGTCGTGTATGACAAGCGCGGGGCTTCGAACCTGAAACCAGTTGCAACAGATAGTTGAGGCTTCAATCCCACGAATTAAGACACAGGCCGTATCTAACCCGACCCATCTCCGGGTGTAGCAAGCTGCTCCCTCTCTGAAGTAATACGGCTAACTGTGGGTGGTTTGTTTGTTCAACGAGTCTTAATCAGACGTTTCAAGATTCCATCTTTAACCTATCCAAGCATCCCACAAGTTCACTCCTGCAAATCGGATTTGAACCCAGAATGAACCACTGGAATGAAGGAGTTGCCACATTAGTACGTTATACGAGTATACTCCATCATGGGACGGAAATATACTGTGACAAAGGCCCCCGAAGTCCTAAGGGTTGAGGGGGAGATCCTGCATGGGAAGGAAATCGGAAAATCCGCTTCATAAGGCTTCTTCACTCTCTTTCGTCTTTTCCAGGGAGACTAACAAAATTAACGTATGTCCAATCGGATATTCATTTATATTTGTTTCATTATGGACATACATATACACAAATCCATAATCAAACTTTTGGAAAATTCAGTTTAAATATTGTGAGGATAGCGTAAAATCAGTTTTTAATTAGAAAATAAGAAAGATCTGTTATTGCCGCATCATACATATACTATTTACTCTATATTTTTTAATAAGTAACTTCCAATAATAAAAACTTCGTTGCCATTAATACAATTTAAACATTACTTAGAAATATTTAGAATTTTTTTTACATAGGAGTTATCCTACCTTTATATTGGGCCTATCATAAATGTGTTTGGAAATTTAACAAGAAACATCTTTGGTTATAGATGACATTATCAATTTTCAGCCAAATCAGTCCAAGGAAAGGGGCGGAGGTGCCTATACAATGACGTATCAATACTACATTTTACATGTGAATCCAGGATCCAATAAGGACCACAACTATAGATTTTCAATTAAATCGTCCAAAAGTAAGGGAAGATCAGAAGAGGGGGCTCATCTCAAACCATAATAACTGTCGATGTGTCAACAAGAAATTTAGTATGGGGATGCAGAAGACACATTTTCAACCAAGTTGTTCAATTGTTTCGCAGGAAGAGAGAGAAAGAGAAGAAATTAGGTTGATTAATGCGCAATGAGAAAGTACACTGGCGCTGATTCATGGACAATTTTTTTTGACATTACTTGGTGGCGAAACCATGCCAAAAACTACCACTAAAAATGGTGTGGTGGAGTGAACAAATATACCCCTTCTCTCATACATGTCCCAATTACCACCCATCCCATAGATCCGCGCTAGGGTATGCCTAGCAACTTTTTCATAATAAAGCCAGACAAAGGTTCACTATCTTTCCCGTCGTTTTGAATTGAGACGCTCAATCAACGAGAGGCCTTTCAGACTTTCAGATCCATCCTGGAGAAGGTGGTCCCAGGGCACCCCGGCATGACTAACTTGCCAAGCCGATCCATTGGGTTAGGTAAGATGTACTGTCTAGCAGGAATTATGATAATGCAGACACACACACGGCAGAGAGAGTCTCGTGTAAACAAGGGACAGAGGGGCGAAGGAGAGGTACAATATGATCAACTCTCTATTGATTGATGGTAGCGCCGACAGAAAGTCTTCTTCAGACCGGGGCTTTTGTCCCCCTGAAAGAAACTTCGTTCTCATCGCTTGGGCCCGTGTGGCATGTCATGTTACCCGGACATCGTAGGACATTATCGCTGTATCTCATCTCCATATTTGACAGTACCTATCCATGTTTTCTGATCTTAGTTCTTAGATGCATACACTAATGATATCGTCAGGAAGTTCCTAAACAAGTCATCACTATTTAAAACAACTAAATAATGTAAGAGAAGATCCCAGAATCTTGAGGATTATGATTATAATTATTTAATTTGTTGAAACTTCTCTCTGGCTAAGCCTTTAATGGACCTATAATCCTATTTTAGCACGAAGTAATACATTGCCATGCTAATGAACAATGTTCCCCGGTTATACAAAGTATACGACCAGAAATTCGATATTAACTTAACTAGTAAACAAGTTAGTTATTATGGCCGGACTTTAACTACAAGGTCATATCGCCAATTACCAGAGCGCTCTTTCGTCGCTCCGGTGGACATAAGTCCGATTCTACTGTGGGAGTCCTAAATTTTGCCTACCCAGGTTTAGTAACATAGGTCTTTAACGAGTACCCGACATCGTACAGGCTAGGGAACATCGCTTAACGTTCCATCCAAAGGACGGCATGCTTAAGTTTTTTTTTAGCTCTCAGATAAAATAAACTAAAGAATTCGACAGACTTTCAAACCCGCGATCTTGCGGCGCAGCTAACGGCGCGCAGCCCAATTGTAAACACTATAACTCCCGATAGAAATAATATATATCAACACGAGATTTCATTGTCACATAACGACAATTGATAGTACAAAATCTCTAATAACAGCCAAACTAATGAATGCATATTATATGTTAATGCAAAATCCCATGAGTACGTTGCCTAATAATTTGCCACCTTGAATAATCATCCTTATTAATATCTTTCAACACTAATTTCGTTTACTTATATTACCTCTCTTACTACACATCCATCAAAATTGTCTTTCAATTCCTTTTTATTTACTTTATTGTTACTTTTATTAATTTGTTTATTATTTTTGTGATATGCTAACACTTCCAGTGTCCTAATATTTCAGGTAAATTTTCATCCTGAGAAAGTTGCCTAAGCCATCTAACATCAAGCGTATCCAGTCCTTCCAATCCAAAGTCCTAAGAACAATTGTCGATGCTCCCTTCTATGTGTCCAACCTTACTCTCCATAATGACCTTAAAATCCCCTATGTTATTGACCTCATCAAGTCCCGCTTCTCCAAATTCCACTCTAACCTTTCTTCCCATGTCAATCCAGTTGCTCGACTCTTGTCATCTCATTCCCATCTATGAGAGACCTGCTACTGTAACAAAAATATTTAGGGAGTGCCGGTGATGACCAGCTTCTCCCCTCATGTAATCCTCTTACTTCAACTCTCTTCCGTCTTGGCCTGCCTCCACTGCTGGACAGTGATTGGCGGGGCGAGAAGGCAGGGGGGGTCACTCGAGCCCCCGCGGCCTCCCCTGCCCCCATTAAGTTGGAGGGATGGGGATGGCAGAGATCCGGGGGTGTTTCGAGTTGAAGGGTTTTCATTTTCATGTTCATTTTATTCTATCTTTATTATTTTATTTTTATGTTTATTAATATTTGAATTTAATATTTTCTCTTTGTTTTGTACATATTATATTATTTGCATAGTTCTTAGTTTTTTTTTCTATTATTATTTTTTATATAATCATATTCTTTCGATGTATATATATATATATATTTTTTTTCTTTTTCTTTTAATGTTTTGTCTTTCATCAAATTTACTCATGGTGTATACCGATTGTAAATATTCAAAATAAAGAATTTATAAAAAAAAAAAGAAAAAAAAAAGTTGCATGCACAGACATCATCCCGTAAAAATTAATTGAAAACTCGATTTCAGATTTTCGCCTGATTACAATACTTCCTTGTACTGGTGTCATCCAGTTCAGAATATGGAGGACTACAGTCATTATTTCGTCTGTTTTAGAGACCTATTGCATAAGCACCCTTCCCGATATAGGTGATGTTTGTCAACTCTTTAGAAATTAATATTGTGGATGATATTGACAATTGAGTAATCATCCCGTTACATTCGCGTGTCTCCCAATTGCAACTACATACTTTGTAACCTCTTTATAACCTCAACGCTTTGTTGTACGCCATTAACAAAACTTTTTTATTCGACAGTAGTTATTTTTTACTTTCTTATACTTATAGTATAAGAAAGTATTGTAATCGTGCGAAAATTCGAGATCGAGGTTTCAAAGGATTTTCACGTTTCAAGGTCCCTTGAATACGTTTTGACCATTTTCGCGATGATGCCTCTCTGTGGGCGTGTGTTAATGTGATTGAAAATTTGTGAGCTCTACCGCAAAAATGATTGTAGCTATGAACTTGAAATTTGGGATGAAGAGGACACATGAGCGAACTTAGGTCTGATTAGAATTTGATAGAAATTTGACGAAAATTAAGACCACTTTCCTCAAGGACTTAAATACATTATACAAGATACTGCTTACGTTTATCACCTAATCAAAATTCTTTTCAAGTAATAGTTGTAGAGAATACTGAAGTACATAATTTATATAAAATACGATTTTTCACAGGTCGTCCGGTTCTCGAGGTACATGCCGAAAACCATCTAAAAATGTAGTTTTGAAACAAATATTTTTAGAAGTTTTTTTTATTTTCCCAAAAACGTTCAGTCCTATCAAAAAATGTATTCTTACTAAAATTGTTCCTTAAAAAATTTCCAATAGCTAATAAGTTCTAAATTTGAGATAGGAACAATAGGACAAAAGTTATGGAGCCCCGAAGAATGTAAACTAAATGTCTATAAGGAATATATCTAAGGAATTTTTGAGGACACCGGAAGCTCACTGGTATGCGTGCTTGCTTACTGAGCTAAAGGTCGCGGGTTAGTAGCCGGCTGAGGCCCTTATTTTATTTTATCTGGGAAATAAAATAAACTTAAGCACGGCGTCCTTCTTTGGATGGAATGTTAAGCGATGGTCCCGACCCTGTACCCTAGTCTAGGTCCGGGCATGAGTCATAATAACCAAACCTAACCATCCATGGAATTTTTAAATCGTAACTCATAGCAATGAACATTAAAATATGGTTTATGTATTGGTAGTTTTTTGAAAAATTATAAAAATTAAGAAATATATATGTGATGTGGCCATTATATAATTTTCTTATACCAGCAACGCTTACAGATCGCTCTCTCTTTCCCATCCCCTCGTTAAAATCATTTCATTTTGTCTCTTTGAATAGCGTAATCTTGAGTACAGACACTCTTATACTCTGTTATGCCAGTATGAAATAATTCTTAGAAGGGGAAGGGAGAGAGAGAGAGAGTGATCAGTAAGGGTGGTTGGTATAAGAAAGTCTTGTAATGGCCAAATCACATTTCTTTTTGTTCTTTTTATTTGAAAAATAAAAAAAATAAGACTACCATACTTGCAGATACTTATAAGAATTGTATTCTTATGTATTACCGCTACTTCTCTGCAGGTATCTATGTAGTCATAGTATAACTCAGGGGTCCGCAACCGGCTGCCTGCGAAGGAATTTTGTTTGAAAAATATATTTTACAAAAAATTGGATTCATCTGCAAAAAAAAACAGTAAGGATATACAGTCCAGCTATGCCAATAAGCTGGGTACAAGATACGATATATGCAATTTTATGTCCATATACATATATTATTATCGGTCTCTCTTTTTTGTTTTATTTTTTTCTGATAACCACATTATTAACATAACATCCATGGAAGACAATATCTATGAAATAAAACTCTTCACCGGAATTCGAATTAGCGCCCGTTGTGGATCCATGGAAGCAACTCGTACTCACCACCTAAAAAAAATATACAAAAATTTTCATATTTGAAATCAGGGGGAAAAAAATGAAAACAACATAGAATTTCTTTTGGATGACATAACTTCTCGTATACATATATCGTATACTTGGTGAAGTAAAATAACTGTAAACATGAAGTAACATAACTATTTTCTAATAATTTATATGACCACTGATTATTAATTGGAAGTTTGGCCGCAGCGCTACTGACTGTTGGAAGCTGAGGACTAACATTTAACATGGCGAACTTGGCCGAATACGTCCGAACACCACCTTTTGCCAAGATGCCTCCTATGCCATTTATTTTGTCCTTAAATAACCCAGTTATGCTCTATTGGTTTGAAATTTTAATTTTTTACTTTCGCTTTTTCAGAAGGCGCATATTATAGGCAAAACTATTGTTGAAAAACTCATGCCCGGGCTTTAAGTACAAGGTCATATCGCCTACTACCAGAGTGCTCTTTCGTCGCTCTGGTGGACATTATGGTGTGCTAAATTTTGCCTACCCTAAATTTACATTCACCAAGGGTGGAGGGGTCTTTAACGAGTACCTGACATCGTACTCGGGACCATCGCTTAACGTCCCATTTGAAGGACGACGTGTTTATAGTTTTGAGTTCAGTAAGCAAGCACGCATACCACTGACCTACCGGCGATAATAATAATAATATATTTTCATAATTTTATCATTATATGCGGGCAAATGACGCTCGTCCTAATGCCCCAGCTTTCACTACTGATTCAGCCTCATGCTTGTGGAATTTGCAAAACCTACAATATCTGATTTTCGATAAACTATTTGAATGGGAATAGGGTTTAGATTTGCCTCTGTTAGGTTTGCTCCCAGAAGGAAGGTCGCGAACTAGATGAGATGACTTTGGAAGCTGGGGCTGCATATTTATTTTGAAGCAGAGAGTGAGGCCACAATGAATACAGATGAGCCGGCTCTGTAGCTCCATCTAATAAAGTACGTATTATCTGTCCTCCGTACTCTGCCTCATTCAGCCCAAGTAGAAAACATGACCCACATACTTCACAGTTTGTATAAATACCTTTATGTGGTTGTCTCTTTATACTAACGTTCTTATGATGAGGGCGCCGGTAGCTCTGAGGTACGTTAAGCGATGATGCCGAGAGCCTGTAAGGTGTCAGGTACTCGTTAAGGACCTAACGTGACACCGGGCTCATGTCCACCAGAGCGACGAAAGAGCACTCTGGTAATAGGCGATATGAGCTCGAGTCGGTAAATTCGTATAATCCAAATATGGTTGAGACAACGTGGAGACGTCAGCTCTATCTATTTTTACTTCCTCAGCAAAGTATAGAAGAAATTATGTAAACGTTTGGAAATTCAATTGTTGAGTTTCATCGGTATTACACCGGCCCCCTGAGTTAAAAAAAAAAGAAAGTCTATGTGTCTCAACGCAAAAACTTCCGACAGAAAAAATCTATCGATACATTTAATATGTGGGTAATATCAGAATTTCGGTACAATCTCAGCTCAGAAAATTTTTCGTCTAGGGAGTGAGGTAGAAGGTTAGTGACACACCTTTACAGCCTCCTACGGTGCAGTAAGTAGCTCTAATTTGTATAGATGTATACTTATCACTATTATTATTGTGAACCTTAAGGAAGCAAATAAAAAGGCTATTATTATTGTATATAATTTAAGAAGAATTTTCGTTCACACAAGTAAAAAAAAATAAGATAAAAAAAGCTACACGGAAGCGACTCATTAGAGTTGAGCCTACGCTAGGAATTAAAGATTTGAAAGTTTCGCAGGTCAATAGTTACCACTATACCAGCTGTTGAAACAAACTCTATTGATGTTCACTGAATAATTTATATTGTAAACAATTAACAGAAGCTTACAGTCTGTTTCGTAACTACCTTTCTACCTGAAGCTGTCTGGTTCGCAACTGTTGCATGTGGTTCTGTTGGTCAGAGGACATATTGGAAACTGGTACACTATAGACCATATTAGACCTGTCGAGTATATATAACAGTGGGCTGGTGTTATACACCTAGGGACCTAAGCATCCAGTGCTCTTACCCCTTCCTTGGAAGCGCTGGGCTTCCCCCTTATTATATTACCTGTATGTTTATACTACCTAAACCAAGTTCTTCATGAATTACTCAGTCTCCCAGTTTTCTTAATGAACCTGAGAATGCACCCGTGGTCCAATCTTCTAAAATCCTTCTCTGTGATTACATCTCCACCAAAGATGTGGAATCTTGTTCGCGCGTATCCCGAGCAAATGCCCAGGAAGTGTGCCGCCGTCTCGTCTTCTTCCACACATCTATCACAGGTAGGACTGTCCTTGACTCCTACAATGTGTAGGTGTCTATTGAACGGACCGTGCCAAGGACCATGTCCTGTGAGAACTCCAGTTAGTTGCCAAAGCCCCGTTCCTTTTGAGGTTCAGGATCCCGTCTTTCAGAACTCTTGACTCCCCTCCCAGGAACATCTTCGACTGTCTGCATGTGGTCTTTTCTCTCCATGTACGCTCCAAAAGATCCGTAGTCCACTTTTAAATCCGGGTTCGGCATGCCTCCGGAGATATTCCTAGTACTGGCTCTGGCCCCATAAAGGGCTTACTTGAACCTTCCTTGGCTAGTCAGTCTGCCCCCTCGTTGCCCTGAATCCCCGAGTGTCCTGGTACCCAGTAGAGTGTCTCCTTAAATAGAATAATAACAAAACGGGGTGACAGGCTTATTGAAGAGCAAATAGAACCGAACTTTGAGAGAGTTAGTTATTGTGACTCAAGCCCGGGCTTTTAAGTTGAAGGTCATATCGCCAACCACCAGGGCGCTCTGATGGATATGAGCCGGACTCTACTATGGGAGTCCTAAATTTTTATTCACCTAGTGGTAGGGGTCTTTAATGAGTATTTGACATCGTACAGGTTTGGAACTATCGCTTAACGTCCTATCCGAAGGACGGCGTGCTCAAGGTTTTTTCATCTCTCAGATAAAAAAAACCTAAGGGACACGGCCGACTTTCAAACCCGAGATCTTGAGCAGTAAGCAAGCACGCATACCACCGATAATGGAATGTGTGAAGATTTCGGTCCGTTAAAAAAAAAACCATCCTTGATGTATGCCAGAAAGGTGGACGGAGGAGGGGATGTGGAAAAGGAAAACTACCTCAAGGAAATAAAGAAAGTCATGCGCAAAAAACTCTCAAGTAAAAATACATAAAATTACTGTTATAAAAAATAAAATAATGAATGAAATAATTAGCCGATGAAGATTTTCGAAAACTTTCCATCTCACAAGAAGAGAAGAATGCGTGGGGAGAAAAATAGTGGAGGAAGATTCGAGTAAAAGTAAGGTTATATTTCTCAGCCTTGGATTCGAAGAGTCCTCCTCATAATTGAACCTCATTAACCTACATTTCTAAAGAATGAATCCATGTTACATAATAAGTAATCCACACCACAGTGAGTAACTCTTTATTTACTATTTTCAAATAGTATACGATTAATAACCCAGCCAGTTCAAAAGAAAACTTGAAAAACTCAAAATTAGAAGAGAAAAACACAATTGTCTTTATATACGAATAACTAATAAAAATTATCTTAGTCAAAAAGAAACATTACTTATATTTTAAAAAGTCATTTCTAAACTTTCCATCTCACAAGAAGAGAAGAATGCGTGGGGAGAAAAATAGTGGAGGAAGATTCGAGTAAAAGTAAGGTTATATTTCTCAGTAACTGAGAAATAAGTAACCCGACGTGATCTGAACACACGTTACCTTCTGATATGGAGAGTTTAGAAGCGCTACCGTTGAGCGACGAGGTCATCCATTTATGTAGACCAACTCCTCGTAATAGTAGTACCTTTTCAACGATGTCTCACTCAAAAGGTTTATAACATTCTAGCGATTGTACCCGAACAACGACGGTGTCGCTAAACGGACAAACATACAAATATAGCCAAACAATATTGCCAGCCTGCCAACTGATAATACAATAAGTGCAGAACATATGATTGTATATTATAAATCGTATCGTAAATTATTAACCCATTTGGCTACTGTAAAATAACAGATGATCCAAAACCGAAAAAAGACAGAAGTTAGTGTCCAAGTGTCGATGTGTAATGAACATTTTTAACAAAAAGAAATATTTGTAAAATATTGTAAATAATGTCAACATAATTTTATTCTGTGAATAAAATATGTTTTTTTTCACGCTTTTATACTTATCGTATAAATGTTAAAATATATTTTTTTCGGGTGCATAATAAATAAAACAGTAAAGGGGTGGCTATTAATATAAAGTATTTTATATAATTGGATTTTATCCGTTTCAAGTCAAACGAAGACTGAACAAATAGTTTTTAGCTTTCGTGTCAGTTTATTTTTCCCTTCATCTGAACATATTTCAACCAAACCATATCTTGAATTCATCGATTTACGAATAATATTTACGATTTAAAAATCACCGAATAAAGGGCGTTAATGTATCCTTAGTATTGATCCTAGTCAGTTCAAAAAGTCGAAAAGTTTCAGAATTAATATGAAAGACACTTTCATTTTAAACATTTTATGTTAATTTTCGCTAAAATTATAAATAACGTATAAAAAACATTTTTGGAGTAGCGAAAGAGGTGCGAAGTAATAGATCAAAAAGGTTCAAAAAATAGATCACAAATCAATTTTCGCCGAATTTATAAAAACAATATAACTAACACCAGAGCGGTGAGAATCTCTTTTGGAATAGTAGCTATAGAACCCAATGACCAAATGTATATGAAACCATAATGAGTTCTATAATGAAAGGGAATTGGCGATTAATTGCGAAAAAATTCTTCGCATATGCGCCGCATCGAAAATGGAAGTCAAATGGACCGATGATGGTATGATCGAATGCTTGCATTAGTTTACACTCTTCCAACCGAGACATCCTATCGGCATCAAGATCTCTTTAAATTTAATATTTCTTCCAACTACAGATTGTCTTTTGGAACAGGATGGCTACCTGTAGACAACCTTTTTCTATTTAACCAAGAAGTTGAAGCGACAAAAAAAATGAAAATAAATTTAGATAAATCCGAAATTGGTCTAAAAACTCTGTATAATCGATCACACGACTGTAATATTTCAAGGTATCGTAGAATTAGGAACAATTTCTATAAGAAACTTTTTTTTTTTTTTTGTATTTATTTATCTTAAGCCACAACTATGCAAAAAATGCACAACCAGCGGCTGGGCTGACATATACTATACGAACATAATAAAAATAAATATGACATGAAAGGCTTGAGAGAGGAAAAACACCCAGCGGTGAAGCCTCATGGCATCACTTCATACCAGGAGATCTCTATGCCAAACTCTCTTTAATCTTCTTGAAGGATTGTGGGGTAAATTAGTATTTAAGATTTTGCGAATTTCCGGATTGGTGTGTAAGTAACTTTTGGTGTAGAAACGTTGGTATAAATGTTTAATATGGATGTGAGTTCAAGTCGCAGTGTAAAGTCTTGTTGCTAACGTATGGTGGGCATTGCGTGATCAGTCGGAGAGTCTTGGATTGAAATACCTGTATTCTTTTGATGTTCGAAGTCTTGGCTGTATCATATATTTGTAAGCCATAAGTCCAGAGAGGTCGGAGAAGCTATAAGAAACTTAATTTCTTAAGAAGAGAGATCAGGCTTGTGGAACTCGTAGAATTCCTGCCGAACTTTCAACACTGAGTTTGACTTTTTCAGGGCTTCATACAGTCAACAAGTTATTTATCCATAAGTGAAAGGAAGGGATAAGCAGATTCAGAGACATATATTTCAAAATTGGCAGCTGATAAACCAATCCACATATTGTGAGATCCGTTCTCATGACAACCAAAAAAAAAGCATTAAAATAATTTAATGTGTCAAAAGCTTGGGAGAGTTCGTTTTTATCGACCACAAGCCTCATCTCTCCCCTTCCTATTACAGTGTTAGTCAAAAATACAAATATTGTATAAACTCTGACCCTTTGGCAACTCCAGTGAAAGACAGTCTCATGAGAATGCAAAACTGTATTGATCAAGTGAAAATATGAGAAGATGGAAACCTTCCCTCCAGACTGTTACCATGTTGAAGAGACTCACCGTGACTGCACTCATACCGACCTGGACTGGATGATGCTCCGTTTTATGCAAGTCTGAACCATGGTTGGCTTTCCCTGCTCCAATCATGACTTCCGTAGAACCAGGTTCCTATTCAACGAGCCCTTGATATTATTATTTTTATAATTTTGTCACAGACTTCCTTACTTCTGAGTCCAATTGTACACGCTTAATGACCCTGTCAGTTTAAAAGAAAACTTGACAAATTCAAAATATGAGGAGAAATCACACAATTGTCTCTATGTAACTTCAACTTAGTCCAAGAGAAACATTACTTGCATTTTAAAAGTCAATCCATAACCAAATATTAGAAAAATTTACCAAATAAACAACTAAAGTAACTATTTACCAATATTTACATCCTAATTGGTCACTGTAGACTATCTTAATTAATAAAACAGCATATTGACACTAAAATTTCCTGTTTATAAAGGTCCCTAAAAGCGTGGAACATTCCATGAAATATCATTGGTCAGAATTTAACTACCTATCCAACTTCTGAAACTGCAAATCTTGGTCTAAAACAATTTTTTGGATGAATACATTTAAGAAGAATATCAAGAAAACTGTTAAACACAAAACGAACGAAATAGGTTATTTGAATGTAAATAAATAGGCTATCAAGACTCAACTCAATAGATCGATAGTCAATGGTAAGCTCGATATTACTATGAAATATTATTACAAATTACAAAATAGAACTTGCCCCAAGTCATTCTAGAAGAATACACAATATGATCTACCTACTGATAACAATAAATGATTCAGTTCGTAACAACATCAAACTCAGGGTTTCATGAATTTATTTTCGATAATATTTTACTGAGGCTAAGAATGAAGCTGAAAGACCCGACTTCCTCTTAGAGACTGTTGTACTTATCCCACAATCGTTTCACATGGAAACCTTGACAAGGACACTTTTGTTCTCGAAGAAGCCTGGATTTCATCTGCGAGGTCACATCGTCTACTAGAAGAGCGTTCTTATATCACTCTGGTTTACTGTGGGACACTTAAATGTTCCCTCAGAGGGGGACTTTAAATGGAAGTTCCAAGGGAGTGGTACTTGCAAACTTAGGTAGGTACAATGATTTTTCTGATGTATGGGAAAATGAAAATATTGAAAAATCCTTTGATATTTTTGAATACCTCGAATAAATAGCACATTTCTTGTGATTTGAAGTCAGATAAGTAATAGTTTTGGTGTGAAATTGCCCGATTGTAAATAGATACTTGTAAATCAAGGTGGAGAAAGAACAATTCCAAACTTTTGCCAAAAAAATTATATAAAAAATAGATGCTCTTATTCTACTGAACATCAGAAGGGTTGGCCTCACTCTTATTTTACATAATATGAGAAACAATAACTTTTTAAAAATGAATAAAACAAATTTAAAAAAGACTGCATAGAATAAAATAACATACATGCTTAAAATAAAACAAAATAAATATAATAATAGAAGAAGATAATAAAATAATGAATAAATGTAACTTTACGAAAGCGCAAATAGAACAAACATTAATTTATTAAAATTTCAAACAAAACAAACGAAGAAAAGACTGGCACCTAAAAATGCTCATTCAAGGTTAGGTTAAGTTTTATGACTCATGCCCGGGGTTTTACTACGAGGTCATATCGCCTACTACCAGAGCGCTCTTTTGTCACTCTGATGGACATGAGCCCGACTCTACTGTGGGAGTCCTAAATTTTGCCTACCCTATATTTTTATTATTTTAGGTTAAGGGTCTTTAATGAGTATCTGACATCGTACAAGCTCGGGACCATCGCTTAATGTCCCATCCGAAGGCGTAATTAAGTTTATATTACCTCCCAGATAAAATAAACTAAGGGCCTTGGCCGGGAGAGATATATATTAACTTAAGAAATACACTATACGCTAAAATATTAATTAGATAAACAATAAAAATGTGCACATCAAGATACTTGTTGGAGAATTAGATATAGTTAGTTATTATGATTCATGCCCGGGCTTTGGCTACGAGATCATATCTCCTACTACCAGAGAGCTCTTCCATCACTCTGGTGGATATGAGTCCAACTCTACTATGGGAGTCCTACATTTTGTCTACCCAGGTTTATCTACTATTTGCCTACCCTAAATTTTTTATTCACCTAGGGTAGGGGTTTTTAACAAGTACCTGACATCGTACAAGCTCGGGACCATCGCTTAACGTCCCATCCGAAGGACGGCGTGCTTAAGTTTATTTTAGTTCCCAGATAAAATAAACTAAGGGCCTCGGTCGGGTTTCGAACCCACGATCTTGAGCTCAGAAGACAAGCATGCATATCACTGAGCTACCGGCGCCCTCTTGCTCATTCAGTTTCCACGTAATACTCTTTTAGTTCCTCTGCTGAACATGGTATGAGGACAGTTATGTTATTGACAACATCCTTGTTCCCATGCGGTAAAAGGTGAAAACACATCCTGAACGAAGAAACGAAATATTGCTGATTATATTTCACTGACGAGACTGAGCCATAAATGATTAGCGTTTATTTCTTCTTAATGAGGACGTGTATGTATTTTGAAATAAGAAATAACAATCCATTCAGTTCCATTTATTTGTTGTATAGTGTCTCAGTCCATCATATATAAGAACTGCTTCATACTTAACCCTTTAGTACACTCGCCGCGGCACTCCGTGCCGCAAAACTAAATTTGGATTTTCGCGGTTTCTATGTTTAATAACAAGCTAATCCCCACTTCTATTCTTCAATGGCATATCTATGAATGGACACAACAAGTAGCGCATTGATCTGATATTTTATCAGTCGGTAACAATAGGTCAAAGTGGAAGGGACAACAATTGCGGCACTGTATACCGTGCCTGTGTTAAAATGTAAGTTTTTAAAAATATTTTATTTCGTATTTGTTTTCTTTATAACTAAGTAAATTTTTATGTTATAGTTATTTTTTTTTCATGAACTACTAATTTATAATTAAATAATAATAATTAGCTGTTAATTAATTAATTTTACTTAATTAAAAAACTAAAAAAAAAATTAATTAATAATTTTTTAGTTTCTTCCTTGTACCAATTTATAATAAAAATAAACTATTTATAATTAATCATATTGTTCTTTATTTGTACTATAAAACATGTCTTTCTGATTTCTTTTTCATCATTCTTATAAACTTTATTTGAAAATACGTAATACCTTATTTTGTTTTTTACTAATTTTATTTTATTTTCAATCTAAATTATTATTACCTATTGAAATTAATAATGCAAAGGTATAATTTTTTTAAAATTTTTCCTTGATTCAATTTTGTTTTTCAATATAAAGATGTTTTTCTTTACATCACTATATGTAATTCTTAAACATTGTTTAAAAGATTCAATTTTTGTTATGTTTTGTTTTTTTAAACAAGTTTTTTTTTTTTTTCAATGAAGTTTTTAAAAACATTGTTATGCATTCTGTAGGCCTAATAATAACTTTTTGGAATTGTATGGAGTGCAAAACTGCTGAAAAACTCAATAGTTAAGCATGCGGTACTGAGTGCCGCGCGAGTGTACTAATGTAACAATGAAAGGCGAGTGTACTAGAGGGTTAATATAAATAAAAAATAAAAATATAATTTAAGCATCTTTAAAAAAAGTTGTCTGCCGCAGTGCCGCCACTAGGTTTTCCCGCGTTAGGGGGCCGCCAATTTTGCCACTTTGGTCTCGCCGGCCCTGCTTCCAACAAGCAACGAAGGACGAAAATATGTCCATTCAACCCAATGGTCCAAGCCAAGGTATCGTGTATGAGGGGTCGGAGGTTCTTAGAATCCTAGTTGCCACTTGTCGTTACGCCACTGATTTCAATTAGAATAAATTAACAACTCTTGCTCAGACTGCACAACCTGTGTTTTATTAGCAGGCCTCTCACTTTTTGTCATACCCTCCAGAAAATTACATAATTAACAGTACCAACCGTCGAGGTGTTGAAGTTTGAGACCTGCTGTTCAGGGACTTGCCAAGGTGGATGGCTGTACAAACATCATCTGACAGAGGTTTTGTAAGACGTTTAGATGAATCGAAACGGATTTAAATGGTAAACATTTTGAAGGAGGGCTCAAGGAGTTGGCTGCTTTGAACGATCTCAGATTTCCATGAGAATACGGCGCCCAACTGGAGCGAGGACCCATCCTTGGCCCCGGCAAGTTGCCCAACACGGTTCCAGCTCCCATCCAAATCTGGGTGTTCTTCCTTATCTCCAGCCCCGAGGATCACTTCGTTCTTCATGTTTAATGGATCATCTACATATTCAGATCAGTCTTGTTATTCAAAGGAGAGGTTGAAGAAAAAAAGCAATTCTTAACTCGTCTGCCTGAAACATTGAATATCAACCAGGGCCGCAATAGCTTGAAATACGGAGTTCAGAAAGTACATAATTTTTGGTCCAAACTATGGCTAAAGTAAAACAGACATTAAAAGTGTTGATTTGGTCATAAATATAAGCAATAGAGAAAAAATAATAAAACCAAAAAAAAAAAATTGTTTATTTCACAAATATAATATATTATATAATATGGGAATACTTTCGGTATAGCTTCTTCATACTCGACACTAAATGGAAGTTCAACCAATTTGGTACCCTTCTTCAACCCCCACTGGGTTTCTCCTGTCCCTCCTATACAGTTATGTCTTAAAATATTGAAAACATTAATAATAATATTTCGTTTCAATTTGAAATCTTAATAATAAATTTTTATTTATTTTTTTTTTTGAAATAGTGTACGCTGATTAAAATACAATTTTTTTTTTTTATTCAATATCTTTAAATCTTTACAAAAGAAGACAAATGATAAATAGGCTTCCTCCTCCCAGAAGAGGTGTGGGAGGGGAAACAGTCAGCTAGGACTCGACACCGCTGTTAATATCTCGATGGATTATATATATTTTTGTATATATTTCGATGATATATTCGATAACAAGGTTTGAACAGCAAAAAACCAGTTAGGACGGTTTGGTCCTGTAATACTTGTAAAGTTCCACTGTGTATCCGAAAAGAAAAATCCTGTTTCCAAGAGTGGCATACATGAGAATATTTTAATTTTGCATTATTTTAAAACAATTTTAATTTTTATTTACTTTAAAATATTTATATTTATTTTAAATTTAAATAACGTTTCTTATAATTCTTATATGTTATTCATTTACTTAATTTGCTCATAATGTATTTATAAACAATATTATAAATTTAATGTTTTTTATTTTTATGTTTTACTAAGTATTCGCATATTTTTTTTTATTTTTATATTTTTTCCTATTATATTATTTTATTTACATCTGAATTTTATTTACGTGGTTACTTACTATCACTGGTAAAAACAAAACGGCTTGTATGGGCGGTAGTTATTCCAAGTAACTACTTTTGGTAAGGGCTTATCTGGGCTCTCGATGGATTATATATATTTTTGTGTATATTTCGTTGATATATTCGATAACAAGGTTTGAACAGCAAAAACGTTTTGGGATTTTATGTAAAAAAAATTACGCCCTTCTAGATATTTCAGTGTTACATAAGGCCGCCCCTCAAAGAGTTAACCGAGTGAGACAAGTGGACATGACGTTGGCAGAGTACAACAGCATAACATGGGGCGGACCGTGGCAGGGCAGGGAGAGAAGAGATCAGACCAGAGCGTCGTGCTAGTCAGAGTAGAGAGAACTATATGTATATATGCATACATGAAATAAATCGAAGATGACAATAATAAATATATGAATAAGAATAAAAATATATATACAATAAAATAAAATAAAGATACATAGTTTTTTGAGGAAGTAGATACGCATACACAGAGACTGGAGGATTATATTATTTATTATAATATTTGAGCTCTGATCGTTTCCTTTTCGTAGTGCTCTGTTTATTTCCAGTTGTTCCAGTGAGTTGAGTAATGTACCTTTGTCACAAAAATGTAGATATTGTATGCCTGTATTTATATCGAAATGTTGTTTGTTTTCGTTGATGTGCTGTGCGAAATTTTATTTTACTGAGTTGTATGTTGTGTCAGTGTTTAACCCTATTTCTGAAACGTGTTCTTTTACCTTATTTTTAAATTGTCTTCCAGTCCAACCTACATAAACAAAATGACAAGAACTACATTCTAGCTGGCAAACTCCACTCTTTCTTCTGTTTTTATTTTGTGTTTAGTGTTGTTCAGATGTTTGTATAGTGTATTATTTATTCTGAATTTTTTTAAAACAACTTCTAAGTTGAGGAACACAGACATATTGTGGAATTTGTAATAAATAAAACAAACTTATTTTTTGAAATATTTTCTATTCCACTAAAGATATTTATAAAAATAAAACTACCGGTTTCGGCCTTACACCATCGTCAGGTCTAGTTATGAACTGTTAGTTTGCAGAGAGCGACCCTTGAAATACATCTCAGGTGAAAGGGTGCTATTAAAACTTGTGAGTCCCCCGGCTATACCGTTAGCTATCTCATGAAATATTTTCTAACAAAACTTAGTTCTAAATTTACATAAAACAATATCATTTGACTAATTCGTGGAAAAATAACAAATAAATAAGTAAAAATACAAATAAATAATGTGGAATCTTGAGTACGGAAATCATGAAATTTCGTTGAAAACTCGGCATCGAATTTTTGACCGATTATATAACTTCCCCTATACTTCATATAGCTGGGGAAATAAAAACTGATGTAAATAAAAGTCCAAATAACAATAATTAAAAAAAAAAAAAAAGTCTAATGGAACATTTGTGTTGTGAGTCAACTGAAGTTAGCATCAGCTGAGTCACGAGCAAAAGTCAGTGTCAATATTAGCTTGAATTAGTAGAAAAGTCAAACTTGACGGCCTCCACAATGTCAACAACCACACACAATACAGACTTCACAAGAACAACTTCCTATTGGAACATCCCCTCTCCATCTTCTTCTGTTTGTACTTTTACATACCTCCGTTTACGATTTAACGCTATAAATCTAAAAGGCTTCGTGAAAGTAAGGCCGAAGAGCTGCAGTAAATGCTAATTACCGGAAGAAGTTAATGTACATAAAATACTCGTAATCAGCTTATTATGTATTTAGGTATAAACTATTTATTTTTATGGGAATGGTACATGGTATCAAAAGAAAAGATTTTTTGCCTCGCATTGCCTTAATGGAAGGAAGTTTTAAACTTTATACTATCTACTTTAAGTGTTTATAAATCTACTATACATATATTAATACAGTTTTCAGGAGTTAGTTATTATGACTAATGCCTGGGCTTTAATTACAAGGTCATATCGCCAACTACCAGAGCGCTCTTTCGACACTCTGGTGGGCATCAGACTGACTCTACTATGGGAGTCCTAAATTTTTATTCAGCTAGGGTAAGTACCTGATATCGTACAGCCTCGGGACCATCTCTTCCGAAGGAGGGCGTGCTTAACTTTATTTTCAGTAATTTTAGTAATTTTCAGGATATTTCTATAAAAACTAAACAAAAAAGTCGTCGATGATTAATCAGTAATTTTTCCAGCACTAATAATTAATGCTTATAATTGAAATATTTTGCTCTCCCTTCGAAGTCAATTAATAGTTGTTTTACATAGGGGCTAGTGTATCCTCATACAGATCACAGCGACGCCTTTGTCTTCAGAAAGGTTTATTATTAAAAATGGAATGACTAAGTCTGTTTTCAGACAACAGAAACACGTCTCAGGACGGACTCGACTCATATGGACTCAAGGACACATGCAAAAATGCCTCTTAAAAAGTCGATGACTTTCCCAGGATGAGAGGGAAAATTAATTTTGATGTCCTTTTTAGGTCTACTATATTTTATTTATTTCATCATTCTGACGTTTCGGCTTCTATGAGCCATATTCATACAATTTAACAATAAATGTTTAGAATTACATCATATTACTGTAAATTATGTTAGGTACTATATATGTATGTATGTCGTTAAACATGCTCATCAAAATATGAAACACTATATACTTATAATATATATAAGTAGTAGACCTATAGGCCATCAGAATTAATTTTCCCTCAAATATTCACCAGTTCTAAACCACTACTGGCAAATTGATCAATTATGTTATCGCTCTCCCTCTAGGTAGTTAAGGAAAATATGAAAACTCGGTGGAAACTCAACATTATATTTGTAACTGATAACATTACTTTCTCTATACTTCATATAGGATGTAAAAATTTGGGAGGTAAAATACACTTAAGCACGCCGTCCTTCGGATGGGACGTTAAGCCATGGTCCCGAGCCTGTACGATGTCAGGTACTCGTTAAAGACCCCTACTCTAGGTGAATAAAAATTTAGACTAGGCAAAATTTAGGACTCCCACAGTAGAATCGGGCTCATGTCCACCACAGTGACGAAAGAGCGCTCTGGTAGTAGGCGATATGACCTAGTAGTTAAAGCCCGGGCATGAGTCATAAAACCTAACCTAATCTAAATAGATAGGTAGAATTGTCTCCTCATTTTTTGATGCTCGATAAATAAGAAAAGATGCAGAATTATGTAACTCATTAAGTAAAGCAAACATCGTTAATTATTCAAAATAAACTTTGTTTTGTTTCTAGAAGAGAATTTTAAATTAGATGAAAATGAAGTGTAGTTCTTAGTTGTGGATTCAAAAGAAAGGACCAACGGTTCCTTCACAGGCTTTTCTCTTTTAACTTTTGAAATTAATAATTTACATCACTCTGTTGAATGTCGTTTTCTTTTTGAGTGTGATGAATCTTTAAAGAAGAAACTGGGATAATTCAACAACCAAGAAACACAATTTGTCACTCTTCCTCCTCTGGTCCTTCTCTCCCCTTTTGGCCCATTCAAAGTATTGTCGACACATGCGTTATACTCGTATCATCAGTCATTATGTTTTTTTGAGTTAGAACCCCATTAGTTTATTCTCTTTCTTCCGGTTGATTTGGATAAAAATAAATAGATATAGTCTTTTCGGATAGACGTATGATATCAACATATCAGAGAATAAAAAATCAAGAAAAACGTACTTTTTAAAAAAATATTGTCACATCTTCAGAAAAGTGGTGGATTCGGTGCGAAATAGATATACTTTATGTGTAAGTACAGCAGAACGGAGGGCATATTGAACAGCTATTGTAATTATTTTTATTATATTTTTTTTTGTATTATCGATGAAGATTTTTTGAAACAAATTGATTTTTATTAGTTATTACGGTTTTCGATAGAATAATAATTTCACTTACACAATGCATTGTGCATATTACCGCTTTTCTGAAGATGTGAGGTTGTCTCCTCATTGTATTGCAGCATGGATTCGTTCTTCGAGTTCTTCCTTTGTTTCGACTCTCACTCTGTACACACTTTATTATTCATCTCATTTGTGTTTGTATTCCATGGTGTTAAGTCGCGAGTTGAGTGTGGGTGAATTCGGGAACACGCCGAGACAATCGATAGGAGTCGGCGGGACTCTTGAACTACATGAGTCAGTAAGCAGTTGGGCACCAGGCGGGGTGGACTGAGTTGGTTGAGTTGGTTACTACCACGCGGGTATAAAGTGAGTCGTCTCTTAACAACGAGAGGGACCAGTTGGTCGCCACGCGGGGTGGACTGAGAGTCTGGGTCGAGCCAGCACGCGGTGTGCGGAATGGATTCGTCCTTATTACCACGCGGGTATAAGGTGAGTCGTTAGTTACCATGCGGAAGTGAGTTGGTTATTACCACGCGGGTATAAAGTGAGTCGTCTCTTAACAACGAGAGGGACCAGTTGGTCGCCACGCGGGGTGGACTGAGAGTCTGGGTCGAGCCAGCACGCGGTGTGCGGAATGGATTCGTCCTTATTACCACGCGGGTATAAGGTGAGTCGTTAGTTACCACGCGGGTATAGAGTGAGTTGTCTGTTACCAAGCACAGTAAGTGAGTGACTTGTGTAGTTCCCACGCGGTATGGGACTTATTATTGAACAACTGACTTTGTGTTCGTTACCACGCGGTTTTGTAATAAGGGTGTTGACCAAATAAATATATCTGTTGCTCTACTCTAAGTTCTCATTAACCTGTACCCAAACCCAACATGGTTTTTACCGGGCCGGATTAAAGTAAGTAATACAGTCCATCTTATTTTATTATTTTCATTTGAAAAATGTCGCGAAGAAAGTCAAATTAGTCGACTTAGAAAAAACAAGACCCCGCGGCACCAGCGCCGACGCCGTAGATCTTCTGCTGCTGAGAAGACTGCACCTCCCGCTACCGCGAACGAATCCACCTGCGACGCCTCTTCTGCGCAAACTGAGCCGAGACCCGCGACTTCAGCGCCTCCAGCCTCTTTGGATGAAGCCTGCAACCCACGACCTCAACGCACCAATTGGCCTACTTATCGTATGCCTGGACGCAAAAGACGGCTCGGACAGCCGCCTTCCATTCCACGCGGCACTGAGATCACCACTCGCACACCATTCGCTACACTGATGCATGTCGCCTCCGCTCCGTTCATGGACGACTTCCGCGCCTTTTCTCGCGATTCGCACGCTGCATGAGCTGGCTGATCGGGAGCTGCAGCGGTACCCGCTCGCGTCAGAAGTGCTCTTGAAGGAGACCTACGGGGACGACAACGCTCCGCCGCAATCCTGGAAGCTGGGACGGATCACCCAGCTCTACCCGGGGCAAGACGCGATCACGCGAGTCGCGGATGTCGCAACGACCACCGGGGTTGTGCGCAGACCCCTTTCGCGACTATGCCCGCTCCCAACCCAATAATGAAGCCGAGCCTTCATGGGGGGCGGGATGTTAAGTCGCGAGTTGAGTGTGGGTGAATTCGGGAACACGCCGAGACAATCGATAGGAGTCGGCGGGACTCTTGAACTACATGAGTCAGTAAGCAGTTGGGCACCACGCGGGGTGGACTGAGTTGGTTGAGTTGGTTACTACCACGCGGGTATAAAGTGAGTCGTCTCTTAACAACGAGAGGGACCAGTTGGTCGCCACGCGGGGTGGACTGAGAGTCAGGGTCGAGCCAGCACGCGGTGTGCGGAATGGATTCGTCCTTATTACCACGCGGGTATAAGGTGAGTCGTTAGTTACCATGCGGAAGTGAGTTGGTTATTACCACGCGGGTATAAAGTGAGTCGTCTCTTAACAACGAGAGGGACCAGTTGGTCGCCACGCGGGGTGGACTGAGAGTCTGGGTCGAGCCAGCACGCGGTGTGCGGAATGGATTCGTCCTTATTACCACGCGGGTATAAGGTGAGTCGTTAGTTACCATGCGGAAGTGAGTTGGTTATTACCACGCGGGTATAAAGTGAGTCGTCTGTTACCAAGCACAGTAAGTGAGTGACTTGTGTAGTTCCCACGTGGTATGGGACTTATTATTGAACAACTGACTTTGTGTTCGTTACCACGCGGTTTTGTAATAAGGGTGTTGACCAAATAAATATATCTGTTGCTCTACTCTAAGTTCTCATTAACCTGTACCCAAACCCAACACATGGTTTAATATAGGTATATCATTTATAAGCTATATTGACCTATTAAATTGTATGACGATCCATCCAATAAATATTATTATTATGTCCTGTGATTTTAAGTAGGTGGCAAAGTATAGTGTCGAGGCGAGTCATGTCTCGCCAGAGCCCAGTTTCATACTACCTACCTACTTGGCAATAGTTGTGGAGCTAGAGATTGATGCTAATGTGGAGCCCAGGTAGGATGCGCAGACTGACGGTGAGATTTGAGTATTGTGACACCTCATTGCAGTTACGTCACAACAGAGGTCATCACACGAGAGAAGACCAACGTGACTGTTGTTATTTTTAATGACGAATCCTTCTAAAAAGGCCACCAAAGGAGCGCCTCTCTCTCTCTAATATATATGCAAAATACTTATTTTTTAAAATTTATTATATTTCTTTTCTCCTGGCTTTTTACTGAAAACCATTGCTTTGACAAAAAACATATAATTTTTTGTCATTTTCTTTTTTCATTTATTAATAAGATTAAAATGAAATAAAATAACCCAAAATCTGTTCAAATAGACGCTGATGTGGCCATTGCAGGACTTTCTTATACCAACCACGCTTATAGATAACTCTCTTCCCCTCCCCGTATTAAAAATTATTTCATATTGGCATTACTGTGTATAAGAACGTCACTCTCACGATTACACTGTACAATGAAAAAAAAGATGGGTGTGTGCTTATGACCACACGACAGAAGTGAAAACTTCTGATTTTCTAATTTTAATATATATATATATATATATATATATATATATATATATATATATATATATATATAAATAATAATAATAATTACATTGATGTTATATAATGGATTAGTTCGGTGAATAAGAACGATGATTATTATATAAATAATTATTATTCTTATATAAAATTTTATTTTTTTATTTCTTACTTTTTTTTTTTTCTCTTTTTTAAGGCATTTCGACCACGAGGGTCATGGATGCCTGATGGATGCAGGTCTGTGGGGATCCTAGCGGGCTAATTTGGATAGGCGCAGATTAATAATAATAAAGAAGATATGTACAGAATAGAAAGGCTATGTGATGAAGATAATTTTGTTTCATAATTTAGATAAGAGATTTGTGAATTGTAAGAAATTAAATAGGTAGTTGGGTAATTTGGAAGCTATTATTGGATAGAATTTCGGAAATATCCACCGCAAGGTTGCAATTATCACGCTAGGGAATGTATGCCATGCATTCAGTCAGAATGTGTCTGACAGACAGTCCCACCCCGCAGCACTGACACAGAGGAGGGGGTTCCCTAGCCATCAGATATCCATGGGTCAGCCCGCTCTGCCCTCTACGTAACCGAGTTAAAATTACTTCTTCTTTCCTTTTTTCTCTTATTGAAGTGTTCCAGACGCGAGTGGAGCTTTTGATGGTTCTTAGCTTATTATCGGTCATACCGAGCCACCGAATCTGCCATTTGATCCAAACTCTTTCCTTGATGTAGGCAACGAAGTCACTTACAGGGACTTCGGAAGTGGGTAGTCCTTCCAGAATGGCGCACCTGGCATTCTTGTCTGCTGACTCATTACTGGACCTGGGATCCAGAGGAAGGTAACTGAAGTCAGGTTTCTTCTTAATGACCATAGGGCCATCAGTATATTTTGGACAAGGAGATCTTCTGAATACAGATTCCCCATGGCCAATAGAGCCGACAAGGAGTCACTGCAGACTATCAGTTGGCTTCCACTGGGGACAGAGACGTTCAGACTCTTGCCAATAGCTAATAATTCCGCTGTCACGTTGCTGCACAGTGAAGGAAGGGTAAATAGGTAGATGCTCTCATCGAAAACCACCGCAGCTCCTACTCCGTTAGGGTTTTTTGACCCGTCCGTATATATAAACGTTGCGTCGGGGAAATCATTTTTGATCTTCATAAACTCATGTTTATATACTATAGGAGGGGTCTCTTTCTTTAGTAATTTGGTCAGGTTGAGGCATATCTTTGGTGTGGGTATTAACCAGGGTTCAGTGCGCGTTAAGCCTAATCTTTGCAATCTGGGGGTATCGATGTTATATTCTTGCAAAAGCAAAGCAACTCGTGTTGGGAAGGGTTTTTGACGACTAGGAAAGTCCATATTATTCCGGGGGTGTTGGCCGTTCGGGAACAGCTTGCTAAGTGGATGGGTGTGCAGGGTTTGATTTTTATTTATATACTCATCAAGTAACATTAGTTACAAAATATATATTCATATTTGTGAATAAATTATTTAGTTGAATTTTGCTATGATTGGACTTCTTCATTGCTATTATATTTTAAGAATGAAACAATAGGTTTATGGTAGCTGAAATATGTTATAAATACTTTAGATTCACACTTGAAATACTACACTGATAATATGAAAACATACATAATATTATTTTATTATTATAATAAGTAATAATAATAAAAACGTTATTCTTGAAACAATGCACTCCTTGTTAGACAGTAAACGTGGCTGATGACGACTGGAGCCGAGTATACACGATTCAGCACCACCGACCCGAAGCTGACGGTTCACTTTCGTTCAGAGCGCACCTAAAGAAGTTTTTACTTCAAAAATACCACTGACGCCAATGCATTACTTCCATATAACCAGTAATGTCAGTATGAAATGAGTTTTAGAAGGGGGAGGGATGAGAGAGTGTTCTGTAAGCGTGGTTGGTATGTGTAACGACCACATCAGATATTTGTTTTCTTAGTGTACAATTATTAATAATTTTCCTCCATTTTAAGTATTAGAAGGTGCTAAGAGAATCTGTAGGATAGATAGTTGATTGACGCCGTTCGGGTAGAACACACTGGGCTATACCTCCTGAAGGTGACAAATGGCCTTGGAGGTGGGAGACGGATTCTTGGGACAAGGGACAGGGTCCCAAGGGTCCTAGGAGAAGGGACAGAGACACGGAATGATGAATGGGAGGGACATCCCCTCCTTATCTGTCACATGCTCCCACGATTTGTATCCCACCCTCACACCCCGAGTTACTCAGTTAGCGGGCTAATAGAGTTCCATTAGCCCATTTGGCGGTCCGCCCCCCCCCCCCCCCCCCCCCCCACCATTACCTTATTACAACGGGTTAATAACAATAAATTGACTCCAAGATGGACGGCTATAGAGCCCTCCCTTTCAGAAATGTGTACGAATTTGTCTCTCATTTGTCTCAGACATATTTATTTATGTCAGATGATGAGGTTGTTCTCGAAAGTCGGCTAATTACGAAAAATAAATAATAAGCTGGTCTTCGTCTTCCTTACATATTTTGTGACACAACATGAAATACTGCAACCACCACTTTTTTTTTTAAAACCTGAAGTACGAAACCCCATTCAACTCGTCTATACTGTCCAAGATTGTTAACCTTTCTCTTGTTCCACTAATTTGCTCCAAGTTACATTGAATGAGTCCAAGTGGGTATCATTAACTGCTTTTTGCCAAAAACGTTTCAATGATAGGAGAAAATAATCTCTGTCCTTTCAAAATCAAGGCCTGCATTTCTTCTACTTTTTACTGGTGCTTGGAAAAGCAATGTAAAGAAATAAAGACAATAAATAAAACAAAAGTTAAATAATGACTTGAAGGGAGAGAAAAAGAAAAAAATGAAAAGTTTTGTTAGTTATAATGATTAATAGAGTCGACAGTAAATTTTCAATGTAGAAGGAATTCGAAGTTCTGTCGTGTAAATGAAAACTCAACATTTGGCCAACGTTTCGAAAACTATTTATTTCCTTCTTCAGGGCCTTATAATGACTTGAGTGGATGTGTGTGGTGAAGTGAAGATGTTGTGTGTTTGTGTCCAGTATAAAGCTATGGTGTCGACGTATACGACACATATACTGGACATAAACTCACAACACCTTCACCACACACATACACTCAAGTCATTATAAGGCCCTGAAAAAGGAAATAAATAGTTTTCGAAATGTTGGCCAAATTTTGAATTTTTAATTTACACGACAGAACCTCGAATTCCTTCTACATTTTATTAGTTATTGTGACTCATGCCCAGGCTTTACTTTAAGGTCATATCGCCAACTACCACAGCGCTCTTTCTCGCTCTGGTGGACATGAGCCCATCTCAGCTATGAGTATCCTAAATTTTGCCTACACTAAATTTGTATTCACCTAGGGTAGGGGGTATTTCTCGAGTATTTGAAATCGTCGTACAGGGTCGGAACCAACAAAAGTTCCATCAAGCTTTCTTCAGCTCCCAGAAAAACAACCTAAAGGCCTCAGCCGATCTTGAGCTTAGTAGACAAGCACGCAACCTTTAAGCCACCTGCGCAATCTTTGTATGGAAGATATGTAGTATGAGTGGTTGCTTACTGAACTCAAGATCGCGGGTTCGCACTGGAATATTGGTGTTGCCAGAAAAATATTAAGGCTTTATATAAGAAGAGGGCCTGACGTATGTTATTCTCTAAGCATTATTTCAACATCTCCACGAAACCCAGGAATGCTACTGAACTAATTTCACGCTCAACATCCAAAATTTTATCTTAAATCAGTTGCATTGAATCTTTTAATCTGCAAACGTTATTCTGGCGGAAATTGAAATTTTAAGTTCAACAATATTCAAATCTCTATTATGCAAAAAAAGTTCTTTTAGGCGTATCATGCTAGCAAGGCAAATTACCATATAGTCTGCTTGAGCAATGGTTTGAATTAATCAAAAACTGCAGATTGTAAAAATCAAATCTTGATAGAAATTTCTGGGATGGATTACGTGAGTTTCTTTAAACGTTGTGCAAGTTAATGACATAAGCATTAATGACTGCAATATTCGGCTTGTCATAAAAAATTGCCGTTGGTCATCTTTTGGTCTTTCTCCCACAGTCGGTATTAGCACACATTTGTCCAAAAGATCCCACTGCATCTTTGGTCCTGTATCCACCATTTCCATCAATTTGGTTCTCAAATGATTAAAAATAAAGTTTAAAAAAATTTGTATGCGAAGTTATAAATAATAATAATATTGTTGTTATTTTTGTGTTGTTACAACCCCGGGCTTAACTATGAGTTATATCGCCTACAGCTAGAGTTGTGTTTCGTTAGGTTTAGTTACCTAAGGTAGAGTACCTGATATCAGGCTCGGGAGCGTCGCCTAACGTCCCATCCGAAGAAAGGCGTGCTTAAGTTTATTTTACCTCCCAGATAAAATAAACTAAGGGAAGCGTTTATATGTGTATCAAATATATTCTGAATATCAGAAATAAATATATTCTCTCACTATTGTTGAAAATGCAATTATTTATTTTTTTAAACTAGGTATACGAGAAAAATATTTAATTCTTTTTTTAAATATAATAGTTAACATTCTCAAAATATTGTTCAAAGGAACCATGATGAGTCCAAACGTTCGACTGAAAAATCCGTCTCGGATCCTAGGTATATTAGACCCCATGGTATAACATTTTCAAATATCCGACCCACATGAATGTATCTTTACAATATTGCTTAATTTTTCCTAGGAAGATACTGCCATATTGTCGCTTCGTTTTCGACATTTTTTTCGATACGATTACACATCCCACCTTCAGGTCACAGTAAATCAAGAAAGGACGAGTAATTGTCCCGAAACCTCTTGGATGAAGCAGCGACACTCTGGAAGAACTCTGCCGGAATGGCATTAACTAATTTTATGTTCTACAGAGCTAACTCTAGACAAGAAGGCCTGGGGGATGGTTGTCATGGTAGGTCCACCTAATAAAATAGGAGGTGGGAGACACAAGACTTGCTTTGCATACAAACCAGTCCTAATTAATTAGTAAGGGAGTTAGCTGCTCGTGCGTCCCTCAACCACACCACCTTAAGTAATCTCTCCTCGTCCAAATAGTGAAGAAGTGGCGCAGGTCCAAGCTACTTATATCTTCAGTGGAATGATTTTATAAAAAATGTGGCCATTACAGGACTTTATTATACCAACCACGTTTTTACAGATCACTATCTCCCCTTTCCTTCTCTCAAATTCATTTCAAGTGGCAATAGGTAGAAAGTAATGTGTTGAAATCATCCTTTTTCTTTGTTTCATTGTACTGCATAATTCTGAGGGTGACTTTCTTATACTCAGTGATACCAGTTTGAAATGATTTTGATAGGGAAGAAGAGGGGGGGATACTACTTGTTTTTTTACTTTATTTTTAATCTTTTTCAATAAAGGAATACCAACAAAACAACATACATTTGCTAAGAACCGCATATTTATTTATTTCTATTCGAGCGCCAACAAAATATTAAATTAAATAAATCACAACTTGTAATTTTATAAAACTTAGTTTATTTCTATGACAACCATCAATACCAACAACAAACACAAAACAATACAACTATAACACCTACAACTTGGCCCGCGAACTTTAACATACTGAAAATATAGCGTCCCAACGCTTGGTCGGCCATCTTTCTTAAAAGCAAACAAATACTTGATAATTTACACAAAATATCTAAATAACTAAATAAACTAATATTATTTTTATTATAACTAACAATAATATAAATTATTTAAATCTATTTAAATAATATACATACACCCGGGCTTTTAACTACGAGGTCATATCGCCTACTACGAGAGCGCTCTTTCGTCACATGAGCCCGAGTCTACTGTGGGAGTCCTAAATGCCTAAATTTTTATTCACATGGAGCAGGGGTCTTTAACGGGTACCTGACATCGTACAGGCTCAGGACCATCGCTTAACGTCCCATCCGGACGGCGTGCTTAAGTTTATTTTACCTCCCAGATAAAATGAACTAAGGGCCTCGGCCGGGTTTTTATATCATATATATACAAAAAATAGTCCCATTAACACCATCAGGTATACAATAAATTAAAACTCATAATATAAATGAAAAATATATACAATTCTAAAACTAACATTAATTAAATATGAAGTGATCGTTCACACATTTAAAATTTGATGCTATAAATTCTCAATATCAGGCTATACAAATTAAACATTGCTTTGAAGTATTGCCAAGAGAAATTTATTGTACATTCTTTGCAGAGCTATAACTTTGTTCATTTTTGTTCTATCTCAAATTTAAGGTTGAAAATTTAATGAGGAAACCATTGGAATAACTAACCAAGTTGCAAAAATCAAGCAAAAGTTTATAAAAATGGGTTTCTATACGACCTTTTAGGACGATTTTTGGTATGTATCTCACAAAAGTTAGCTCATGTGACCTCTTCATATGAAATGTCAAGTTAATTGCTACAATTGTAATTGAGTTGGAGTTCCAGCACAGTTCCAGTGGCATACAAACAGACAGACATCATCGCAAAAATGGTCAAACCGTATTCAGGGGATCTTGAAACGTGAAATCCCATTGAAAAGCTCGATCTTGCACACATAGTCCTACCGAAGGTACTCAAATTAATTTTCTCACATATCTACTCAATTTCATTTTTTGTCTTCCTGATTTTTTTATTCAATGGAAATTTTCTGTCATACAATTGACAGTCAAACCAAACGAAACCTAGCATCTTACTTTCTCCTATTGTCCTATCAACATTTTTTTAACATTGTCAAAATTTTTGAATTGCAACTTTCGAAACGCCTACGGCCTCGTTTACTTTCACAGAAGATTGTATACCATAAAAAAAGTTAGACATAAGTAAATGTTATCTCACAATACAACAGTACCATCGGCATGTAGGTGAGGATGTAACGTTTAAATTTATTGGTACATGCTGAAAAGTAATCCTAAACAATTCTCAGTTAATATTGCTGCCAAGTAAACCATTTCTTATATTTTAATGAAAATCTGAGAGCGGCTCAAGGCGACCAAATATGATATTATTCATTTCATAAATCACGATACGATCACATGTACGAAAGTTTATGAGACTTCAGTGAACCAAGTCGTCTGAATATTTCCAATGAATTTTATGTTCTCTTCTCTCTCATGCCCGTGCTTAAACTGCGAGATAATATCGCTTACTACCAGAGAATTCTTTCATCACTCTAGTGACCATGAGCCCTACTCTATAGTGGGAGTCCTAAATTTTGCCTACCTAGGTTTATTAGGTTTATATAGGAGTCTTTAACAAGTACCTAACATCGTACAGACTCGGGACCATCCCTTAACGTCTCATCTGAAGGACGGCGTGCTTAATTTTTCACCTTCTAGATAAAAAACCTAACGGCCTCAGCCGGACCCGTGATCTTTAGCTCAGTAAGCAAGTACGCATACCATTGAGCTACTAGAGCCGTCTATTCTCTTCTATAAGATAGTAACAACTTCCTAATATATATATACCATGATATAAAAGTCATGATTCATAAACAATAACAATATTTCATAATTAGCTTTCATTTCTCTTTTCTTGCCAGATTTCCTCCACAGTTATGTTCCTAGAAGTTTTGTAGAAATTACCTTTTGTTTAATATTTTAACTAATAATATGATAATGTTTATTAGTTATTTACACATTTTTTAAATGTTTATTGGTTTATTCATTTATTTTTTGAATGTTATTATTTTTTTTATATATTACTATATATTTTATCTTTCTTTTCTATATATTGTGTATCGTGACCAGCGAAAGGGACATAAGGACGTCCTGAAATAACTTTATTAAAAACGACACTTTAGGAAGAATCATAAAAAATATTTATCCTAATTTATATTATAATGAAAAACTGTACCTATCTAATGTATTTATTAGTACTATTATTTGTATACTCATTTATTTTCTATTAGCTTCCACATCCACAGACATAATTGGCGCAAATTTGAAGGAACTTAAAATGTTGGGTCCCACATGTCATTTTGATTTAGTTCGGTGTCTTCCTCGCCTAGAAGAATTTTATTGATGGTTCTCAACTTTGTTAATCCAAGATTGTTTTTTAGTACGTCATCTTTCTTTGCTTAAGTACCTACATTACCTCTTTTGCAAGGAATCGAATTGATTTCCATTTTCGCATCTTCAACGATAGAAAGGCATTCATTTAACGGTGTCTTTTTTTTTCGATTTTTTTTTTTTATCGAATTTTTAAGAATGTCAATGATTTTGCATGGTTTAGGTTGACTTTATTTAAACTTTGTGCGGAATCAGCATTTTTTTTTTTTTTTTTTGAATTGACGAATCACTTCGGCATATTTGTTCCAATTCTCGGCGTAGAACAATGCCAGCCGCCTCATCTTGTGAGCACAGGTGTTGGAATTAACGAAACATTCATCAATTCCTTGTAAACTACCACGCGGGAGGCTGCTACGTATTCAAGGGACCTTGAAACGTGAAAATCAGTTGAAAACTCGATCTCGTATTTTCGCACAATTACAATACTTCCTCATACTATAGGTATAAGAAAATAATAAAATGAAATGAATAAATAAATACTTAACAATATTAATACCGTTTTGCCACAAGGTCGGCAGTATACGGATCTGACATTCAAAAGTGAAGATCTCTTTGGTAGTTTTATTGAAGTCCTCCAGCCACACATATATTATATATTTTTTCTTTCTATTTTCTGTCTTAGCTCCTTTATTATATACAATATACACATCTGACATGCCCACCTCCATCCACACAATGACAGCTACATACGCCGATGACACCGCCATCTTAGCTGCTGCTGACCTTCACATACACGCCTCATTTACACTACAACACCATCTCACACAAATTGAAAACTGGTGCAACACATGGAAAATCAAACTAAATACAGAAAAATCACAGCACATCACATTTACACTTCGACGAGAAACATGCCCCCCCGTTTTCATCTACGACAAGCCCCTCCCTCAAACCAATACTGTACGATACCTAGGACTGACATTGGATCGAAGACTGACATGGAATCCTCACACACGTCTCACACGAAACACGCTGAACTGTCGACTCAAAATACTCTACGGACTTCTAAATAGACGATCAAAATTAGACATGACACAAAAACGGAACTGTTATACTCACTTACCTTGACCATTATGGACATACGGATCACAGATATACGGTTCAGCAAAAACATCCAACATCAAACGAATTCAGGCATTTCAGTCAAAAACCCTCAGACTGATAACACAATGCCCCCCGTACATAAACAACAGAACACTTCATAACGATCTTATGATACACACAGTACCCGACACAATACAAACTATTTACATACGTTTTTTTAGAAAACTTTACACACATACAAATCCAGAAATACGTACTTTATCTTCACAACACTTACCACAAAACCCCTCACGAAGGTTGAAGAGGAGGTGGAACCGCGACTTACTGCCACCTTAATTCCTATTCGTTCTTAATATTTTTATTTTTTTTTATTCTTTTACATTATTTTCATTTACTTTTATCATCTCTCTCACCCATTCCATCAAAGTTGTCTTTCAATTCCTTTTTATTTATCTATTTATTTTTTTTAATTATTATTATTATTATTTTATTTATTTTTTTTTTTTCCCCTTGTCCTTATAATTAGTATAAATTTTCGTCCCGAGGACCTACCACTGGGTGGCCTTCCTCTCACATGCCATTCACGCCAACGTCTCCATACCTACCAACATAGATGCTGGTTGTTGCCCCCTAGCAACAGTTGCATCTTTATGAATAAAAGCCAAAAAAAAAAAAAAAAAAAAAAGAACTGTTTATATAACTAATTCATAAAGTATCTTGATGTATACATTTTTATGATGTGTCCTATTATCATTTTATATATTCAAATGAAAATAAATATTATTATTATTATTGACTTTTTTGTTGAGTTCCTGTTTTGAAAACAGGAAATTACAGTAATTGGACAAGGGATGAGAGTTGGACAAAAGGTGAGTTGCTTTGTCGAGGGAGGACACGAAGTGGGACTCGACAAAGACAATTCGAAGAGCGGGAAGTCATTTGATAGATGTGAGGCCTCGGCTAATGACAGTCTGCTCCCATATGTCATTCTCAAATTGTCTTCATTTCCAATTTAATTGGGTTAATGAGATTCTATACGAGGTGTACGAATCGTATGTACTCGGTCAGAAATTCGATGTCTAGTTTTCACCAAAATCCCAAAATTGAGAAACAAAAAAACTTCGGTGAATCACCGGCAACTTCCCCAGAACTAATTAGTAAATTAAGTTCTCCCGCCAAGAATAAAACCAATAGTTGACTTTCTTGAAGGCTTCTTGAAAATCTTGAAAATGTCGGTACATTCATTACATACAGGGGCGGATTTAAGTTAGATTGCCCATTCCGTTTTTGGCGCCATTCTTGTTTTGTGATGGTATACATGTTATAATGAAAAATATGATAATAAAAGTATGAAAAAGATATTTTATTCTTTGATTTTTTAACAGAACATAATTAATAAAATACTCAAATAAAAAAAAAATTAAATTTGTAGGTTAGGTTAGGTTTTATGACTAAAGCCCGGGCTTTAACTACGAGATCATATCGCCTACTACCAGAGCGCTCTTTCGTCACTCTGGTGGACATGAGCCCGACTCTACTATGGGAGTCCTAAATTTTGCCTACCCTAAATTTTTATTCACCTAGGGTAGGGGTCTTTAACGAGTACCTGACATCGTACAGGCTTAACGTTCCATCCGAAGGACGGCGTGCTTAAGTTTATTTTATCTCCCAGATAAAATAAACTAAGGGCCTCGACCGGGTCTCGAACCCACGACCTTGAGCTCAGAAGGCAAGCACGCATACCACTGAGCTACCGGCGCCCTCGAAAAATTTAAATTTAAATTTATATAATCAATTACCTACATAAGTTTTTTTCTTCTTGCTTCGGCTCGTGCGAAAACATCAATGATATTATCATAATCAATTTCTTGCACCAACTGTGGAAAATTCCATGGAAAATATGCTCACGTAATAAATAAAGTACTATATAGTTTTATTTATACTTAAATAAAATATATAAGTATATCCTTCTATCATATATATCATTAATTGGTTTAGCATATTTTCTTAACCTATATTGTAAAAATTACGCGTTGATTCTGCGTAAAAATTATATGAATGACTCCTCGTCCCACCGCTCCGATGCTACACAGTAATTTTTACAGTGATTTGCGCAGTATTGTTTCTTATATAATGATCAGTCACCGGAGAAACGAGAAACCAATTGATTTTAATTTTTAATCACCCTTCAAATTTCGGCACCCTAGGCACGGGCCGCTGATTACAATTATTATGGTTCTTGAGTTGAGCCGCACGTCTGATCCTCCCTTTCTTAAATATGGTCGAAATTAATAGGTATCGATCTAATATCTTGAGTTATCTCACCCAGACAGACATAATTTTATTTTCATTTTTGGAATCTGGGGTCGGAAAACATATCATTTTGGCTAAAATGAATTTCAGACCGATAACATACCTACCCCTATTCTTTGTATAACTTGAGAAGTAACAGTCATTCTGTGTGTGTGTGTGTGTATGTGTTTGTGAAAACGATATCGATCGATAGAATATATGTATCGACACGAAATTTTAGGGGCATACACACAAGCCAACAACGACGGCATATATTATTTTTTAGCGGAATGGGCAGAAGGGGGGGATTAGAGGGGTTTAACTCTAAAACACCCAATAACTGCGGATATAATGAATGTATCAAAGGTTGCTCCGAGAACCGAGGTCGGAATTGAAGAAGAACCTCTATTATTCGCACCCTTTATTATCCGAACTCGCAGAGCCCTCAACTTTTTTTTTATGAAAAGAAAACGATGAAAATGAATTACCGGAAGCAATTTCTACGTCAACTTTTGCTCAGGGACAGGGATTTGGCTTTAATAAAAAAAATGAAGATGGTATAGCTGAAGAAGATTGGTGATTTTTTCAAACCACGTAAACAAAATGTGTTATGTACATAATGTGCTCGTTTATACATTGTATCTATGTACATACTATATGTACATAGTACATACTTGAAATTTTTATTGTGAAAATATACCTTTAAAAAAACAATGGATACTTAATTGACTTGTTTCCTATTTTTAAGTATTTTTTTAGATTTTTTTGAAATTCAACCTCGATAATACGAACTTTCGATTATCCGAACCACCTCTGGTTCCAATTAGTTCGGATAATCGAGGTTCAATTGTACTTCTCTTTTAATCCAATGTTTTTCACATATTAAATAAATCGCTGTTTTCATAGCATGATGTGACCTACAGTTTATTTTTGTTACTAAATTTACAATCAGAAACTGGTTGGTCAGTTTTACTATAATCCTATATCTCTTTTATAATCTTATATCTGAAGTATAAATCTTGTATACCGCTTGTAAGTTGATCCGATAATAAAGAAGAAAAACGGATATAAGATTGTATAAGAAAATAGATGGGTTGAGGGAGAGGCTAAATCCGAGGGGAGGGGGAGAGAGGGCCGGACCAAGCCACTTAGTTGTATAGGTCCCTGAGGTCAGATATATGTGGGGGTCGTTTGTAGGTTGGGTCTTCTGGAGACCAAACTCAACCTCCTTGGTCCAGGTCTCAACCAACCATACACATCACATAGCACTTCCGAGGGCGCCGGTAGCTCAGTGGTATGCATGCTTGACTTCTGAGCTCAAGAACGTGGGTTCGAAACCCGACCGAGGCCCTTAGTTTATTTTATCTGGGAGGTAAAATAAACTTAAGCACGCCGTCCTTCGGATGGGACGTTAAGCGATGGTCCCGAGCCTGTACAATATCAGGCATGAGTCATAAAACCTAACCTAACATATCATTTCCAACTGGCTCAGGGGCGTAGCCAGGATTTTGAGCAGGGGGGGGGGAGGTCAAAGTTAGGCTACGAGGGTGGGGGTTATAGGGGGGGCCCGCAGTTCCCGTGGTTAGCGTTGCACACTTTTTGTTATTAATTTGGAAGACTCGGACCTCTAGAAGCTCCCCCTGAGGTAACCACTGACTGCAATAGTTAAGTTGACTTTACATGAGCGGCAAAAATGCAAAGCACAGCAGCAGCAAATGCACGCTGTGGTTTCTGTACTTTTAGAATTAAATGAATCACATCCAATAGCGTGCATTTGCTGCTGCTGGGATTTGCATTTTGACTGCGCATGTAAAATCAGCTTTAAGAGTATAAAGTATAACATAAAATTTATGTCATTTCTGAGCGAGGAAATGAAATGATCGAATTCATATATATTTAAATAAAGAGGGCGCCGGTAGCTCAGTGGTATGCGTGCTTGACTTCTGAGCTCAAGAACGTGAGTTCGTAACCCGACCGAGGCCCTTAGTTTATTTTATCTGGGAGGTAAAATAAACTTAAGCACGCCGTCCTTCGGATGGGACGTTAAGCGATGGTCCCGAGCCTGTACGATGTCAGGTACTCGTTAAAGACCCCTACCCTAGGTGAATAAAAATTTAGGGTAGGCAAAATTTAGGACTCCCACAGTAGAATCGGGCTCACGTCCACCAGAGTGACGAAAGAGCACTCTGGTAGTAGGCGATATGACCTCGAAGTTAAAGCCCGGGCATGAGTCATAAAACCTAACCTAACATATCATTTCCAACTGGTTCAGGGGCGTAGCCAGGATTTTGAGCAGGGGGGGGGGAGGGCAAAGTTAGGCTACGAGGGTGGGGGTTATAGGGGGGGCCCGCAGTTCCCGTGGTTAGCGTTGCACACTTTTTGTTATTAATTTGGAAGACTCGGACCTCTAGAAGCTCCCCCTGAGGTAACCACTGACTGCAATAGTTAAGTTGACTTTACATGAGCGGCAAAAATGCAAAGCACAGCAGCAGCAAATGCACGCTGTGGTTTCTGTACTTTTAGAATTAAATGAATCACATCCAATAGCGTGCATTTGCTGCTGCTGGGATTTGCATTTTGACTGCGCATGTAAAATCAGCTTTAAGAGTATAAAGTATAACATAAAATTTATGTCATTTCTGAGCGAGGAAATGAAATGATCGAATTCATATATATTTAAATAAAGAGGGCGCCGGTAGCTCAGTGGTATGCGTGCTTGACTTCTGAGCTCAAGAACGTGAGTTCGTAACCCGACCGAGGCCCTTAGTTTATTTTATCTGGGAGGTAAAATAAACTTAAGCACGCCGACCTTCTGATGGGACGTTAAGCGATGGTCCCGAGCCTGTACGATGTCAGGTACTTGTTAAAGACCCCTACCCTAGGTGAATAAAAATTTAGGGTAGGCAAAATTTAGGACTCCCACAGTAGAGTCGGGCTCATGTCCACCAGAGTGACGAAAGAGCGCTCTGGTAGTAGGCGATATGACCTCGTAGTTAAAGCCCGGGCATGAGTCATAAAACCTAACCTAACCTATATTTAAATAAATGTAATATGACTTGTTTTGTACATGTACATTTATGTAACAGCTGATTGCAAATTAAGGAATCAGAGGCACGGGAAATTTGAAGATCCTATTGGTAACTTGCAAGCAATCCATTTTAAATAAAAACTATTTTTTTAGTTTATTTAATTTTTATCTTGGTTTTTTGCTCTGACCAGGGGGGGGGGGGTCACGCGCCCCTCCCCCTGCCCCACCCTGGCTACGCCCCTGAATAGGCTCTATGTCCAAAGATCAAACAACATATCTAATCATTTATATCAAACGACAAAATAACAAACGATAAAATATGTAATACAAAAATATCCGACGACAAAATAACAAACGACAAAATTCCTAACTGCAAAATAAACAAACGTCGAATAATTTTTATATCTGGCAAATTTATAAGGAATAAATAAAATAAGGAATATTACTTTATCTACGGATAATATCTAAGGATCTTGTAGTTACGGTGTCGCAACTGCAACCCACTATGTCTCAACGTTCGGCCCGTACCAAAGTTAATTTTGCAGATTCCAGCGAGAAATCTAAAAAAAGAAAAGTGAGTGATATATTAAGTGCTGGTTGCGAAAAACTGACATACGCTGCGCATCTTGCTCTTTATGCTTCAGGAACTCGTGTCGCCTCGAATGCAGTAAAAGAAGTCTCTTCTTCATGTTATTCGTCTGTCACACAACACAACTTTCTAGATCAAAACCATTCTAGTGTAAAAAAAATGTTTCCATGGAAAGCCGTTTATTTATTCACTTAAGGTTTGACATATTTTACTGAGTTGGCTTTTGTATCATAGTTTGATACCTGCAGAATTCAATCAGTTTGTACATATCTTGTTTATTTCCTTGAAGCAAGGGTTTTACCTTTTTTTTATTCATGTAAAGTGGTTTTATTTTCTTCTACGATTTATTAAAGAGTAAACTTAATTTACTAAAGAGTAAACTATCTTATTAAATAAAGTGTTATTTTCACCCATTGTTCCGTCTATTATTCGATCTTACTGTTTTTCACCCATAATGTATCGATCTGTCTCAGCTCCATCTAATGTTGAGCTAGTTTTACTAATCTAGTCGCTCAGAGGATTAAGTAACATACCGAACCATGTGCCATATTAAACTATTTATGATTAGAGGTTTTTTCAAATTATTTTTGCTGTTTGGGTTTAAAAACGTTCAATTGCGTGCTATTGATTGTACATAGTCTCATTTGATGTGGAATTTCATTGGCTGTAATTTTTGTTTCTGAAAGCTTTTGATACAATGAATCCTCTTCTTGTAATTTTGAAAAGAAGGTAGAAAAGTGAGGGTTTTTGATGTATTTCAGCAAAAACTCAATCAAGGGTTCATTTGTGAACCGTCATATGAGGTATATGCGTGTCATTTCCTGTAAGAATACAATGTTTCAGAATTTTGTCCACCTAGATTGGACATTCGCCCCACTGTGCGTCTGTCCTTTTAGTGAAACAGTCCAGGTTCTCAAAACACACTTTGAATGCAGAAAAAAAATGCTTGTTCAAAGTCAACGATCAAAGTCTTTGGCTTCAGATCAGGCTCCAACTCTTTTAATTTTATAAGGACCTTTTTGTAGAATCGAGATAATTTGTTAGGAACTAAAACATATACGAGGGGCAAAACTTTACCATTACGCACACCATGAATTGAATATTATTGTAAAGAGATTAAACTAGGCACAAACATTCTATTTCTAATTAAGTGAGTCATGATAATTATTCTAACGACCAATATTATTAAATCGATATTACAGAATATTTAAGTTTAAGATATTATAGAATTGATATTTAAGTTTTAAATATTATACACAATGATATTTTTAAATTATATTTTAGCTAATATATTTTGTCGTTTGATATTTTGGTGTCCCAGACTTCTCAGTCTACTTGTGATTTAATAACTAATCCACACTACAGTGAGTAACCATAACTATAAGACTACATAACAAAAGTATCAGAATCACAAAGAGTCATGGAATGTAGTAGAAATATAAAACTCCAAGACCACATATTAAATGTTACTCACTTAGAAGAATCCAGGGTTGAAGTTCATTACTCATTTACGAATAGAGAAAGCCATGGTAACCAGACACAACATTATTATGAGAGGAATACTATTTTTAAAGCAAACACTTGACAAAGCAATATACTTTCAAACGTTTAACATGTAAACATTTTCTTACCGACGTCATTATAATTGCTTCCTAAAGCATCAAAGAACAACATCTCAATGGTAAAAGTCATGAAAACATTTAAAGGTTAAAGAATTGTTGAAGTGGAGTTGAGGGGGCAAAGAAAAAGAACTAATGCAACATTACAAATGTTCAAATGGACAACAGAGATCGTCTTTACTGGCGTAACAGTTGCTGTTATGAAGTTGAATCCATTCAGTAGCAGTCTAGAGATACATTGAGAGGGCTGAGTTCTCTATTGTAGGTACAGAACACTTTCACGCACGAGCATTAAATCATTCTCTGTAACAGAGCCTGTACATGAATCGTATTTAGGAACCTTTCAGATGATGATGATGTTGTTATTAATGAATCTAAAAACGATATATAACCTGAGTGAGTCCTCACATTACCGCACTTACATAACAGGTTTTGTCTATTTGTTAGAGACATGTGGATAAGAAAAACATTTCCGTTTGGAAGGGTCAGAAATAATAATCAATAATTATATTTAGCCATGTCACGCTAATAACTTTTGTAGATTTATATTACATTTGTATATCTCGGGTGTTTGGGCAAAAGGGCTTAAGTCAGCAAATCTGAATTTTAGTAGGGGATTTTCTAAGGGTTGAAAAATTCCTGCAAATCACGTATTTATGTTACTTGAAATATTATTTCAATAAAAGTATTAAATATAAGCAAAGTAAAATATTCCAACAATCAATTTCATATGGTAAAAATATTTAAATGCACAAGTCAATGGATCACAAGACTTACTCTGACTTAAGCCCTTTTGCCCAAACACCCGAGATATATATTAACTTAAGAAAATGTACTATCGGATAAAATAGTAATTAGATAAGTCATAAAAATGTATACATCAAGATACTTGTTAAATAATTAGATATAGTTAGTTATTATGACTCATGCCCGGGCTTTAACTACGAGGTCATATCGCCTACTATCAGAGCGCTCTTTCGTCACTCTGGTGGACATGAGCCCGACTCTACTGTGGGAGTCCTACATTTCGTCTACCCAGGATAGAGGATTGTCTCTAACATAAACATTTTTAGTTTAGTTGAAGTTAAAATTTTTTTATTGTATCTACCACTTTAAAAAGGTTGTTTTTGACTTAATTAAGTCCTTTGTTATACTTTTTCAAAAAGAGAGAAGCAATGTTTAGTTGTCGGAAAATCTTCTAAGTTCTTTGTGAAAAAAACTGAAAATATTGTTAGTGGAAATATTTTTATTTTTCCTAATAACCATTAATGTTCCAAATATAAACAGCGCAGACAAAGGCAGGATTTGATGTTTTTTAAAAATATTTCTCTGTAGCTTGTTCTTTAATTAATATTGTTTATTATTTTGTTGCTTTCTTTTGATGTCTAAAAATATAGCTACATGCTCCCCACTGGCCTTGCTTTCAAAGCTAAGGGTCTAGGATAGCCTTTCCAGAGGTTGCAATTAACATGGAATATTTTTTTGAAAGTAGTGTCTTACCAGTAGTAAGTCCAAGGTGACACAGAAGAGTGAAGGACAACATCCTAATATTATCAGAAAATATATCCTTGATTGAAAAAAATAAGTTATATGAGGGTTTCAGAGGACAAAGTTTCCAAAGTTGGCGAAATTGACATTTTATATGTGTGGATGATAGTCCCGCTGAAGAACTCGTGTAGCCAAATTTCAAAGCTTAACTTGGTGATGTGGTCAAAAAATCTTGTCTCAGATAAGTTCAGATTCTGATTGTACTACACTCAAAACGTAAACGAAGTGCTATCCACATGGCGGCTGTGCTTTTCTATGTGCCTGTCCGTTGAATTTTCTTTCGTCATAAATCCTGCAAAAATTCATTGACATGAATTTTTTTTTTACTTTCCGAGCTGTTCGAAATATGTATAAGGAAAGTCACGTAATCAATACTCATTTTCAACGGTAGGTTTTTTAGGTTTTCGTGTGTGTCTGTAAACCCGATAACTCCCCAATTTAGTGAATGCATCGACACCAAATGTTATATGTATATCCAGGGACTCTCTAAGGACGACACTATTGATTTTCATCCAAATCAGTCAAAGGAAAGGGGGATTCGTAGGGAGGATTAATACAAAACTTCTAATAACTACCGTTGTAGTGAATGTATTGACATGACATTTCATATCTAAATTCAAAGCCTTATAAGAACGACACTTGATAATTTTCAGACTTAAATATCCTAATAACTGTCGCTGTAATGAATGTATCGACACAAAATTTACTACAAGGATTCATAAGCAACTCTTCAAATATTGAGTTTTAGCCCAATGCGGTCTTTTGGCTTTGGAGGGCTTTTATATTAAGATGATTTAGAAAATTGATCTGTGAACATGATCTTCACACCGAAATGTTCTTTTTTGAGAGGTCATACTATATTTTTATTTTGCAATTTGTGTACAATGTTTTGAACAAGATAGGTAGGTAAAGGTTGAATTCAGAAGGCGAGAATAAGAAAAAGCAGGGTCTAAGTTGGCGGGGGCGGGGTTGTCAAGACAGATGGGAGGCGGGAGGGTCCCTGATTGGCCACCAGATTGTTGGCAATTTGTATCCGACCAAGTCCCGCCAAATTGGTTCCCATACCCCTCCTTTCAAACTTCCCCCTCCCTTCCCCAAACTAACTTTAATTAATAATCCCTGTTGTAACTTAACTCGAACCACGGCAGGGGTCGGGAGACGGATCTACATTATCTGAATTTTACTAATGACTCAACTGGTAACAACATACATGAAATTATTTTAATTGCTACAAATATCAGGTTAAAATTATATAAAGATCTCTAATTCTGATTAGCATCGTTATCAATTCTGGATGCAATTATTATTATTTTTTTTAAACACGGAATAGAAAAGGAATTTATGGTTTCCCATTTCATATTCATGGTATAGATAAATCGAGACCATTTTTGGAAATTGCATGCCTACTAAACAAAAGGATCCATTTCGACCAAATTCGGTATACATTACTTTATTGTATACTTCAATTTGGCCAGTGTTTATTATTATTATTATTTTTGGCCTTACGTGCAATGCACATTAGCCATGTCCCTTATAACGGTGTTTTCTACTTCTTTATTACAACATCTGGGAGGGAGTTCTATCTACGAAATAAAACTCACTCTCGGACAGGATTCGAACCCGCAAATCATGGTGAGACCATGCGACCAAAGCCCTACTTGACGACGACGTTTTTATGGTAAGTAATCTTCCCTATATTCTTTCTAATCACTAATGCTGATAGGGAGTTTACGTGCACCCTTTTTTCTGCGGCAAATATCCGTTTTTCCGGTAAAATAATTTGTCCTATTGGTAAATATTGAAATAGAAAACAAATATATAAAATAAAGAATACAAATAAATAATTTAGTATAGTTTATCGACATTGAAGAAATTCTAAAAATAACAATTTGTCATTTTATCCTCTTAAAAGTATTGTTCACAATATTTTTCTCAGGGTATCCTTTTTACAAATAAATGATAGCATAAGATCGAAGAACAGCATAATATGAACCTTGAGTCCTCACTGTGAAGAAATTTTTGCAAAAAGAAACATTTATATCGATGCATTTATACAGTAAATAAAGTTATCATGGACGAAAAAAAGTGCAGAAAGTTGCGTGGAGAGAAAATTAGTTGACTAATACATTTCACCTATGACTTTTTTATTATTTATTATTTTTTTTCACAACGCTTATTACTAAGAAATAATATTTTCTTTATTTGCAAATTTGTATTACTACTTTAAATGCAAGGAAATCCACACAAAATTGAAATGAATTGCAGATATGATGACTGATAGTGTTTTCAACAGAGTTAGGGCTTTGTTAAATGCAATTATTGACCCCAGTTTTTTTTAAACATGAACTCATTAAACATTCAGAGGCCTGGGTTTCCACTCGGCCTCAGTAGATCAATGGTGACGTCCGAGCCTCAACCACTCCCGCCAAGTGCATTCATGACTAGAAACATACACACTGCTGAGTGTACGTTCGTTAATATCATGTTTTGTGGTAATATGTCTTAAATGCAGTGTTTCACTGGTGTTCGTCCTGTTTCTGTAGTATCCCGAAATAGAGAAAACATCAAATCAGGTTTTTATTCTATGTGATTTTTAAAAATATTTTCATGTTTTATGCAATTTGCCTTTAATGATGACTTTTTGATTGGTGAGCACTTTTAGACAACTTTCTTAAAATAATAATATCATAAATGTTACCCCAGGAGCTTGGTCTCTCTGTATGATTCGAATATAAGATCTGTTTGACGAAGGATATATTTTAAATACTCAAAGAAATGTATTAATATTCAAGGACAGAACACATTTCTTTATCTATAAAAAAATTCTGCTTTGAGAAACTTATTTAGTTTTCTTTACATTGTTCGTTAACTTTTACTGACGCGCCATCAGGTCTCCAGTGTCGGGTACCAAAGGCAGCACCGGCTCTAGAGTGGGGTAGGGTAGGCAGTTGCCTAGGGCGGAAAATTTTGGGGAACTGCAGAAATAGGAAATTATTTTCATTTTTTCGCTTCATTAGAACGAACTAAACTACGTAATACAATTCAACAAAAAATCATATTAAGAACAAAGAACAAGACATTTGAGCCACTTGATGAAGCGGCTGGTCAGCATACTATTGTTTTTCCAACCATTGCTTCTACTATGTCTATGTGTTTAGTTGCGTGACTTCGTCAAAGAAAGATTTGTTGAGATCGCGGTATAATGTATAGTGTAATTCTTCCAGGAATTTTATATTGAATTGTCTTGAATTTTTTTGGTGTTTTAGGGCTTTATAGGATAGGTCTGATAATGGTCTTGTAAACACTCAGTTTGTGGTTGAGGCGAGATGGTAGCCTTTTGAGCAGTTCAAATTGACGTTTCATTTTGTATGGAGTCTGCGTAACGTGTTTGTTCCAAGTCAGTCGTCTGTCAAGACGCGGTAAAGTCCTAAGTATCGTCCTTGTTTGTCGTGCGGGACATTATTCAGACATACAATTGGGCAGTCACCACGCCTGGCAAATGTAACATGAAGCAATTTGATCTCATTAATTTTTACCAATATTAAATCTTAGAATACAAACACTTAAAATGAATAAATAATAGAAGATACATTATTATAAATTTTCTATGAATATTAATAAATGCAGTAGATACTATTTATATTTTTAGTAATAAATATTTTATAATTATATTTCTTTAAGATAAATCTTCCTTCTGGTCGATATTTCGGGGCGATCACGGGCACATTTCTCAGGTCTCAAAGAGCAAAATACAGAAAAAAAAGAGCGAAATATAAAATATATACGTATATGCACTTGTATATTTATTAACAAGTAACAATAAAAGGAATAGAACACTGAAAAAATTAATGATAATAAAATATTAAACAAAAGTAATTACGATAAAAATGATAGAATATTTGTGAAGGACCTCTGCTAAGTATAATACCTATATATCATTCTTAGTGGTTTTTTTTGAAGTCTGAAATATTAACACTAGAGCTAGAAGCTCCCCAATGCATTAAACCGTAATTAATTGATGAATGGAAATATGCAAAATATAGTGTAATTAAAGTTTCCTTTAGTTCGATCGTTTCATGATTTAGAAGTAAGAAACAAACGGAACTCAGTTTCTTACCTATGACTGACGTACGTTCAGTCTAAGTTAGTTTCTTATCAATATAAAGAACCAGAATTATTACTGAAGTGTAACTTCATTACTTAGTAATAGTAGGACGTTTTGAGGTAAATGCAGCGTTTTCCCCCTCCAAAACACAAACGAAAAATCGTAACATTCTTGACGCTCACTGAGCAGACTGCGCAAACTTGTGCGCATCTTTCACTTTTGATGCTTTAACCTTTCACTTGTGATGCTTTAATACAACATGTGTATTTCTTATCCGTTTGCGTTTGAATTAATGACTTTAAATTTACTTATTGTGCATCGTATAAGTGTACTTATAGTGTTAAATTTATTGTATATCGCATACTATACAATGAAAAAAAAAAGGTAAGTAGTTGAATTTTTTTTTATAACCGTTATTCTATTCTAAAACAATTTTACGATTTTACAATAATCGCATTTACTTTTAGATAATAAACAATCACGGTAGTAAACTAATCAACGAATTAGCACGACTTTCAACAAACTAAATACAAACTATTGATCAAATTTTAACTTCTTCTCATAAACAATCAAGCAAAAATTTAACGTTATATACTTTTAATTTCCAAAGTCTTTTCGCACAAGATTTTACAGATAATGTTTTGTTGAAATCTAATGTTTTAATTCTGACAGAAACTTGGTTAAAAAACAAGGAAAGTGTGTATCTTCCGAATTTTAATTGCGTTGTTCAGTTTAAACTAATAGGACACCGATCAGGCGGAGTTTATATTTATCATAATAATAATGATGTAATTCATATTGTAACTCCATCTATTGGCTTCACTACTCATAATTATCAGTATTTTCGTTGAACAATGTCTGATGTAGGTGACGTTTGTATGGCCGGCAATATCTATAAGCACAAGGAGAAACTGAAACTATAAGAGTTTAGATACGGAAGTTACACTACAAACGTGTGTATTAACTGCGCACATTTATTTTTTTTATTATTTTTAAATAATATGGAAAGAATATTAACTGCTTCATCTTACAATTTAGATGTCGTTTTGAAATTTAAAATGGATTGGATTTTTAGCCGTCACAAGAATAATAATATCATCTGCGGGATACAGAGGACCTGCGGTGGTTTATGTGTTAAGTGTTGCCAAAACTCAGGTTTGTTGCAGCTGCTCCTATAAAGAAGGTTGACTGATATAGTTTAACTTTGCCAAGAGGGATATTTGTCTGAAGAGGCTGCCCTCATTGACCCGTTCTCTAGGGTTCTCACCCAACAAAGAGCAACCCACTTGAGTTGGCTCCCTCATTGCGTGTCCTACAGCCAGTCTCATTATTCACATCCCCTCCACAACCTCATGGCAGGACCCATGACAGCATGGAGCCAGTAGTCACTGTACGGGTGGAATGTGCCACTGATGATGACGCTGTTGCGTTGGGAACTGGATTTGGTTGCAAATAGAACACTGGGAAGAGAATGCCTTTTGTTTCTCTATGAGAATAACAAAAGCAATTTATATATCTCCTACTGTATATATAAATAAAACACAGAGGGCGCTGGTGGTATGCATGCTTGCCATCTGGCCCTTAGTTTATTATATCTAGGAGGTAAAATAAACATAAGCACGCCGTCCTTCGGGTCAGACGTTAAGCGATGGTCCCGAGCATGAGCAATGTCAGGCTCTGGTTAAAGACCCCTGTTTTTCAATTTAAAAAAATGGACGTAAAAAACCTTGAGCATGCCGTCCTTCGGTTAGAAAATTAAGCGATGGTCCCGAGCCTGTGCGAAGTCAGGTACTCGTTAGTTAAAGATTCCTACCCTAGGTGAATAAACCTAGTTAGGCAAATGTAGAAAGAGCGCTCTGGTAGTAAGCGATATGACTTCATAGTTAAAGCCCGGGCATGATTCATAATAACTTACTAACTAAGACTTTGAAGAAAACCGCTGTAGTGAACACAATACTTCTAATGATAATCTAATGATTTGAGAGGATAGAGGGGGAGGGAGAGTGATCTGTTAAAAAGTGGTTGGTATAAAGTCTTGTTATTGTAAGTAATAATAATAATACATTTATTTCCGTTAAACCAATACATGGTAATAGGATACGTCAAAAGAACTTATTCATTCAGATAGTTTATAAATTAGATTTATAACTACTTGAGTCTAGTAATAACAAAACTATTAAAACAAGTAAAATGAAATAAATAAAAACTGAATAAATAAATACTTAAAACAATATCAGTACAAAAAAAAAACTAATACACATCGATACATTTATAATAAGAAGACACATTTTTAAATTTAATATAAATTAAGATAAATATTTTTCAAAAAACTCTTCGAAAGTGTCTTTATTCCAACGATGTTTCGGGACGTTCTTATGTCCCTTCATCAGGTCCCAATGTGCGAGATATAGAAAAGAAAAAGAAAACATTGTAACTGTAACAATATATAAAAAAAAAAAAATACAATATATATATATATTATTCAATTATAGATGAATAAATAAAAAGTATAAATAAATAAAAAATATATAAATGAATAAATAAAAAATATAAATGAATAAATAAAACAATAACGTACATTGGACTGACCTTTAAGGTGTGGAGGAACTCTGCCCAAAAAATAAAAATGAAAGCTTTGTATCAAATAATGTTTTTGGATATGAAAGATGATTTTTTTATTGTGGTTATTTTATTCTTTTTGAACAATGAGAATAAAATTTCGTTTCCGTGTGAAGAGTTTCTTCTAACATAACTAATTACTCCAATGCATGATTGTCTGTATACCTCATTGTATAGGCCTTGATCCTGAATGCATTGAGTAATTGAGTGGTTGACGCGAAAAAGGTTCTAAGAGCCACTTTAGTCGAAAATGATATTTCTGTGGAATCAGGTTCTATAGGCCTCTAAGGACTGTGTAGGGAAGTTTTTTTTGCCGTTACAGCAGCCAATTGGTAGTATTGAGCCCATGTCAGCGTTGAGCCTCATGGAAGAAGGTTCTAACAGCCACCAGTAGTTCTCAACATGGCAGCGGAAGGAAGTGTTATTTTGGCGTTTAGAACCTTTTTCTCAATTGATAAAATAAAATTGAGTTGACACCAAGATAAATAAGGCCAAAAAAGAGTTTTTGGAAGGTTGACTATGAATGCCAAACATCTCACCTATCTAATCTGTAATGAGAACTAATGACCGAAGGATGGAGTTGGACGTTGAGAGTGTCTGGAACATGTTTGTGTTGGAAGTGGAGCTATGCATTATATATGCATCTCTGTGGAGATATCGACCCAACTCACAGCCAAAGTTCACTCCACCGCCAACACTTTCAACATTCTACACACTTGGATCATCTCTAGACCACACATTCAGCTCTGTATATATACACATTGGTTCCGTCTTTCTTGAAATTAGTAAGCCGTTATATGGGACAGCAAAAAACCTGCTTAACATATCTGATAGTTTTTTTTTTTTTTTTTTGCCTTATGTACGATGCATATTAGCCATGTCACTGTGTTATCTAGTTATTTACGACATCCATGGCCCCGGGAGGGAGTTTTATCTACGAAATAAAACTCGCCGGACGGGATTCGAACCCGCAAACCATAGAGAGACCATACGACCAAAGCCCTACGCTCTAGCCCGCACGGCCACCATGGCTCCCATTGGAAGACTTCGAGATATGGACAGTCTTAACAAAAACGTAAAGGTAAAGAACTCCCTTCCTACCTACCTGGTGTGACTGGATCCAAACTAAGAGAATTAGCTGTCCTGTATCAGATATATTGTAAATAGTTCCTTGGCTGGTTGTTATTTAGATATTTATAATGTGTATACTATTTTTTAACTCAGTAATAGTATTTTAAAATTTAGATTTTTAGTTATTATATTTTATTACAAAAATTTCTTTTGCTGAATTTTATACTTTTGCAGAGACATTTATTTGAATTTTACAAAGATTGTTTTTATATTTATTGTATATATTTGAAAGAATGTTTTTTGTATGTAGAGTGAGAGAACCTAGCTATCCCCCACCCTTTTGAACTATGCCAGTTGTCCTTTAGCCTCTACACTATACGGGAGGGGTAAGCAAGTTTTTTTTTTATTACTCTTTACCCCGATGCTTGGAGGTTTTATACTTTGCATTATTTATATTTTATATTTATTCAATTATAGTTGTGCCACTGATGATGACGCAGTTGCGTTGAAAACCGGTTCTGGTTAAAAATAAAACAAACTGGGAAGACAACATCTTTTATTTCTGTGAGAACTTGTTTAACAGTTATAAAAATAAAAATATCTTTTTGCATTTGTTCTTTTATTAATGTTGTTTATTATTTTTAATGGTTTCCTTTAGTTTGAAATATTATTCACATTCATCACAACTCGAGCAACAAGATCCTTATTGTACTGAAACATAAATGATAATAAAATGGAAATATTATACCTACGATAGAGTAGTTAAATTATTTCTCTGGTCCTATCTTTTTAAGATTACGGAACTCAGTTTCTTGAAGTCCAAGTTAGTTTCGTATCAATATAGAGACCTAGGAATTTTATATTATCTTTAAATAATACGAAAAGAGTATTAACAGCTAACAGCGGGTTTTCATATGATAATTTAGATGTAGTTTTAAAGATTAAAATAGTTATTTCAAACGTTTTTAACATAAACTCAATGAGGAGAAGCCAATAGATCAATTGTTCAATGTTTGATCACCCTTCTGGGTAAAATTCAACGTTTTATGCAGAAAAATAAAATAAGGAAGAAGTTGCTTGAAGGAACCAGATAAAGTTGACAGTGAGGGTATGGTAGGAGGATTTTAGTGATCCCTGAGGAACAGTTAGAGAAGTGGGGAACTGTGTTGGGATAATAGCAGGATGACACAACTCTGCTTCCATCTGTCGGGTACCAAACTAACCATGCTGTTTGTAGCTCAGTTCGGTCGTTCTCATGTCCAGTATTTCAGTTTAGGAAAACTTTATAGAAGTCAGAGGCTTCTTTGTTCCGAGTCTGCTTGTCACTTAATAAATAATCCGCACTACAGGAAACATTTTTTAAATAAATAAACTTATTTTTTGAAATATTGTCTATTCCACTAAAGATATATATACATATATATCTTTAGTGGAATAGACAATATTTCAAAAAATAAGTTTATTTATTTATTACAAGTTTCCATAATATGTCCGCGTTCCTCAACTTAAACATTTTTTAGTCACTAAAACTACTAAAAACGTGACCTACTCAAAATGTGAGGAGAAAACAACTTTCTTTATATGATTAATAAAAATCACTCTAGTCCGAAGACAACAATATTATTCACGTTTTATTTATTTATTTATATATTTACAACGGCATAACATTTGCCATTAGCAGTTGCGATAACTAGTGCTGTGACGATTACGTGGCTGTACTGCTGAGGTACGTGTCCGAAGAGGAGTGCAGGCTAGTCCTGGAGCAGGTCCCTTTGCCATATCCGCTTGAGGCGTCGTGGCGGATTTGTGGGTAGATTGTGTTTGTGGATAATTGTATGAGTGGATTGGCGTGATGATGGAGTTCGTCATGAAAATTCTGATATCCTGTCTTGATGACAGAGGGTCATTACGCAATGTAAGGTTGGAAACGAAAAATGGGGCATCGGCAATGTTGAGTAGTATAATGGATTGTATTTACTTTTAAAATTTCATTTCACAGTCTAATATCAAAAATAAAAATAAAAAGACTCCAATAAACAATGAAAGTAGCTATTTAATTTTAAATTGTCTAATTGGTAAACTGTAGGTTACCGTACACTAACGTAAGTGAAAAAATCTTGAGCACGCCATCCTTCAGTTGGAACGTTATGTGATGGTCCGTAGACTATACAAATACTCGAAAACCCTACCCGTGGTGAATTTAGAACTCCCACGGTAGAGTCGGGGTCATTTCCACCAGAGCGACGAAAGAGCGCTATGACCTTGTAGTTATAGCCCTGGAAGGATAGAACATTATTTGGATGAATAACAATTTAAAAAAATGAAAGATAAAAAACCTTGAGCACGTCGTCCTTCGTTTGGGAAATTAAGCGGTGGTCCCGAGCCTGTGTGAAGTCAGGTAATCGTTAAAGACTCCTTCCTATCTTAGGTGAATAAACTTAGGTAGGCAAAATGAAGGACTCCAATGTAGAGTCGGGCTCATGGTCACCAGAGTGACGAAAGATACGACATCGCAGTTGAAGCCCGGACATGATTTATAATATTTAACTAACTTTAAAAAATCAAGAAAACTACACAAAACAAAGAAAACAGATTATTCGCATAGATATAAACAGAAACTAAAACCCAGTAAATCGATAAGCAAAAGTAAGTTCGAATATTACTACGAAATGTTATTAAAGATTACAAAATGAAACTTGTACCGAATCATTGAAATGTCCAATGAATACATGAAATGATCTACCGATAAACTTACTTGCATTATGCACACCACACTGAAAAAAATACAAGTTTTTCCTATAAGGTCATATTGCCTACTACCAGAGCGCTCTTTCGTCGCTCTGGTGGACATGAGCCTGACTCTACAGTGGGAGACCTAAATTTTCCCAGTTTTATCTATCGTACAGCTCGGAACCATAACTCAACATCCCATCCGAAGGACGGAGTGCTCAAAATTTTTTCACCTCCCAGGGGCTGAGCTCGGTAGACAAGCTCCTTTACCTTTGACCAACCGGCGCACAGTGTTTCCAAAACAACGTTTGTTGGAAACAACTATTTTGGACTGCGGATACTTATATGAAATTTAAAGGTGAAAAAAAAGGTCCTATAAACAAGGGGTCGCAAATCAAGTCTTGATAGGTTTTTGGCAGTACTTGAATATTTACATTTTGGACAGTTTATTTACAGATTTGCACATTTTACCAGAACAGTTTATAGTCCATTTCATATGTGGTGAATAAATCAACGGTTCAGGTAGTTAAAATTTTTAATTAAACATAATGCTTGTTCGCTTAGTGGGAGCGTTTTCTTTTGTACATGTGGTCTCAAGTGCGAAATGAAGGGATCAGAAGACAACATCATATGAAAAGTGTCTTCGTTAGTAGCTACACGTGAAATTTTTCGAGAATGGTTGATTCTATATAATTTATAGTCTTTATTTCTACTCTCCTGATCTTCCTCAGAAAGAGCACCTATCGGCAGAGCCGCAGATTCTATTATCTCATACATATTATCTCGTACATACTCGTGCGAAGGTCACAGCCGGCAACCGCCGGTCCTGAAACTTTTACCGTAATTAGTTCAACATCATATCTATAGAAAAAAATTAGGAAGAGACTGGAGGAAGGTGGAGCTGATTGTGAAAGCCTTTACAGAAATCGATAAGCTTTTTTTTTTTTTAATGTCTTATACATCCCTTCTGCATATTTCCAATATACTAGGAAGCTGACGCGTGGCTTTTATCTTACATATGTTGGGTAATTAACATGCAAACTTTCGTAATTTTAATTAAAACAACAGGCGTCCGAGGTAGAATAGAAGTTGCGAAGCGAAAACGTACGATAATCAGTACTCGTCAAAAGGCACTTTCTAAATTCTCTCAACGATCCCAAAAAAAAATCTACATGGAAAATTGGTGCAGTACATTCATTTTTGACTATTAACCTTTGCAAAACTCCAAGAATTTGTCAAAAATAAAGAATTTCATGTTCGAGGTTTTTTCCACCTTGGAAACACTGTGCCCCTTTTGTAATATCGATTTTTGTAGTTTGTCAACATATTCCCCAAAGCAGAGGGAGTATGTGAAACACATAGAAACATTGCAGGTTTAGCATATACATTACTCCTGTCAAGCTCACTACTTGAGTCTGGATTTTTCACTGGGTTGGTAAGACATGAACTACCACCATATTTTAATCAATCATGATCCCTGAACGCGATTTGATGGAATTTAAAATGATTCTTATGTTTGTTTTTGTGACTATGAAATCGCCTATTATCAGATTTTTCCTTGCTTTGGGAGTCATGAATTTTGCCTATCCAGTTTTAGTTAGGGTGGGGTCTCTCACGTGTCCTGAGCGGCTCGGGTCCGCCATTCAACCTTTCCTCCGAAGGACGGCATGCATCTGCCACATGAATAGACTAAGGAACAAAGGATGGAACTCGATAGAAATTTTGAATGAAAAACTTCTAATTTTTCACTCATACCGATATATTTATTCTCCAAGTCCTGCTGGTTGTTGCGAAGGGTAACAGTCGCGACGAACTTTTTAAAGACAAAATGAAAATTTGTATTTTAATTTTTTTTTTCATTACTTGAGAATTATGTATTTCTACGTGCAACAACCACCGACTTCGATGGCCAGAGGGGCAGGTATTCATCTCATGAAACAGTATCAACTACTTATGGCAAAACTAAAACGAAATGTAATTCGCTCTCAAGCATCAAATAAGTGAAGTTTTATAGAAGCAGGTACTCTGAAAGTCAGATGCCAGTCGAACTTGTCAAAACATTGCTTTTATTCTTTAAACATCACTAATGATATCTTATCACAAGGTGATATTTTACCACTAAGTGTTATAACACTGGTAATATCTTAAGGTGATATTACCAGTAAGATATCATAACACTGAGACTAATTGAACAGAAGACCCTTATGGAAAACCTTACAAAAATTGAAAAATTCAATACTTTTTGCCAGAACACACTGGCAGAACCCATACTCCGCCATCTCTTGTCCTGTATGTATGAAAACCACAAAAAGGGTAATTTAAAAATACATTTTGAATTGTATGCAAAAGAGAAACATTGGAGAAGATATTTCCATTTTGAAAATTTCACCCCCTCATGACCCAGGGTGAATTGTAATGAGAGCACGTTACCATGGACACAGTATGTAGCTTAAAACTGGGAAAAATGGAGGTTTAATACCATTATTGATTGAGGAAGTGTATTGGGCCTAACGGTTCAAATGGACATTCAGAGATAGAAACAGAACACCGATAAATGGTTCAGTTCACAGCTCACCTATCGTCATTTGTTTCGTTTAACTGTCACGGTTCAACTCAATTTACATTGAGTTCAAAAGAACATTCCCAGAGGAAATATAGTCACTGATATACGTTGGATTGTTTTCCACCAACTTTGCCATACTAATACAAAAATTTAATGTTCACAGGAAACTCTACGCATCTGACATTATACTACACAGTTCATACCACTATTATTTTCTCAAATTAGCAAATTTTCATTTTTTAATAAATATCATACTCATAGTTCTTTTAGATACACAAGATTTCAACAGTGAATTAAATTACATAAAATAGTTAGCCTTTAGAATCGAATATAATGAGAATTTAGTTCAGAATTTGGTCCTCAAAAGATAAATACATATGTTAATGCTTCAATCCATGTGCAATTGTTCATGTATTATGGACAGAAAGAAAAAAGGTTGGTGAACACTACCGTTTATGCCGGGTCTCTTTGAGGGGCCGGAGATATATTTAAAAAAAAACAGGATGTAAAAGGGCTTATAAAGCCAATGATAAGTTTAAAAGCATCATATCTTGACCGAAAGAGTTAGAAGATAAGTCCGGTGTGTATCAAATTAATTGGGAATGTTGTCTGTCCTATATAGGCCAACCATGGAGACAATTAATTATAAGAATCACAAAAGAAAAAGGACTGAATTTTTCCAACACCAATGAGGCATAAGGGAAGTGAAACAAAGTAAGTAGCAAGAGAGAAATTTATGCTAAGGAAAATATGAAAATAATGTTATTTGAAGAAGTAAATAGAAACACAGTGAGGCAAGGAGAAGCAATTATGTGGAAGGTCAAGAAGAAATAGGATAAATAAAAGGATTGGCTTCTTTATCTTTACGGCAATATATGAAAAAGGACATGTCAAGGGTTCTATGTAGGGGTTCTATTACATTTGTTCTGTTGTCGAACCACAGAAGAAAGTTCATCGGACGCTGTAACGTACTTTTTTGTTTTTTCCGCAGAGCGATGGGAATACTTTTAACGAAGGGATGCACGTGCATTCCTAACAGTGTGGTGTGCCTCGTCTTGGGCAATTCCACTAAACTCACCCCCCTGAGTTCTTGGGTGCTTTCGTCCCTGGTGTGGGACCAAAACACCCTCTTCGTCCCTGCGGAGGAACCATAGCTGCAGTTTCTTACGCTGTAACGTACTAGGTACCAAATCTGTGGTAGAAGATACTAAATCTGTGGTAGAAGGCAGCAAAGCGGAAAGGGGTGAAGAAGTGAATGATCTATTTGAGAAAATGTGTGCAATCTCCTTCTACGGAGAGTGACCAAAAAGTTCCAGGCAATTTTGGATTGCGCGCCAACGGAGCGTCGGAGAGTATGGTTGGCCGCATTAGTTGTTGTGACTCTTCCTGAGGCGATATCCTCACATGGTAAGGCGATTGTGAAGATTGAACCGGAGAAAGCTAGATTTGGGCTGTAATATAACAGCGGAATGCGTCGAACAAGAGCTAATAGTAGAAAAGATGGAAGGCGGAAATCTACACAGCGGGTAACATGAAAAGAAGGCACAAGTTGGAGGCTTCGTGGGCCTTAGCCCATTGGAGGGACAATAGTCCCGAGAAGCGAGATGAGAGGATCCTTTCCAGTTTAATCGGTTTGGATGCTGGCACTGACGCACGGAAAACCAGGAACGACCAAGGGCGAGCTTCCAGGGCGTTGGTCGCTGCCTCTCGTAACAGCCATGTAAAGTGTAAAGATACTGAGTGGCAAGAGTGAGAAAGGCTACCTAGCATTCGTCATAGCGATATTTGCTATTTATTTTTCTTACTCATGCCCGGGATTCAACTACAAAGTTATATTGCCTACTGCCAGCGGGAATTTCGCTGATCTGATGGACACGAGCCCGACCTTACTGTAGTAGTCCTAAATTTTGCAAACCCAGGTTTAGATAGGGTAAGAGTCTCCAAAGAATACCAGACATTGCAGAGGCTCGGGATCTTTGCTTAACGTCCTATCCAAATTTACTAGGTGTCAAGTTTCGAAAAGCCGCCTCTTCTTATATCTGAATTCTCTACATAAACGTCTATAAATAAAAAAAAAAATTGTAAAACTTTTACATGAGAAAAGAAACAATTTTTTTAACCTAATCAAAAAGTTATACTTTTATAATATCTACCATAGTTAAAAGTGGAGGGGAAGGTTGATTGCTACCCAGTCAATGAAGTATTTAACTTGATGTGGAAGCGGCCCCCCTCGTTATCGGGGTAGTTTCAACCGTGAAACTCCAGCTAGGAGTCCAAACATCCTCCCTTCATTAAGTTGCCTCTTTGGGGGCCACCGCCTCTATAACATAGTGAAAATACAGAAATCCGCCGAACACGAACAACAGTCTTTTTGAGCATGATAAAGATAATATTGTCATAAACTTCCTTCCTTCTGAGTCTACATATGACTTAATGAATAATACCTACAATAAATAACCCCATGTTAACGGCAAATGGCTTATACAAACTGTGTAGAAGAAAATGGAAAGAACACAGTCGTTGTAGGACAGTAGCTTGGAAGGGGGGCTACAGTGAAGATCCGATAATACAGTTTCTAAAAGATAGCACCTTCATAGGATTGGGAAGACAGAAACACAGTTCTGCACTCTCTGCAGTGATGTAGAAGATCCATGGACCCAGAAAGATGGAGTCTGTCCAAGGAACTGAGGATCTGGTGAAATCCTCAACATTCCAAGAGACTTCCTCCATGGTGAAACCTAAATGTTTGCAGTTCTACTAAAAGAAACCACTAAAATACTAATTATAATAAATAATCCACACTCAGTGAGTAACTCTTCAGTATCACTATTTTCCTATTGTACAGGCTTAATGACCAACTTAAAGAATACTAGACAAACCCAAAATGTTAGAAGAAAACACAATACTGACTTTATATAACTAATAAAACTCACATTAGTCCTAAAGAAAGATTATTTACATTTTTAAAGGTCAATCCAAAACCAAATATTATTAAAAACTGTATCAAATCAAAACGAATTCAATCCGAAAAGAACGAAACAGGTTTAAAAAAAAACTCCTAAAAAAGTCAATTATGAAATAAAATAGGTAAGATAAAAAATTTGGATTTTTATAAGTAATTATAGACATCAAGGGGAATAAATAACACATAATTTAGGGTACCACTAAATCGCAATTTTAGCAAAGTAAGATAAATACAGTTAAACACGCGGTTGCCCGCTCCATATTCCCACCCTTCTTTGACTGACACTTGGAGAAAACCTAAATATATTCTTCTTTTGCCAGTAAAGGAAAATTTTCCTCTCTAATTTTCAATTTTCTGCCATTTGATTCTACCCAACTCTGTCAGCATTCAAAAGTCAAATGCAAATACTTAGAGTCTGTCTGAGATATCAAATTGTTTAATATGCTAACGAAAGAAGTCGCTGCTGTCTAGCCCCAGTTAACGGCTGGTTCTAGGCTACGACTCTCATCAATATAAAGGAAACGAATGTTTAAAAAAAATATTGTCTATTTCACAAGATATAAAAATTATATAGGAGTACTTTCGGTATTGCTACCATCTTCAGCCAGGACTTAACAAATACTGTATTTGTGAAGATGGTAGCAATACCGAAAGTACTCCTATATAATTTATATATTTTGTGAAATAGACAATATGTTTAAATATATTCGTTTTTCTTTATATTTTTCATTAAGTGTTTCACAATACCTTTGAGAAAAACGTATCATTAACGTAAATTACATTTACAAGATTCATTGGAATATTTGAAGTAATTTAGGTTAAAGCTCTGCCTCTGACTATAGTGTTTTTTCAATCTATTTATAATTTATTTATTTTTAATTTATCAATATTAATATTTATTATTATTACTAAACGTTACACTGAATATTAACATTCTTCGTTAAATAGGAAATAGACATAAATGACCTAGGGGTTGAATTGCCTGGAACACAAAATGAACATAGTCTCACCAGCAGAATAAACATTTTAGCTTATAAAGGATGATAATGATGTGGGAAATCTTTGGTACTGATATGACTGAGAATAAAGTGGATGTGCTTCCTGGCGAACAGTGGCTCGTTTCAGAGTGCACAAAAATAATTGGGAAATCGGGTTACACTGGAAGCGTATCGTTCAGCAGATGACGCCTTTACTCGTCAGAAGAGTACTGTACTACAATATTAGGGGTACAGGCGGACAGAAAATAGACCCTCCTTCAAAGGGTTTCTTTTATGAGTGAGCAAGTAACAGTTCTGGCGGCTGTTCATCTTCACTGTAACCTGCTCAATGGCTAACAAGAGGATAAAGCTACTTTTCACAATTCTTTTTACCAGTTCTGGCTTATACTCACGAACTCCCAATGGTTTGTAGCCAGCCCAAAAGGTTAACGAGAGGAAAAAGCTACTTTTCACAATTCTCTTTACCAATTCTGACAAATACGCACGAACTCCCAATGGTTTGTAGCCAGCCCAAAAGGTTAATGAGAGGATAAAGCTACTTTTCACAATTCTCTTTACCAATTCTGGCATAAACGCACGAACTCCCAATGGTTTGTAGCCAGCCCAAAAGGTTAACGAGAGGAAAAAGCTACTTTTCACAATTCTCTTTACCAATTCTGACAAATACGCACGAACTCCCAATGGTTTGTAGCCAGCCGAAAAGGTTAATGAGAGGATAAAGCTACTTTTCACAATTCTCTTTACCAATTCTGGCATATACGCACGAACTCCCAATGGTTTGTAGCCAGCCCAAAAGGTTAATGAGAGGATAAAGCTACTTTTCACAATACTCTTTACCAGTTCTGGCATATACGCACGAACTCCCAATGGTTTGTAGCCAGCCCAAAAGGTTAATGAGAGGATAATGCTACTTTTCACAATACTCTTTACCAGTTCTGGCATATACGCACGAACTCCCAATGGTTTGTAGCCAGCCCAAAGGTTTACGAGAGGCTAAAGCTACTATTCCATTAGAAAGATAAATCAGAATATAAATGATAAATAATCTAAACAAAACTGCTTTTTATTAAACCGTTAAATCAAATTTCCTTATTATTGATGACTCATTTTCTCACACCAAAACGTTTCATTTTCACCAGTTGAGATTTTCAACGAATGATTTATCGAATCTGAGGAATTCTGGATGGAGGGAGGCTGAGGTCAGAGGAAACCGGAGGGTGGCTCCACTTAAGTCATAACGGAGGAAGTTAAATCATTAGTTGGGGGCGGCGCGGGAGGGCCGGGGGGCGGTGCGCACGGGGGGGGGCGTGTCCTGGGGCGGGGGCGGAGCCGGTCCGGCCCCCAGTCCGGTGTGGGGAAGCGGCCACCGAGGATCTACACGGGTCACGACGGAGAATCAAGCCGAGGGAATCACGGGCAGGCTCGCCGCCTCCGCTCTTCTCAGGGGCCTTTCTGCGCGGCTTGCCTCCATATCGTCCTCCACCTCAGGTAGGCCACCCCAGCCCCCCATCTCCATCACTAGTCTTCCACTAGTCAACCCAACCTTCCATAGAAATGGAGTTTTATATGGTTAAAAATGTGCCAGCACAAGAATGAGACTCCATTATTAAAATATAATAAAAATTAAAGACATTTCTATCAACACATTTACTGGTGGAGTATATGAGTTTTGAGTGAATTTTCATAGTTCCTAAAGATAATTAGGATTAATTACTTCGAAAATTAACAGGTATTTCAAAAGGGTTTTTGCATAATGACTTCTAAGACCTTCTCAATATAATCCAGAATGAAGATCATCACGACTTCTACCTGCGAAAGCCGCCATCTTTGAAAATCAGTTTTCCATTTTTTATTCTTAAATGTTGTCTTCATACGACAAAATGTTCAGTACAAAGAGGAACGTCCAAACGGCAAAAGAAAGATACTCTTAATTTTTTCTGTACAATCAATATTTAATTACGAAAAAAGGAGCTAGAAACATTTTATGCTTGTTTTTCTCTTTTCAGAGATTCAAACATTTGGAAAACAATCGAAGATTATTTCAGAATAATTATTTAAAAATATGTAATCAATGGAATACTTCAGAATTAGGTTAAACGAGGTGGAAGTCTCTCCGATGACTACCCATTCATTTATTTCCTGTTCACTTAAATTACAATATCGTATCTCCGTCAATCCCAGATTGAGGGAATTGAAGACAGATTTCGAGTATTAAATAAACTACCAGATTAACTAATAACAATTATTTTTAACTTATTTTTTTTTTTGAGTTCTCGCAGCTAGTTGTATGTGTGGCCGATCAAGACACTATTAGCAAGTTTCAGCATCACTTATTCTTGGTCGGAAACTATTGAGCTAGGAGGGCGCCGGTAGCTCCGTGGTACGCTTGCATACTGGGCTCAGGATCGCAGGTTCGAAACCCGGCCGAGGTCCTTAGTTTATTTTATCTGGGAGGCGATGGTCCCGAGCCTTACGATGTCAGGTACTCCAGGTAGGTTAAAGACCCGTGTCCTAGGTGAATAAAAATTTAGGCTAGGAAAAATTTGGGACTGCTATAGTAGAGCTGGGCTTATGTCCATCCGAGTGACGATAGTGCGCTCTGGTAGTAGACAATATGACCTTGTAGTTTAAGCCCGGGCATGAGTGTAATGACCTAAACACCATTTTTTTATTTCAGTATAAAAACAGGTATACTTTTCGTTTGAACACATTCTGTTGTCAGTCTTTTAGTTTTTGTGACATTATTATTATTATTATCAAAAAATCAAAAACATCCTTCTTTTGACAACGAATATCCAAAAACTTCCTGCCCGGGCTTTTATTACAAGGTCATATCGCCTACTACCAGAGCGCTCTTTCGTCACTCTGTTGGACATGAGCCCGACTCTAAATAGGTTAGCGGATCTTGACTGACATCATACAGGCTCAAAGCTTAACGTCCCATTCGAAGGAAGCCGTGCTTATGTTTATTATACCTCCCATATAAAAAAAAAACAATGGGCCGGGTTTAGAACTCGCGAATTTGATCTCTGTGAGCAAGCACGCATACCACTGATCTACCAGCGCCCCTAGGACTCGTTTTATGATTTAGCTGATTATATTTCGCGCTTACCATTCCGATCAATCCAAAATCCTTCGTAGAATAGCCAAAACTTCTTACTATGTTTCCAATAAAGTCCTCCATATTCCTCCTCACCGAAGTCCAAGTTCAAAACATTATTTTCTCCCCATAGTAATTCTCCACTCCCTCCATTGTGCCAATGGCCTAGAGACCTCTAGAGCAGCAGTGACTGAGTTATAAAGTGCTACTCAGTGCCAAGGGAAGATTATTCGAATCTTGTTACCACTGGGTGATTACTATTCTCTTGACATTGTCATGTTTAAAACTGTTAGCGCATTTGTTTGTTGATTATATTATTTATAGGGTTGTGTATATCTACTTGTATATCTACTTGTATATTTAAAAAAAATAATAATATTGTAAAATATACATAACGAAACCCGAAAGCACCCGCTCCCGCCTTTTAACTTAACGTAGTTAAATTTGACGTATAATTGAAGTTTCATTCTCAAAGATAGAAAAAGTACGAAGAAGATTGAGAAAATGTTTTCTTTTTCTTGCTAACCCCGACCTCACGAGCTCACGATATAAGGCGCCGCACAGTGGGCCAGATCCCGAATCTAGCGGGTCAAAAGTCCTGTGAACTTATTCAAAGTAACTTATTAAAAGTAACTTATTACTGATAAATTATTATTTTTCAATTATTGAGATGGGCATAAAAAGGCAGAAAAATAACGAAAAACACTATGCTTTGCAAATTACTTTTTTAATTATTATAATTTGAGCGACAAGTCGCTCAAACTAAAATTACTAATGGAATTGTTGTCTTCACTGCTAATTTCTGCCGAAATCATTGTTGAAATTAAGAGTAACTGTCTTACTTTTTCACTTATACCAGTTTTGTTTGGAAGGCAGTGGTCTGAGGGAGCCAATAAAAGGATCAGACGAAGTGAGTAGCTTGTTTTAAATGTCAGTTAGTAGAAAATCCATCCATTTTTCTAGAAAATTGTTCCCTGAATCTTTTTATCTCCTTATGTTGGCATTCTTGAACGTCTTCGGCCAGCTTTCCGATAAGTATTAGAAAATGTTTGATAAGAGCACTTCCATGTATAAGTATTTTATGAACACTGACAGCCATGGTGTACCAATCCATACAGCAAGACGTTCATCATACAAGCAGTTTCAGCAGGGAAAGTTTCAAAGGCTTCCAAATAAATATCATACCCTGATGACGAAGCCTGTAGAAGTATGCTAAACCTTTCCATTTATTCTTCATCCATGCCAGTAATTTCAGCTGTTAGGGAAGGATTTTGGAAAAACCTTCGAGCTGCATTGCCGTCATTTGTATTGCCACCTCCTTGCTTTGGAGTATCAATAGCTGCCGAGTCCACATTTTTTCTTCGTATAGTCAAAAAGGAATGTAATTTGTTCGAGGGTATTTCCAATAGGACGATTGCTGACTCTCAACACATCGTACAACTAATTTCTGCATATAGACATTTTCACACCTGCAGTTACAAATAACATTAGTGAAAAAAAAAAAAAAAAAAAAAAAAAAAAAAAAAAAAACCGGGCAAAACGGGTCGTTAAATTTAGTGCCATCCTATTATCTATTAGTCAATGAAAAAGAATAATGATCGTTTACGAGGTACTAAGATGTACGAAAAAAGTTACGCCCTTATGAACTAGAATGAACTTTTTTTTTTTTAAATGTGCACTATTCTTGTGGCCCTTCCAACACTTTGTGATTGACTTAAGACAAAACAAAAATTGCTAAGACTTACCTTTTTGATTGTATTTCATGGAAGAATTATGAAGAAAAGATCAGTAATGTTCGGAAGCGACACTCACAGGAAGTGATGTAGTCAAACTACCTCGCCTCCAAGATAATACAGCTGTTTGCACGGTTTGTTTATTACGTCGCTGCGTTGTATTGACTTCGTCCTCTCTAATTCCCTTTGTTTATTTCTCTCTCACATACCACTTGTTGAACCAGGTTGTTTTCTTCCCGAAATCTCTCACTTCATTTTCGGACTTTTGTCCAGCTAGATTGGGGATCTGGCCCATTGTGCGCCGGTAGCTCAGTGGTATGCATGCTTGCCTTCTGACCTCAAGATCGTGGGTTCGAAACCCGGCCGAGGACCTACGTTTATTTTATCTTGGAGCTAAAATAAACTTAAGCACGCCGTCCTTCAGATGGGACTTTAAGCGATGGTCCCGAGTCTGTACGATGTCAGGTACTCGTTAAAGACCCCTGACCTAGGTGAATAAAAATTTAGGATAGGCAAAATTTAGGACTTTCAGAGTAGAGTCGGGCTCATGTCCACCAGAGTGACGAAAGCGCGCTCTGGTAGTAGACGATATGACCTCGTAGTTAAAGCCCGGGCATGTGTCATAATAACTCACTAATTCACGAGCCCACGATCTCAATATATCGAATAAGATATTACTTTTAATTCAATGAACTATATTTTATCTGATATGAATATAGTAATTACTAATCGTAAAATCTGTAAAACATAAGTCTCATAGAGCTGTTCTACCATTACCATATTTATATCATATTTAATATTATTTTTATTTTTCTTAAGATTCCTTCTATTCTTTCTTCACCTCCCGAGCAACTATTGAACAATGGACAGAATGTGATCTGATCACGGTTCCTGGTCTTTACTTAGGTAATATTGTCGCCCATTGATGAAAATCAGCACAGAGTGTTCAGCAAAATTACTTTTTCCTTCGTGGCATAGAAATAACATAAGATGATTTTTATATTTTATATTGTATCTCTCTTGTTTTCATGTTATGGTTATTTCTCGCTTTGGTGAAAAAAAAAATGGCTTCTCTGCAGATTATCATGATTATTCAGGGTTGATATTATATAAATAAAATGTACAAAAGAAGTCACGTCATTAGTTCATAAGTACTCTCATTATTGGTAGATATCGAGAACGCTTTTACACTATAGATAATAAAATAATGGAAAAAATGTTATGGTATAGAGGCTAAAAATAAACTAATCGCATTTCGTATACGCTGTTGCTACCTATCGGACTTCAGAAATGCTGAATTGTTTCCAGGAGTTCATAAATGTTTGGAAGTAGTATCTCGCTCCTGGTAACGATTGCAAGCACCGAACGATTCTTCTCTTGCCGCCCTTAAGGGCGACAGTCAGAAGAGTCCCTTATTTATAGATTCCATTTCCTGGATACTTAAGAAATCGGTTGGCAAAAAAGTAAAAAAAAAACTTTAAATAAAAAACGCCAGTACTTAGTTGTTTTGTAAATAACTTTGCTCTGAAGAGAATGATGTATTTACGTTTTTTGAATAAATTTGTGGTAATTATTATTATTTTATCGGATCCTCAACACTGTTGAAATTCTAGATGATGTACCAAATCTACTCGACTTTCGCAATTACAGTAAAATATTTTTTATGACTTTCTGGAAACTTTTAGATTTTAATTTTGACTTACATTAGTTAAACTATTTTTAACAATGCCATTGTTTATGATAGGTAATCACATGGTTTACTTGAGAGGATGAAGTAAAATCATATACATATTTGGAGATTTGGTGATTTAGAACTGGTGTATTAGAATCCCTTTACAGCTTCCATATGGTTTCATTACGAAAGAGAAATTTACCAGTCAGTCTAATTCTAGGTGACACTTACCTTAGGTGCGGAACCCTAAGAACATACACCCTGTATAATACACATATTATGTCTTCTCCGATTTCGTTTTTATACAGCACAAGTGTTTCTAAGGCTTCTCTGGAATGCTTCTAGGTTCATTTTATCCCCCAATTCTTCTATGGTGTCTTCTTTCCAACGATATTTCAAAACCATTTTCTGCAGAAAAAAACTTGAAATCGTCCTGAAATATCGCTAGAAATGATAGAAATTTTTTGGAAGAATTTTCAGAAAAAATGAACATAATATGCTTATATTATAAGCACAATCAATTTGAGATTGCCCAGGGAGAATTCAGAATGTTCTCATTTCCCCCTGCCGTACGTGCCTGCAGGGACACATTGTAATTGTAAATCTTAGATACAAGGAATATCCATATACACCCCCTTCCCCCTCTTTCTTACAGAATAAATTTCAGGGGTCTCCTTGGTACGCCCATCGTTGCTAAGACAAGGGCCTGTATGGAGGAGGGAGGCCATTTTGAATGCATTACGTCGGGACGTAGTTCTCATTAAGGACCGCCCGCTGTATCCCATTCAGGCTTGGCAGGATTCTAATTCAGTTCGAAATTAATTTCTGCTGCCAACAACAATGTAGTACATATATTGATTTTCGAGTTCTATGCCGAATCCCTATCTTTATATACTCAGTTACTTACTTTCGAATTCTATGCCAAATCCGTTTCTTTATATACTTAATTTTACTTACTCCGTTGATCAAAGACATAACTAGTCTTTAGCCAATCTGACCAGCCGCGTACATCGTCCTCGGTCCTGGGCCGCCGCTCTCCAGATGCCAACATATAATCTCCGTCTCGTCCTTTTGGTCTTCCTGGGGTCTTCTTCTCTCTATGCTGGCCTGGAGACCGCTCCTGGCCATATTAGTATAATATTAGATTAAAACATTATTGGTACGAATGTATTTCTTGTGAGAGCAAATCGTCTTGGAATTTGAGAACTGGGGAAGTACAATAATGAAAATTTTCCGTCTGCTTTTCATTTTCTCAATTCATCAAAAAGGTTGTTTAAGAGGAAAACCCCTGGGCAAGAGCCCGTATAGAAATTCCTAAGAAAAGAAAAATTAGCATCCAACTACAGAAAAAAGAGAAATAAGCAAGAATATTGCCAAAATACACTTAAAGAAAATCAATTATAATCGAGAATGTACTTCTCCAGCACGACTTAATCAATTTAGTTTTTGCTCTCCCTCCAGAACCATTCGACCACTTGGGCTAAAAATCAATAACTGACTTACGTAGAGGCTTCTCAGTCATCGTCATTCTATATTTTATGCCAGTTATCAACCCCCCCCCCCCCCCCCCCCCCCCTTTGAATTTAATGATTTTAGGCCTTAAGGATTTAATTTGGAATTTATAGTACGTTGCATGAGCTCATAGAAAATGGGATTTTCTTATTGAATATTGTCTTCATCGTCCCCGGATATTCATTTTTTTTTCATTGGCCATGTTCTATCCTCTTCAATCCATAGTCCACTCAGCTCGAGAGCCTATACAATATACTTCTTGCATATTCGCCACCGTTGAAGGGAGGGAAATTGGGGGGTAATACTGCACTACTAATTATAATGATAAATAAAAAATATGTCAACTGTTTTTACAGCATACAGGGTTTTTTACTACGCCTGTGAGTCGAGAACCATCGATTGTTCAACCAAGACTGTATGTGTATTTTAGAGGGAAGCGAAACGTTAATTAATTCGTTCAGGAAAAGTACATTGCCGGTGATTCACCGACGACTTTTCTTTTCTCTTTTTTTGGAATCAGGAGGAAACATGAAATACCGGAAAACTCAACATCAAATTTATGACCGATTACATAACTCTCCCTATGTTTCGTAAAGCTGAGGAAATAGAACACTAAAACATAGAAAGAACATTTCGAAAATTCATTGTATATAAATTGCTTTTTATCATTTTCATGACAATTCAAGAAAATTCCGTTTGTTGGAGTCCTATTGTAGCACTTTTCGTTACATATAATATACGTATTATTTATAATAATTACAATTGCATTCCTAAAAGTCTGGTTATTTCATTAAGTAGGTCTACCATAGCTTTTATTAAATTCAAACCATTCCTTAGTTATTGAAGAAAGACAGCTCTGTCTGGTTATAAAGTTCTGGTGGCGGTTTTTATTATTTCCTGTTTAGAGAATACGTTTTTAGTGCTCTTTTCAAGTTGGAGTTTTACACTTATTGCACCAAGAATACAGACCAATAAAACCACATCTATTTGGTTTTCATGAGAGCCTTAAAACTATAGTAAAGGGAATGATGTTTAAACACGGATCTCAAAATATAATATAAGGATCACGGAGAAAACTTGCTATTTCTTGCAATATAGAATTCTGATGTTGGGGGAAAATATTTAGTCATATAATCGATGGCGTGTGGGAGTAAATGGAATTCCCAGGTATAAGCCCCAAAGTTGAAATGGGCAGCTTCTTGTCGGGTTTTCACAGGAATTTCAGGTTTTCCAACACCTTTATTAATTACTAAAAAAAATCCTGTCTGACTATGTGTGTATGTTTATTTATGTCTGTCTGTCTATGTGTGTATGTCTGAAAAACCTTTAATAGGCGAGCATGCGACAAGATGACAGTAGTCATTGGACAGTGTGAGAGTCTCCCATGATTGGGCCTACTCACTAAAAAACCCCTCCCTGTTTCCTCTCCTGCCTCATTATCCCCGAGGAACCGCCATTACGCATTACTTCACGGGGGAGGCCCTAGCTAACGCTCTCGCTCAAAGACGACTACGCATTACGCAATTCCAAGCTTCTCCATCTCTCGGAGCATCCTGAGGACTTTCGCGGCATACCCGCCGACCGCAGTCCACTTCTCCTGCGACTCCAGCATACAGCTCACTAGTGTCTTCGGCGTGAGCGTCTCACCTAGAACTCTTTCGAGCTCATGACACTCCTCACTGAAGCGAGCACACCGGAAGAATACGTGCTCTCCTGCTCCGCAGCAGTGTGGACAGTCCGGGTCTTCTACTCGTTTAAATCTGAACAGGTATGCCCGAAAACATCCGTGCTCAGTCAGCAGTTGGGTCAGTTAGTATCCTACTTCACCGTGGGGCCGGTTTACCCACTTCTCAATATTCAATATTAATCGGCGGGTCCACCTGCCATTCGGTGAATTTTCCCACCTTGTTTGCCACTGTTGAAAGCTGGTCTTCCTTGGTATTCCAGCTATGACGCATTCACCAGACACTGTACTGTCTATGTGTGTATGTCTGTCTGTGTGTGTCTTTAGATAGAATGAATGAATCGACACGAAATTATATGTTTAAATCCAAAATCTCTTAAGAACGGCACGTGTTAGTTATTTGCGAAATCGGCCGAAGGGAAGGAGACGGCTCAACTTAAATACTGTAATAACGGTCGATGTAATGAATGTATCGATACAAAATTTAGTTCGAGGTTTCAGAAGTCACTTTGTAAGTCAAATATCAAGCATTAGCCAAAACGATCGATTGGCTTTGAGGGAGAGAATTGGTGCTTAGAAAGTACTTCACTTGTCATTCACCGAATACGTTTTCAAGTTGTTATTCATCAAAAAAAAATCTTTATTCTAGGCAGAACAGATGTAAAATACTTAAATTCTGATCAATTGTATTGCATGGAATGTTGTACACTCTTAGGAACCCATATAAACTGGAGAGTTGTATTAGATATTGTAATGCCCGGGCTTATCTAAGAGGTCATATCGCCTTCTCCCAGACTTGGTAGCTTTCAGACTATAAAAACAGATTACAGAGTTAACCACAAATTATACTGTATATTTTAATTAGTTTTAAAAGCCATGCTAAAGTTATGATATCCTTTGTACTCAAGGTACAGGAAGTTGACTACAATATAGTGAAGGCGGAGAGCTAACACAATTAGAGACCCTAAGTTTGTGTACATTAGAGAATGGCCCTTTTTGGCAGCTTGGGACCATCCCTTTATCAAATGGCAGCCATGGGTCATCGTTAGCTCATTAACCCATAACTCTCTGGTTTAGACACTCCTAGTCATATTATTCAATTAAATATTTGGTTTGCAAATGAGCAGATAAGTCGATTTATTCCCTAAAATTAGGAAGAATGCTTAACTATAGAGGAATAGCTGCTTGCAATCCTGGACTCAGAACTCATAGAATATTCGTAGAAATTCCTATGCCCGAAAAGACAATACCAATACCATAAATGAGAACTGATGATCTCGGTTTGTTTGCTGGGAAGTTAGGATAGTTATGTCCTTTATACAGTATATTTTAGAAACGTTTTAAGCTAGTTTTTTTTTTCAAATTTTTCATTGATTTCACTAAAATTGAAAATGAAACAAAAATCGGTGTGAGGATGTTGTGCTTAGTAAAATTATTTACTATGGAATGACTCGTTTTTTAAGGACAAATTTAAAAATATATATTGTGATTTTATCAGTACCTACTATTATATAATATATATATTATGAACAAATAATAAGATAGCAGATAGTTTTTAAGAAACTTTTCGAATTAGATGCTTGAATCTATTTGAATTTGTCGGTTGGGACACAATGAGGGAATGATTTTTAGGGTATCTACTTAAACATATATTTTTTATTTATGATAAAAGAGATAAATTTCTTTTATAATTTGGGACGCCAAGTGATGTAGTTTCGTAAAAAAAACTAACTTAATGATAACTTATGAGTCCGTTTGACAAGAATCATCAAATACATAAATTTCGAGTTTTTTTTGAAAATCAGCGATATATTCGTTTAACGTTTGTCTCCACACAAACCATCCATCTCCCAACCAGTCTATTATTAGTCAGAGAGAGTATCCACTGTAAGTAGACAACCGACCGTAAGGATGACAAGACTCCAGTTATTTCATCAACCTCGCTACCACAATATTGGTTTCCAGCCCCTCAGTAAACTGAAGCTAGACTGAGCTCCTTTGAAATCTGATAGCTCTTTCTCCATTTAACATTTTCATTTGTTTTTTCACTTCTTTCCGTTCTTTGCAAATAAAGTTGTTAAAGGTTGTTGTTTCTTCTTAGCTCAAATCTCTTTTTTTATCTGCGGATAACTACCCATACAAATACATTACTGTAAATGTATTGTTATGAATTCTGTTGGGTTTGGGTACAGGTTAATGAGAACTTAGAGTAGAGCAACAGATATATTTATTTGGTCAACACCCTTATTACAAAACCGCGTGGTAACGAACACAAAGTCAGTTGTTCAATAATAAGTCCCATACCGCGTGGGAACTACACAAGTCACTCACTTACTGGCGACCAACTGGTCCCTCTCGTTGTTAAGAGACGACTGACTTGTAGTTCAATGAATCACACAAGTCACTCACCACAGGTCGTTCAAGGAACACACCGCAGGTATCGATTCTCGGCGTGTTCCCGAATTCACCCGCTCTGGCTTCCCCTCGCGCGACCCAACATCCCGCCCCCCATGAAGGCTGGGCTTCATTATTGCGTTGGGAGCGGGCATAGTCGCGAAAGCGGTCTGCGCACGACCCCGGCGGTCGTTAGCGAATGGTGTGCGAGTGGTGATCTCAGCGCCGCGTATAGTGGAAGGCGGCTGTCCGAGCCGACTTTTGCGTCCAGGCATACGATGAGTAGGCCAATTGGTGCGTTGAGGTCGTGGGTTGCAGGCTTCATCCAAAGAGGCTGGAGGCGCTGAAGTCGCGGGTCTCGGCTCAGTTTGCGCAGAAGAGGCGTCGCAGGTGGATTCGTTCGCGGTAGCGGGAGGTGCAGTCTTCTCAGCAGCAGAAGATCTACGGCGTCGGCGCTGGTGCCGCGGGGTCTTGTTTTTTCTAAGTCGACTAATTTGACTTTCTTCGCGACATTTTTCAAATGAAAATAATAAAATGGACTGTATGTACTTGCGTTAATCCGGCCCGGTAAAAACCATGTTGGGTTTGGGTACAGGTTAATGAGAACTTAGAGTAGAGCAACAGATATATTTATTTGGTCAACACCCTTATTACAAAACCGCGTGGTAACGAACACAAAGTCAGTTGTTCAATAATAAGTCCCATACCGCGTGGGAACTACACAAGTCACTCACTTACTGTGCTTGGTAACAGACGACTCACTTTATACCCGCGTGGTAATAACCAACTCACTTCCGCATGGTAACTAACAACTCACCTTATACCCGCGTGGTAATAAGGACGAATCCATTCCGCACACCGCGTGCTGGCTCGACCCAGACTCTCAGTCCACCCCGCGTGGCGACCAACTGGTCCCTCTCGTTGTTAAGAGACGACTCACTTTATACCCGCGTGGTAGTAACCAACTCACTTCCGCATGGTAACTAACGACTCACCTTATACCCGCGTGGTAATAAGGACGAATCCATTCCGCACACCGCGTGCTGGCTCGACCCAGACTCTCAGTCCACCCCGCGTGGCGACCAACTGGTCCCTCTCGTTGTTAAGAGACGACTGACTTGTAGTTCAATGAATCACACAAGTCACTCACCACAGGTCGTTCAAGGAACACACCGCAGGTATCGATTCTCGGCGTGTTCCCGAATTCACCCGCTCTGGCTTCCCCTCGCGCGACCCAACAAATTCAATCATTTATTTTTATCAGTTGGTAAGTTGATGTATTCTCTGTTGATCTAGAATGATTCGGGCAAGTTTCATTTTGTAACTTTAATATTCGAAATTACCGAACTTAATTACAAATTATTTTTAACTTGTTATGTCTATTTTAACGTTCAGTTATGTTTATCAACAAATGTTTGTTTATTTGTGATTCTAATCTTGATTTACCCCCCATGTTTGTAGGCCCTGATGATGATATAAATTATATCGAAACGTTGGCATTTGAATAGTGTTTTCTTCCATCTTTGACTGACCCTCAATATTCCTACAATTAGAATCTACTGTCGCTAATGAACATCTACATTCGAAATTACCTTATTTTTTTTCTTTCATAACTTATTTCTTTCTACTTTCTTATTCCTTTAGTATAGGAAGGACACCGAGCGTTGTATATCGTTAAAGACCCCTACCCTAGGTGAATAAAAATTTAGGGTTGGCAAAATTTAGGGCTCCCATAGTGGAGTTGAGTTGATGTAAACCAGATCGACGAAAGGGAACTCACGAAAGAGCATGTCTGGGCAAGAGTCTATATATATAACTAACCTTCAGTATAGTTTTCAATGGATTTATGTAATAAATGTATCGACATGAAATTTTATATTTAAATTCTAAACCACTCTCCCAGAAGATTTTTAACTTCCTGTTTCCATGTGCAGTATAATAATATGGGATTATTTATTTCATAATCAATTTTTTTGGGAGTTTTGTTTCAAACCTGTTTCGTTCTTTTCGGGTTGAATTCGTTTTGATTTGATACAGTTTTTAATAATATTTGGTTTTGGATTGACCTTTAAAAATGTAAATAATCTTTCTTTAGGACTAATGTGAGTTTTATTAGTTATATAAAGTCAGTATTGTGTTTTCTCCTAACATTTTGGGTTTGTCTAGTATTCTTTATGTTGGTCATTAAGCGTGTACAATAGGAAAATAGTGATACTGAAGAGTTACTCACTGAGTGCGTATTATTTATTATGATTAGTATTTTAGTGGTTTCTTTTAGTAGAACTGCAAACATTTAGGTTTCACCATGGAGGAAGTCTCTTGGAATGTTGAGGATTTCACCAGATCCTGAGTTCCTTGGACAGACTCCATCTTTCTGGGTCCATGGATTTTCTACATCACTGCAGAGAGTGCAGAACTGTGTTTCTGTCTTCCCAATCCTATGAAGATGCTATCATTTAGAAACTGTATTACCGGATCTTCACTGTAGCACCCCTTCCAAGCTACTGTCCTACAACGGCTCTGTTCTTTCCATTGTCTTCTACACAGTTTGTATAAGCCATATGCCGTTAACATGGGGATATTTATTGTGTGTATTATTCATGAAGTCATATGTAGACTCAGAAGGGAGGAAGTCTATGACAATATTATCTTTATCATGCTCAAAGAGGATGTGGTTCGTGCTCGGCGAATTTCTGTATTTTCCCCATGTTGTAGAGGCGGTGGCCCCCAAAGAGGCAACTAAATGAAGGAGGGATGTTTGGACTCCTAGCCGGAGTTTCACGGTTGAAACTACCCCGATAACGAGGGGGGCCGCTTCCACATCAAGTTAAATACTTCATTGACGGCGTAGCGACCTACCCTTCCTCTCAACTTTTAACTACCATAAAAATAAATTTTTTTGATTAGGATTAATAAAATTGATTGATTCTTTACTCAGATAAAAAATAAAATTGTTTGCATTTTTTATTATGAAATTACGACTATATAGAGAATCCAGATAGACCAAGAAGGGCCTTTTTGAAACTTGACACCAAGTAAATATGGAACGTTAAGCGAAGGTCTTGATCCTCTGCGATGTCAGGTATTCGTTAGAGACCCTACCCTAAATAAACCTGAATAGGCCAAATTTAATACTACTTTCTGTTTTCATATGCAGTTAATAGGTGATTGGTCATAATTGATCAAATCGGAAATAGGCACTATAATAACTGTTGGTTTCTCTTCAAATGCTTCTTTTGTAAAAAGGACAATTTTGTGGGATCAATCCCGATTAATATATGATTACTTTAAAATTTATTTTTGAAGGTCCTTATTTTAGAGACTTTTTTAAAAAATAAACTCTGCAAATCCTGTGAATTGGAAGAAGGATCCTCTGTAGATGTCTTGCCATCTCAGTTGGCTTTGCTTCACGAAGGACAACAGGTCCAGACTGTTTCTATTATTTGGACAGTATCCTGCATCTATCCCCTTCAGGAGTAGGGGGCCGTATATCTTCCTCTCCCACGTATTGAGCAAGACTTCGTCCTTCCTAGTCGGGACCTAGGTTTCACTTGCATATTGTATGTATGTATGTAGTTGTTTTGGCGTCACTGGATACGTTCTTCGATCCGAGCACCTCCTGCAGGGACCGGTAGAATCGATTCCCGGCCGTTATCCTCGTTATGATTTCTTCTTTAACATCGTTCCTCCGCGAAACAGAGTCTTCGACTACTCATCTTGTTAGCTTCATCATGAGGTATAAGACAGAATCTTCTAGATAGTGCCCAGAAGTGGGATCCCGCAGTAGTTTCCACTCTCCCTTTTTTCTCCCTTCTTGCCCCAATGGACCATTCTCTCGACATTTCCTCTGTCATCCACACATGATACGCGAGCCGATATACCTCCCTCATTAACTCCTTTCCTCCATATTTCAGAAGTTCCGCTGGGATTTCCTTTTTTCCTGGCGTCTTACTATTTTCGAGGGATGCCAGAACTTCCGCCACTTCCCCCAACTCTGGTGGCTCATGAAGGTCCTCGTTTTCCAGCTCTGTGTCTCTTTTAATTATTTTTAAAAAAACAGACTTATTTTCATATAAAATGATGACCAGTTGTCTGACCTGATATCACATTTAAGGAAACCTCTGGATTTATTAAATTTTTTTGATAATTGTTTAAGTTTTGACAAGTAATTTTCTTCATGGAGCCTTACAACTGTTATTAATCACGGTGGGGGATTGTTTCAGGTAGCAGGAATCAGGTTCCCTCGCTCCAAATATTTATAGGTGTAACGGGAGAAGCGCATTAATAGCGCAGACCCCCCCTGCGGAGGGTGAGGTGGGTGAAGGAAGCGATAGGTTCAATTTAGTCCCCCCCTTGTTGTTGTAGGGAGGGTGAGATGTCTGGGAACCCCGGCAGATGGCAGTCCCTCCATGTTAGTGTTGTGTTCGGCTCCTACCTCGCTGTACACAACTACCCACAGTCCACCGCACCAGGCTCTAACATATAACTAGTGCTTCTAGCGCAGAGCTCAGGGCCACAACCCTTCCTCTTGTGCGGCCCAAGACGGACAAGACATTCAGTAATCAGTCAGAAATTCGATGTTGAGTTTTTACAAGAGTTTTATATTTTTCCATCCCTGATTGAAAGAAATGAAAATTCGTCAGAATTGGTCAGCTACGCTCCGCTCTCTCTCTCTCTCTGAAACCAATTTACCGATTAGATTGAAAATCAATAGGTCTCTTACTCAAGGACTATTGAATCCTCTTACTAAATTAATCGACAGTTATTAGTGTTTTTGATTTGAATTTCTAACCAATTGAATAATTTCCCCTATAATTCGTATAACTGGGGCAGTAAAACGTTCACGTCTGTCTGTGTGCCTCTCTGTCTGCTTGTCTGTGTGCCTCTCTATGTGCCTGTCTGTGTGCCTCTCTGTGTGCCTGTATGTGTGCCTGTGAGTACGATAAAATGAACATATCGACACGATTAGTTATATGAAAAACATGTGATTTCTATCTCAAATTTCATGATGTTCCAGCCACATCTATACGTATGAAGTCCTGACTATGTCTGTCTGACTGTTTGTCAGTTTACTAATAACAGTTATTAGTATTTCAGTGACCGAAAAACGACTGATAGTATATTCACGAGTAAAATAATCGAGGAGGGCCGAAATTATATTACATTAGGGGATAATATGCTTTTTATTGTTTGTTCGGGCTAAATAACAAAGTATTTTCAAAACCGTGGAATCTTTGAATATCCAAAATTGTGGATTTTTTAAATATGATATAATATACTCTGTATTATTTATATTTAAGTGCCTATGTTTGATAATGTTTAAGTATATGTGTTTCTTAAACTTCTCTGGGATATTACATTGTTGGTTTATTCCGGCATTTCTTCGAGAGATGTCTTCTTATTCTTTTTTCCGACAATATTTCGGGGCTCTTAAAAGTCCCTTCTTCCGGTTACTATCAACAAATAAAAAAAAATTGTTCATAGTGACCGGAAGAAGGGACTTATAAGAGTCCCGAAATGTTGTTGGAAAAAAGAAGAAGAAGATACCTCTGGAAGAAATGCCGGAATTAACCAACAATGTTTAAGTATTTGTACCGTAAAAACTACATGTTACATGCCATATTTGAGCATTTTTCAATCAATTTTCTTAAATCGGAGAGAATTTTTATGTGAAACAAATAGTTTTTAATAGAGTTGCATAGACTTCTTGACCTATGGATCTCCAAAAATGAATATTGAGTTTGTAAACTTTATACTTTGAATGAAGTACTATAGAAGTTCTGTCAGAGACAAACAGATCAAGTGAATTGAAGCCACATCACTAATTCAAGAAAAAAATAAACTCTTCTCCAGTTTGTCAACTTTTCTTTGGAGGGAAGTTTTCAGGGGTGAATTTTGTTTTCTTTTTCTCCCCGAATGGCTGAAGGTGGGGGAAGTTGTTATTAAAATTTCATAAGATCCCTTCTTGGGACTTTGAGCTACCCTCGAAGGGTCGGAGATGGGGTCCTGATGAATATTTTAAGGTCTGGAAGGAGAGTCGAGGATTAGGCTAGCCCCTTCCCCTTGCTGCCCTGTGTTTGGTCACCAGTGTCTCTACTTTCCTGTACAAACATTTACCAACCTCTCCTCTCTGTTAGATCTACTTGGACAGAAGTTAGACCTAACTCTATTGACAATGTTGTATAGCTCGCTTTCTACAGAGAAGAAATATCTGGATCGAGTCATGATGTTCTGCAGTAGCACCTGCTGGACAGAGGAGAGGTCATACCACGATACCAACTGAAGTCTGTTAGAGTATCGAGGATAGTGATTAACTGCCATCTTCCTGATATTAAAGAGCTTTTCACGAGAAGAAGTATTTGGCTTGAGTCATGATGTTCTGCAGTAGCACCTGCTGGACAGAGGAGAGGTCATACCACGATACCAACTGAAGTCTGTTAGAGTATCGAGGATAGTGATTAGCTGCCATCTTCCTGATATTAAAGAGCTTTTCACTAGAAGAATTATCTGGCTTGAGTCATGATGTTCTGCAGTAGCACCTGCTGGACAGAGGAGAGATCATACCACGATACCAACTGAAGTCTGATAGCGTACCGAGGGTAGTGATTAGCTGCCACCTTCCACATATTAAAGAGCTCTTCATGAGAAGAAATATCTGGCTCGAGTCATGAATCTATTAAAAAAAACATGGGTCCAAGACCCCATGATTCATCCCGAGTTGAAGTACTTATGCCTGTTTTTTGTGTCGATCAAACCAAAGAACTATAATAGTCAAAATTCGTACATTATTACATATAAGTTGATCAAAGAGCAACCCTACCAACAACAAGTATTGCCATAGTTATTGGCATACGAACTCGTTGAACTTAACGTTGATGTACAAATGAGTGCATTGCAGCCAGGAAGGTACTTATCAAAAGAAGGTCCATCAAAAACAGGAGGCAAGGTGCAACCACAAAGTACACTGACGAATTTCGACGAACCAGCTCAAGATCCAGATATCCATCTCAGAAAGTACGAACCTTCCACGACTATATTCCCCCACTTACTACTTAGTCTGGTGAGAGGGTAGAAGGGTCTCAGTGGTCGCCTTCAAGGTACAGTGTCCCTATGAAACTTTTGAATTTTATTTCAGATCTGCAAAACATTATCCAGCTCCTCATCACTCTCCTCACACTATTTTTGATATAACTTGATACAACTTTTCACCTAAGTTACTCTCTTATGGTTCTTTGTAAATTCTTAAATGGAGTGCTAACGGACTTCTACAAAACAGAAACAAACTATACATATTTTTACTTGAGAAACAGATAGACATAGCCCTGATCTCTGAGACTCGACGTTGGATTTTCTATGTTCGGGACTATACAGAGGTGACCCAACAGTAACGATGAGACTGCAGTTCTCTGCCCACTTCCCGATGAAACCACAGCTCACATAGAGCCATTCTTGCAATAAACTTTGTGACCGTCTATTGTTCTTCGAGATTCGCCATAGCTTCTACCAAATTTAACATCTACTTCACAGTTCTCGCGACTTTGCACCCCGAGGAGAAGTTGCTATACTACAATTAACAATAATACAAAACTCTTCACCGAGATGTTTAAAATGATTTGATTGGAGGTAAAAAAAAAAATAAAGAAATCGGAGATCTAGCCCCTCTTATTCCCCCCCCCCCCCCTCTCTGTCATTTAAATTGTGTAGTTACACCCCTACCTGTCTTTAACATCCACTCACAAGTGAAGCCGCAAGTGTAAGTACACGAGTGACTGTTGAAATGGAGCTGGGAATGAAGACATATGGACATGGGAAGGGGACCCGAATGATTCACAGTATACTACAGGCATCAGTCCCCTCATCCATATTTATTCGCTTAGCGTAATTGTGTACCTGGCTTGTGAAACGTCGCATCCTTTCCCAGGATCACAGTATCCTTGGCGAGGGAAAGTGGACTATTCGAGATTAGGATTCTGTCTAATTGGTTTCAGAAAACTTGCCTGCGGGAGCTCATTACTATAGAGAGTCCTTTCAACCCGTTTTTAATTGGGAGCGGTGCACCCCTTGTATCGCCCCCGTCCCACAACCCCCAGAGCTCTTTACACCTCCCAGCAATGTTTCCCCCGCCCCCCTATCCCTCTGAAAGAAAATGACCTATTCGATCTATCACTGTTTCCTGCTACATCGATAACTTACCTATTTATTGCTTAGCTTTATGAGTTAATAATACTTCTGTCTTACCTACCACTTCACTTTCCTTTTTTTTCACTATCACATGATTGCAAACATACGAGGTGTGTTCAAAAAGTAACGGAAATTTTGTAATTTCGCGGGTGGTATTAATCCAATTCGCACGATTTTTGAAACATTCCATGGCTTTTGCACCTGCTTACACTTCGTTGCTTGTTCGTGAATTTTGTCCAAAAACAAGACTGTAATGATGCCCCAGCCTCCATATTCGCCAGACATGGCTCTGTGTGACTTTTTTCTGTTCCCAACAATAAAAAGAACCTTAAAGGGCCGTCGTTTCACAAGCATAGATGAGATTAAAAGAGCATCACTGAGAGAGCTAAATGCTATCCCGAAGATCGAGTTCCAGAAGTGTTTTGGGGATTGGAAGAAGCGCTGGCATATGTGTATAATATCTAATGGTATATCGTATTGTATCTTATGGGCAAATTAAAAATTTGTTGTCTACCAGTGGTTTATATAAGATCGCGTTCACATAGCGTCCTATCCTCAGGAGCGTTGAAGAGGAGAAGTGGACTTTTAGCGATTTGGATGCTGTCTAATTGGTTTGAGAAACTTGACTGCAGGAGCTCATTACTTGGTGCGCCCCATGTCTCACATCCACCCCACATCCTCCACAGCTCTTTACAACCCCTGCTACGCTTCCCCCTTCCACCCCCTTTCAAAGGAAAAAGGAAATGGTCTATACCATCTCTCCCCGTTTCCTGCCACACCGGTACACGTCTATTTATTGCTTTCCTTTACCAGTTAATGCTTCTGTCTTAACTACCTATTCTATTTCTTTTAACTTCACTACTTGGATCTTGGGTGTATCGTAAACCCTTCGTAAATAATGACGTTAGAGTATCCAAAGTCGAAACTTAATACTGAGTTTTTGAAGGAAATAAACATTCTTACTATCCTGAACAATTAAAAAAATGACTTCCAAATGCATCTCGCTACATTTCTATCTGCCGTGTACAATGATGGTAATGTACAAATTCCTTCTGTTCTATTTCGTTTTAGTGTTCCGTGCCAAAATTAGCAAAATGGAACACATATGGGATCACTTCGGTGTCCGTCCGTCCGTCTGTCACAGGCGATTTTCTCTGAATCTATTTGACATAAAAATTAGAGATTTTGCACAGAAATAGAGTATGGTGACCCAATTATAGACGTGAAGTATAAAAAGTATAGGAATGCAATATCTAAGTAAATAACATTAAAACACAAACATTAATTCAAAAAAATTAATTAATTAATTTTTTTAAGCGAAATTTATTATTCAGTAATCAATAGGAAGCAGTTCATTTAAAGGTAACGGAGTACTATTCTGATCCATATATTTTGACTTCCAATGAACGTAGAGGGATTTTTTTCGGCTCAAATTAAAGAAAGCAGACTAGACAATCTATTTCTGACAGAAAATGATGAAGATAGCAAAGAATGTTGTTCTTAATCTTAGTCCTACAAAAGATTGACTCATTATCTTCCGAGCGACTGCTAGAGAATCAACAAGATAACGAAGAAACCCTTCCTAAATAGTCCATTACAATGCTATTGCGCCAATTTTCTGCGAAAACAATCTTATTTGTTAATGCATTAAAAATATTATAATTAGCCAAATTAACAAGTTTTTATGATAATAAGAAATTTGATTGATTTATGACCTTTTGTGCAAATGCTATAGAATCCACAAAGTCGCGCCAAACTCGCGAATCAGTAGCCAGAGCCAACTCTAAATGGATGGATGTAGAAAGGAAACTGCCTGCCAGGGTGGGTAGGATTATCCGGGGACTGTCGGTTTGGCATTTGAAGGTCAGAACCTGAGAGGGAAGGGATGTACAGTGTGTTCCTTTATTCACCCTTAGCTACCCCCCACAACAATACAAGACCGGCTCATGTTCCGGCTTTTCTTATCTACTATACACTCATGTGCATTTATTTTTGGGTATCTACGTTTTCAGTCATGGACCGTTTTCGTATGTTCCATTTTAAAAGTTTGGACTTATTTTTGATAAAGATTCAAATTTTTTTCAACGGAATTTTTAGTTTTCCGACCCTTGATTCAAAAATGTCCTATACTGCATGTGTGTAACCACGAAAACAGTCGATAGAATAAATATATCTGTACGCAATTTCGTAGATGTATCCTGAACCAAAAGAGGATGACACCTATTGATTTTCAGACAAATCGACCCAAGGGGAGGGGGTGATTAGGGGGAAGTCTTAATCTAAACACTCTAATAACTACTTCTAAGTTGAGGAACGCGAACATATTGTGAAATTGTAAGAAATAAGTTTGTTTTATTTACTCTAATAACTGTCGTTGTAATGAATATATTGACACAAAACTTCATTTGTAAATTCATAAGGACGACTAATCGTTACTAACTAATAATCTTCTACGAAATCAGCAGGAGGGGGGTTCGACTAAAAATCCTAATAACCGCCGATGTAATGAATGTATCAACATAAAATTTAGTATGAGGATTCATGATTTTTAGCCCAAATGGTCGATTGGTTTTTGAGGTAGAGTGGAAACTTTTTTAATTAATTCGTGTTAGGGAGGTATATAGCCCGTGATTCAACGAAGACTTCTTTTAATTTTTAATGACGAGTGAACTCGCGCACCGTCTTCATATCAGTTCTACACTCTGCTGATATAAAAAAGGAGGTTACAGGAGTGACACTCTCTCACAACGCCTGGTACCACAGTCAGTGTGATATAAGGCAAACAAGACAACAAAGAGTTCCCTCTTTTCGACTAACAACATTGGTACAAGGCCGCCTCCTCCAAAAAAGGTGTTAACGAGAATAATAAAGATTTGAATGAGTTCTTCCAATCTGCAGGATTGCCCAATCACATTAACGTCGTCTGCCCTTTCAAGAAGCAAGCAATCTTGGAGAAAAGAGCGAGGAGCGGCATCCTGGTGGATTAGGGCGGAGCTGCAGAGGGGGGGGGGGGGGGGGGGGTTGTAGGTGAGGGAAAGGGCAATTTGTACAGAGAGCCTCCAGGCTCCTGCAGCTGCCGGAGGGATTTGGGATGAAAAGACGGCTTTCGGGGAAACCTTGGTCGGACACTCCACCGGCCTTAGTCCCTCAATCCCAGAAGGGCTTCCCCCTCCCTCCTTCGACTTATTAATTTGACACAACCTCAAAGGAGAAGTTTTGGCTTTTCACTTTCCCTTACACTGCTTTACCAAATACAAAGAAAGTACCGATGCGATGAAACGGACCAAAAACTGTCAAACTCAATAGAACTTTCCCATAGCATAATAGATCCTCCAAATGTTTAACGGAAGAAATATTGTTCATTAACGGTTGAAGGAACGACGTACGTCTGGGTACGCCTCCACTTTACATGAGTACAGCCTTTAAACGTCTTAGATTCACTCGCCTTTAAATGGGAGCTATGTCGGCCGGCAGGAGAATCAACTTAGCTATAAAACCCAGTCAGCCGACACAGATTCCTTTAAAGTCGAACAAACATAGCTGTATAAGGCTCTTCCCCGGCAGGCAAATTATACTGGAATAATCAGAATGCCACTTATCTTTTTATTATTATTGTTTTTAATTTTTTTAAATATTTTGTTTATTATTTATTTTTAGCTACCCAAATATAGTTCATTTGTTGGCCGACCTAATAAATTGTATAAGTGTCTCCACTATATGTTACATTTATGAGAATAATGTTTCTATTTATTGCAGCTATCTATAAGCCAAGACCTCTTTATATCTTATAAAGAGATCATGGCTAAAAAAAAATATTTAGATTTATGACTTTTTAATGATCTCACACCTTTGATGGGATACAAATCGGATGAAAAAGTATTTTAAAGCTTCATAAATTTGAACATTATTCAAGTAAATCAAAATTTTAAAAAAATATTTTTTAAAATTGAACTGAATTAATTCCGTTTTTTTGTATCTTTTTAAAGGTTTGTGATCATGCTGGGAACAAGATGGGGCGAGCTGTGAACCCAAACTTCCGAAGAAAGAAGCGAGCCACGACTAACAGGGGAAGAAGATAACTTGAAGGATGGCAGACCCCAACCCCTTCAAGGCAATATGGAACCGGGTGAGTCGATGGACAGTACCTATGCTGAACCTGGAGGTTGGGGAAGTGAAGGACATCGTTTGGGCCAAGCTGCAAGAGCCCAAATCCCAACGCAAGTTGGTCCTGGTCATCGTGTCAATAGCGCTCCTCCTGGACAACATGCTCTATATGGTCATTGTCCCCATCATCCCAGACTACCTGAGGTACGTCGGTGCCTGGGGAGATGAGCCGGATCCGGACAACATGACCCTTGTACGTCCTCGGAACCACCACGGCCAGGATCAGGCGACAGGAATCCTCTTTGCCTCCAAGGCTATAGTCCAACTCATGGTCAATCCCTTCTCGGGTGCTCTTATTGACAAGATTGGCTACGATATACCCATGATGATAGGACTCTGCATAATGTTTCTTTCTACTGCAGTGTTTGCATGTGGTGGAAGTTACGGAGTTCTATTTTTTGCCAGAAGCCTTCAAGGAGTTGGATCTGCTTTTGCTGATACCTCAGGTTTAGCTATGATAGCCGACAGATTCACTGAAGAAGCCGAAAGGTCTAAAGCGCTTGGGATAGCGTTGGCTTTTATCAGTTTTGGATGTCTGGTAGCGCCACCATTTGGAGGCGCCTTATATCAATTCGCAGGAAAGGAGGTTCCTTTTCTTATACTGGCATTTGTATCTCTGATGGATGGCATTATGTTGCTTCTTGTTATGAAACCAATAAAAGAAACCCTCAGAGAAAATCGTCTGAAGTCAGCAAATAAAGATAATGTATCCATTTGGCGCCTCTTCATTGATCCGTACATTGCAGTTTGTTCTGGAGCCTTAATGATGTCAAATGTAGCCTTAGCGTTTCTAGAACCTACCATCTCTCTCTGGATGGAAGATAACCTAACAACAGACAATTGGAAAATTGGAATGATATGGCTCCCAGCCTTCTTTCCGCATGTTCTGGGCGTAGTGCTAACTGTAAAGATGGCTCGCTTATATCCAAATTACCAATGGTTCATGGCTGCCTGCGGTCTAGCTCTGGAAGGTCTATGCTGTTTCATTATACCGTTTTCATCATCCTACAAAGTCCTTATGATTCCCATTTGCGGTATTTGCTTCGGGATTGCTTTGATCGACACTGCACTTCTTCCAACACTAGGATATCTTGTTGACGTTCGATATGTTTCAGTGTATGGAAGTATATATGCGATAGCAGACATTTCCTATTCTGTAGCATATGCCGTTGGGCCAGTTATCGCTGGAGGGGTTGTCGAAGCAATTGGATTTACAGCACTAAACTTTGGAATTGCCTTTTCTAATTTGCTCTACGCTCCAGTCCTCATGTATTTGCGCCACATTTATGATTTTAAACCATTTGAAAATGAAGCAAATATACTCATGTCTGATCCACCAGACAAAAAATATCAAACTTACACATTGCAAGATCAACAACCTGTGTTAGAAGAGCAAAAGAATCATCTTGAGTATCAAACATTAGATTCAGTTCAAGAAACAAACGTTGACTATACTGAGGCAAAACAAGCAGCAACTCCAGTCCGGCCCGAACCAGCGAGGCAGGAGTTACCGCAACAAAGACCCGAGTACGCTCAGCGGCAGGAGTATCAACCCAAACAGGACTACCAACCCAGACAAGAATTTGCTCCTCGGCAAGAGTATCCTCCCAGGCAAGACTTCTCCAGAGGACAAGATCAACGTCAGGATTTCGGACGTGGTCAGGAATATGTAACGAGACAGGAGGGTGCTCATCAGAGACAGCTCCCGCAAGCTCCAACCGACACAAATCCTTTCAGAAGACCCGATCAGGATCCTGATCGAAATCCTTTCCGGTCCGGATTTTAAAACAATCCAAAACAACTGTTAAATGCATTTTAATATTAAGAACTAAACATTAATCAACGAAGTATCCTTCTCAAGAATGGATAAAACTCAGGTGATTGCTAGTAGTTTAGTATGTTATATTTTACGCTGTAACTATTAGTCCATTTGATATCACGTATGATTAAGATTTGCAAAATGAAAGACTAGTTTTTGGGGGCCGTCCATAAATTACATAACATGTCTAAGAGGGTTTGATTTATGTGACAGGGGGGGGGGGGATATATATAATTATTTTCAGAAATTTTTATTCTTTTTATAGAATTTTATTAACTTGTTTAATATCATTATAGGTTTTGTTTTTTCTTCTACCAAACTGTAAATGTCTTTAAATCACAGACATCGAAGCATATCAACAGCTGAAACAGAACAGACTGTAATTTTGTTTTTTAGTAATTTTTTTTTATTTTTAGTGATTTGTAAAGTGTATGTACTGGATTTGTGACAAGGTATTATTATTTATTATATTCAAACCAATGTAAATAATAATTTTTTAAATAGAAAACATTTTATATGTGATAGTAAAATATTACGTGACGTTAAATGTTCGAGAATTGCGTTATCTACTTCATGGATGGCCCCTAGGGAAGAATAACTTTTTAAAATAGATTAAGGGTAGTATAATATTTATCCTAAAATAGATATAATGGTAAACATTTTCTTGTTAATATATTTTCAATGGATGCTTACTTACACAAGAGTTTGTTAATAGCGAAACTTTTGAAATAACTGTACAGTGTATCTATTTGAAGGTAACACTAGTTACTCGATGTACCTCAGAATGTTTTAACAAAATGGCAAAGGCTGTCTGGGGTGAGGGAAACCGGTAATAAATACTCTGTACTGACCCACAAATGCAGCAAAAATTTCACGTATTTGGGATTAAATCTAAGTTTAATATTCAATTTATTTAACATTTTAGCCATCTAATAAATAGTTTGTTTTAAGTAAAATACATATTTCGAAATATGTTGACACGAATTAATTTTGTTCAGAAGGGTTGGGTGAAATGGCGGACGAGTATCTGACATCGCACAAGCTCGGGACCATTGCTTAACATCCCACCAGAAGGACGGCGTGCTCTAGTTTCTTTTACCTCCCAGATAAAATAAACTCTTGGCCGGGTTTCGAACCCGATATCTTGAACTCAGTAGGCTAGTCGCTACCCCTAAGCTACCGGCGCCCAATAAGGGCAAAACCGTTATCTACCTACTAGGTACCTAATACGATTTTCAATAAGTTTAGGAAAGTATAAAAATTATTTTTGAGGTTAAAGATGGTTTAAATTTTTTTCCATCAAAAATCGAAGATCGAAACAATTTTTGCAGATATCGTCTACCGAGAGAACATCTCGAAACGACGGATCTCATTTCGCAGGTTTAATTTATTACAATCAACACTTGTATACTATAATTTTAGCTCTGATGATGTTCTTCGGCCGCAAAATTATTATTATTTAAATAACTTTTTAATTTTCAAAAGAAGTAACAATAATCCCGGGATTATCTCCATCCTAATCCCCAGAATTTTTGGAATTGAAATTCAGCCGAGGCTCGGGATGGCTAATCCTAGAAGATACCTCTACTGTCAAACAAATTATTTTATTATTCTAAAAGAAACCTGTATTTTTATGTTAACAAATTTTAATGTTTATTATTAACTTATAATCTCTCTGTGATGAACTTGATTACTTTATGTTACCATTCTATGTCCATGTTTGTTGAAAAAATTTAAAATTTTAGTACTGCTATGCCTTTTTAAAAATATATAATTTGATGTATAGGTATTTTAAACACAAGCTATAATGTGTATATACCACAATGTACACATGCAATTGTTATTGTATATATATTTTTTAATGTACCCATTAATATAATTCCATTTTTTATGTATATAATTTTCACTATTTACTTAAGTATTAATAGATTGTACTGTAATTTAAGTGGCCAGGAATTGCAAGCAATGGAAATTATCAAAAATTCCAAACCTTGGAAACAAATCCTGCGCCAATAGCTCATAAGTTTAAAAAGTTCAACCAAGGACGACGATACATATCATTCCATGTTAATTAATATATTTAAGGATTAGAAAGTAAAAATATATATTTAGTCATACGAAGATACATTTTATATATATTTTTTCCGTATTTCTTTATAATTAAGATTTGGCCTATATCCATAACTATACATATCAACAATTTCCTTATAAAATTTCTGTCCAAAGGGTAGATAGTATAAATAAGTGTGGTATATTTGTTAGGAAATTTCACCCCCTCAATATATTATTAAAAATATATTACCTATAAATAAATTTTCAGACATATGTAAAAATGTAAAGAAAAAGTGGAATCTACTGATTCCCATATCTGTTTTTAATTAGTTTGAGAGAAAAAAATTAAGGAAATACATAGCTGACTACTTTTATCATCTGGACACTTATTATAGCGTTAACTATTACTTTAGGCATAGATTCATTTTCTGATTTTTTACCCCTTATTTTTCTCTTCTTTTCATCTTAATTTATAACATTTATATGATAATCTGAACTACAGAATAAGGAAAGAAAAGATTGGTAATACTACTACGTGTATTTGAATATTAAAGGCAATAAAAATTTTAATTTATAGCGTACACAGACCCACAAATTAAAATTGCATGTATCCTATACAATTTTATATTTGTATATATTATACCTACACATTTAAATAATTTATTACTTTACACATATGTAGACGATATTACAAAAAAAAATAAATTAAATTAAAATAAATTTTATGACTCAACACAAATAATGGTAGCAGTGGTGAGGGAAAAACAGGTCAAGTAACGTTTGCCCTCGTAAAATGTGGTTTATTATTTTTATTATACTATTCATTTTTTTATTTATACTATTAACATTGCACAGGCTCGGTAAACATGTCCACGAACCATTCGAGGGAAAAACATTAAGAAACTTGACCAAAAAAAAAAGAAACAACTTGGAGCCGGTCTATAATTAACTGAAAAATAATGAATGAAATTAGAAATTGTCTTGCTACTGGGAAGACATATTTCGTTCCATTTGATGTACCTACTTATCTCATCCCACAATATCTTCCTATCTCTTATAAAAGATAACATTTATATAAATCGATGATATATAATATAAAACATAAATAATCTCTAGGAAGAGTATTTTGTGACAGAAAAAAAAAAAAAAAGTGGTAAAAATATATTGTAAATAAAAAAATATCAGTATGCTAGTCTGGTTATGAGTGTCAGTAATTACTGTATTTACTACCTGGACAAAATGTATTTTAATGTGTATTTAAGAAAGACATTTTTAATGTATTAAGACAAAAAGAAGCTAGAAAAAGAAACATATCGATAAAAAAGTCATGATAAAAAAAAAATGAGATTGCTCATAAGAAAAAATGAAATTAGAGTTTTACACCATAGGATAAATAAGTCTATGAGAAGAAAATAAAATAAAAAAAAGTCATTTAGATATTCATATTTTGCACTTAAGTAAAAAATAATAAAACAATGTATAGAAAATATATTCTACACTAAATCTGAATAAAATAATTATTCATTTATTTTTATTCGGAAATAAATTGTATTCCATAATTATTATTTATGATTAGCTCTTTTATTTGTTCAGTATTATTTCTACTGATACTATTAACATGAAATGTATTATAATTTTTTATATAAATAATTTTATCGTGGCAACTACTCGTGATTAGCGACGACAAGTTTTCAACATTCTTCAACGTATAGTCTACACCCTTCAGGTGGGTCTGCTGTTCGGTTGTGGAATTTATCTGTAATTTTTGGAATCCTGGCATCCAATGGTCCTGGATGGAATCTGGCATCCAGTGGTCCTGGATGGAATCTGGTATCGAATTGAAGGCTATCCAATATCCTGGATGGGATCTGCAGCAAGGTTCTATGTATTCCCTGGCTGAGCAGTAGACCACGCAGCCATAGTCGAGCTTGCATATAAACCTGTTGCACAACAAATTTAAATATAATATAAATAAAAATAAAAACTCACATATGTATAGCAATAAATTAGAGTAAGTGATTATGATTAAGATGAAAAAAATAATGAAATAAATAAATACTGTTTCAGTAAATTTAAATGAATGTTTTATTTCTTGCACAACCAGTAAAAATTGTAACATCTAAACATTTTCATATGTATTTTAAATGACTGATTTTTAACCTACATGTCTTTATGTGCCTGCCTCAAATAAAAAAATTAATAAAATGTATTTTATAAGGAAATATACAGCCTTCTATGATTGTATTCTTATGTTTTGTCTTAGTGGCATAAACTTACATATATATTTTAGCTAGATATATATTTCATTAAAGTGAATACAATGAAAAAAATAATTATAAATAGCACATGTAATCATTAATTGATGTAATTTATAGTGTAAATATAAATGTTTTAGAATGTAAATTTTAAATTAACCTCTTTACGAAACCGGAATTCGTTGTGTCATAATAAAAAAAAGTATATTAAAAATTTTCAAACTGGTATAAGTGTTTTAAAAGTGCTTTTCTATTCTCTCTCTTTTTTTTTTGTTGTCTTTGTGAGGGACTTTTATCTGTGATAGTTCATTTGTTGCACATTTTTTTGAGAAAGAGAATTTTTTTTTGGCTCGTTAAATATTTTAGAATCAATTTTATTTCCACACAACTATTATTGTTACTGATATTGTACATATAATAATCTTTGTTAATTAGGTATTGTGTATCTTGTGGAGACACTTTAAATCTGTAGGATAAATATTTTAGAAAAAAAGGCCTCCAAGGTGTGGTGGACGAGGCTGAATGGGGTCTGAGATGAGTGATCTCCACCATCCGCGGTGAAATATCAAGTTTTATAGCATTCTGGTCTATACATATGTATAGTAATACCTTCATGTATTTACCTGACTGTTCCAGGAAAAATGATTCAAGTCGAAATACCTCCAAAAATATGAAAAACGAGTTCTTACTTCATTCGTACGTCATCAACGTACAGTTAGTTGTCAAGTACATTGTGATTAGCAGATATTTTATATATCATCATTTAGTGTGTTTTTTTTTTAACTAGTGTTTTTCACTTCGAACTTCAGATACGATACAGACATTAACAATAAAATTTGGAAATATTTAAAACTTTTAAAAATTTAACACAAATGAACTCAAATTGATAATATTTTTGTAATAAAAATAATACAAATAATATAATAACAGAGTACGGAAAATTATATTACTCAAGAAAAAATAAAATGATAATAGTAATTGGTTTTTTGGTTATAAATGTTTTGTGGGCACTATTTTCAACACAGTAAAATGACACACAATAAAATGATAATAGTAATTAGTTTTTTGGTTATAAATGTTTTGTGGGCACTATTTTCAACACAGTATCTGTCAACAACTCAAACTAAATCATTAAACCTCTCAATACACGTGAACAAAAAACAGAAAGCAACAAGGTGGCCATCTTGATATCTCATATGCCTCCTCGATCTTTTTATATCGATAAAAACTGTTCCAAGGGTGTGTTCCAGACAAAACTGTATAAAATGGCTGACTGCTACAATATTATATTGATTTTTTCGGGCATTTTTTTTTCCAGAGGTCTTTTTTTGACAATATTTCGGAACACTTCCACGTCCCTTCTTCTGTTTATTATGAACCACTTAGAAGAAGGGACGTTGAAGTGTCCCGAAATGCTGACAAAAATAAATAAAGAAAACGACACCTCTAGAAAAAAAGTGGCGGAAAAATGAATATCGTAACATCTCAGGGAAGTTTAAGAAACACATTGATAATATAATCAATCCAACACACAAATGAGAGATAGAAATGGAAAAAGGGGGTAAGTTCTAAAAACAATACCTCACAATAATAATAATGAACTGTTAGCCGGCTTGATTTGAGAACAAATTTTTTAAAAAATGTTACTTTTTGTTACCATTTCATTAATATGTGACCATTGTTTTAATAAACTTGAAAAAAACTACCTTGAAAAGAAGTATGAATATACTTAGTACTTTCAGCTTTCCCTACGGATAAACAATGCTGTAACTGTTAACTTTACTTACAACACTGACTGAGGATGGCAAAGACACAGTTTTACCCAGTAACACATCTGGGCACATTCACCCAGCACGCGGTCTGTTGGCTGTTGCAAAAACTAAAAGTAAATTTTTATTGCATATTTAGTCTTCACCAAGATATTGGCTATAGTTATTTCAGACTTTCCATTCTAAACATTAATCTTTTGGCACTTACATCCTTTACCATTTCCATGTCTCAAATATATTTACGAAAGGACGCCAATATTGAAAACAATTGGAAAGTGGTTGAAACGAGAAGTCAATGTTGAAGGTAAAGTTAAAGTTAACAGCATTGTGTGTCCGTGGATAAAGATGAAAGTGCCAGGCATATTCATCCTTCTTTACTAGCACTTACACCCTTTTCAACGTAGTTTTCTTTAAACCCATTACGATTCAAAAATAATGTTCACAAATTTATGAAATAGAAAGAAAAATTAGGTAATATTTACAATTTTTTCTCGAAACAGTTTATTGTTGTTTTTGGAATTTACATCCTTTTCCATTTTCATGTCTCATTTGCCCCATTTGTGTTCAATTTTTGAAAGTTTTGAATATTCCCAACTTTTATTGTTAATTTCTGTGTCGTTGTCGATATTTTAAATATCGCCAAATAGTATTCGATGTTTTTCGAAGTGAAAAACACTTCTTTAAATTTAGATATAGAAAATATCTGCTAATCACGAGAACTTACAATTTTTACCACAAGCTTTATATTTATATTTTTGGTAGGTTTGGAGTTATGAACAATCTTTCGTGGGACATTCTGTATGTTAATTTTTTTAATTAACCGTGGTTATAATTTCAAAAAAATAAGTATGAAAATTTTAGATTAAATATAAAATGAGCATCTATTTTAGGTGTTTCTTCTCTGTTTTTTGTTATCAGTGTAGATCCATCAATATTGTTAGTGGTTACTTAAAAGAACTATAGTCTTTTTCTATTATACAAAGATTTAAAAAATAGAAAATAATAATTCTATAATAATTGCTCTCGAAGTGACTTCCTATTATTAAAAAAGTGTATATCATTAATCCATGTGCTTGTATTATAAGTCTATAGATGTGTTTCAGTGTTGTTGAAATGTTGCTTGTAATAATTAAATGAATGTGTAAATAAAAAAAAATTAGTTGTTAATAATGTTTCATTTTTTCCCTTCTCATACTGAAAATTGAAATTTCGGAAAAAAAAAAGAAAAAAAAATATGCGCTGAAAAATTATTTTTCTTTACTGAGACTATAAAAGTTTATGAAATTTTTTTTAAATATTCAACCAATTAAAAAAAAAAAGGTAAAATTTGACCACCAAATATTTAAAAAACTGCTCTGAAATGACCAATATGAATGTTTCTGAGAGCAAATATGTTTTGGTCTTCGATTTCAAAATTTCATTCACAACGTTTCAGGCCAATACAAACACTTTTCTTATGTTTCGTGTAATAATCCTTTTCCCAAGCCTAACTGAAGAATCACTGAACTGATTTTCATGTAACTTCATATGTATATACATTCGGTTTGGTATTTAGATGGCCCTATTAAAAATATTGTAAAATCGGCTAATAATTAAGGATATTCAATATGCAAAGTTTTTCGATAAATTAATTGTTTTTTTGTTTTTAATAACAAAGAAGCTTCCGTTCAACACCATGACATAATTTTAATTATAAGCTGAACAATAAATAAACATGCGAATAAGCTTTCTGCAAATACTTGGCAGGTCTGAATTACATGAAACGTCTCGTGTAATTCACACCTTTTACATTTCTATCACAAACTATAAGTCAGTTCGTATAGTTGCAATTTATTTACAATTTTTCCCACCACAAGGTACGAAGGTAGAGCGCATTGCATAAAAATTGCTGGTCAAATCGCAAAACAAACAAAATTTGGTCAATTGGATTCCATCTGTTTAGGAGATACGAAGAACAGCGGACATCATCCTGTCTACATTCAGAAGTTTTCCAGAAATGCTCAATTTGATCCTAGCATCTGGTATAAACACGACAAAAAAATATATAGAAATACGTAACTTTCCTTCTTGGGAATTTAAAAAAATACATTTTCGACAAAAACTAGAAGGGTTCGGAAGAAAAACGAATTTCCATTTTTTGCACCTTTTAGTCAGGACTTTCTTAAACCAATCACTTCCGTACTGATCACTTTTCCACTCCTCCTCATCCAGATTCATTTTGTACTTACGTTTACAGACATTCCCCTCGTTTTGAAAAACATTTTAAGAATAGATTTTAAATTTTCTGTATTTTCTTTTGTCAGAGTTAGAACATCATACGAAGACTGGCATTGAAATTAAGTCCTCATGAAAGAGCAGCTTAGATGCTTTGTGAAAGTCGACGGTGGATCATCCTCATTGTACTTCTCCAGCACGAATTAATCAATTGAAACTCAATATGACTTTGTGTCGATAAATTGATTACATCGACAGTTATTGGGGTTTCTGAGTTCCTCCATGATTCCACCTACACTACGGCTGGCTTCGCTGAAAATTAATAGATCTTGTCCTGATTGGGTTTTTTTGATAGGTGCAATGACCAAGAAGTCGAACACCTTAATACATCAACCAACCAACCTGATTGAGTTTTGAATTAACGTATGAAATTTCGTGTGATCACATTCATTACAACGTCAGTTATTTGATTTTTGTGTTCTTCTTAGATGCTTTTGGATACACATATACTTTCACGTAATTTCCGGTCGATACATTCATTCTATCGGGTGTTGTGTTCACAGTTAAAAAAACGCTTTTTTAAAAATTTTTTGGATCAGAGGGTTGAAAAAACATGAAATTTCGGTGAAAACAACATCAAATTTCTGAACGATAACTTAACTTCCCCTACTCTTCGTATACCGAGGATGTAAAAAGCGAAGTAGACAAAAAGAGTCTTTAATACATCTTTTGCCATAAAAGTATTTTTTTATATTCAGCGTAAAATATCTGAGAAATTTTAATCTTTAAATCAATTTTTTTTTTTTTCCACATCTATAAGATGTATAGGGGAAGTTAAGAAATTCGAGGTTTTTAACGGAATTACATTTTCCGACCACCTGATTCCAAAAATTTAAAAAAAAAAATTGATGTCTGCTTGTGTCTGTGCACAAGATAACTTTAACCCTGCTCACTTTTAACCCTGCTCACTTTTAACCCTGCTCACTTTTTAACCCTGCTCACTTTTAACCCTGCTCACTTTTTTAACCCTGCTCACTTTTTAACCCTGCTCACTTTTTAACCCTGCTCACTTTTTTAACCCTGCTCACTTTTAACCTTGCTCACTTTTTAACCCTGCTCACTTTTTTAACCCTGCTCACTTTTAACCCTGCTCACTTTTAACCCTGCTCACTTTTAACCCTCCCGATAGAATGAATGTATCGACACAAAATTTAGTATGAAGATACATGATTTTTAACCCAAACGGTCGATTGTTTTTGGAGAGAGATCATAAAATTGATTGATTAATTCATGCTGGTACATTGCCGATGATTCACCGACAACATTTTTGGAGGAGAGAAAACATACTATTGTATATTTTTTGGGTCAAATGGCATTTACTTTTTCTATCATCCAATAGATTTCATTGTTTTAACACCTCATGAGAATTTTTACAAAAATAAGACGAAATAAATGAGTTCAACATTGGTTTATTGGGCCAAGTACAAAATTAATTTCCTTATTGCGATGTATAGTCAGTTATTATGATTCATGCCCGGGCTTTAACTACGAGGTCATATCGCCTACTACCAGAGCGCTCTTTCGTCACTCTCGTGGACATGAGCCCAACTCTACTGTGGGAGTCCTAAATTTTCCTTACCCTAAATTTTTATTCACCAAAGGCAGGGGTCTTTAACGAGTACCTGACATCGTACAGACTCGGGACCATCGCTTAACGTCCCATCCGAAAGATGGCGTTTACCTCCCAGATGTATATTCACAGTCGGAAATTTCAAAATAAATGTGAAAAAAAGAAAAAGCACGAAAATAAAGGCTCTGTCTATTCATTGATTGTAGTGTGAGATGACCCGACATGAGGTGAAGAGATCAGAGGTCAGGTCAGAGAGTCAGCGTCAGCACGACAAGATAGCGTAATGAAGCGGTACATCATCGTACTGAACGTCCATACATTATGGTACCATGCCATCCTGTTAACTCTATAATTGAAACTAAACTGTTTCTAGTTGAATTATGTATGCAGATTCTACTAACTGACACGAGTGTAGCTAGAGTAGGATACCTTGTCCCAGAGAGAAGAACTTCAGAAAAGAGAAAATTCAATTATGAAAATCATAAAGCAATATTACTGATAAAATTCACAAATAGTAACTGTAAAAGAATTTAAAAAAATTGTCGGTGAATCATTGGAAATTGTACTTCTCCAGCTTGAATTATTTGTAATAATCTAAATTAAATGTGAATTTAATAATACCTTATTTATTATTGATTTTTTATTATGGTAAATATAGGCAATTCGAGGGCGCCGGTAGCTCAGTGGTATGCGTGCTTGACTTCTGAGCTCAAGGTCGTGGGTTCGTAACCCGACCGAGGCCCTTAGTTTATTTTATCTGGGAGGTAAAATAAACGTAAGCACGCCGTCCTTCGGATGGGACGTTAAGCGATGGTCCCGAGCCTGTACGATGTCAGGTACTCGTTAAAGACCCCTAACCTAGATGAATAAAAATTTAGGGTAGGCAAAATTTAGGACTCCCACAGTAGAGTCGGGCTCATGTCCACCAGAGTGACGAAAGAGCGCTCTGTTAGTAGGCGATATGACCTCGTTGTTAAAGCCCGGGCATTAATCATAAAAACCTAACCTAAATATAGGCAATTAGGTATATTTATTTTCAATAATACTTTATTTATATTCTTAGACGTTTCGACTTACAAGTCATTTTCAATTCTAAAAAACAAAATATAAAATAAAAACATTTAAAAAAAAATATAGATTTTAAATAAATATATCCTAAATATTGTATTATTTTAAAATGGCGTAACAACCGAATTGTTAACTATAACAAATAAATATATATTGGAGTAGGTTATAACAGGGCTAGAGGTTTTATTTTTAATATTGTTTTTTATGAAAGATGTAAGGTTTTATTTTAGATAAATGTGAAATCATCATATATATAAAGCTAAAAATGTCTGTGCGTTGTACCGCTATAACTCACGAACGGCTTGATGGATTTTATTAATTTTTTTTTTTAATTTGTTCGTCATCGTCTATGGAAGGTTATAGGCGTATTAGTACCTCAATAACTGGTCCATCCCAGCATCCACCCACGCAATCTTTGTAACTCAAAAACCACTGCAATGATTAATGAGGAATCTTTTTGAATAGATAAGTTTTGGCTCCAAAGCTAGCGTTACTACAGTTGAAGGACTATAAGCCTTATTCCGTATGAATAATTGAAAATTATAACATCATGAATGTACTGTCGAGGAACTGAATAGCCTTATAGGAGATATTGGGAAAAAAGTCAAAGTTCCCCGGGCAACGCCGGGTATTACTGCTAGTAATATATAAAATTGACGACATTCCTGTTGTAGAATATAGGAATGGAAAAATAAATTATGATCAATCTGTATTTGGGTGGAGTCCTTATCTGTCTTTCTTTGTAATATTGTATGTAAAAAATAGTTGAAACCAGCTGTTACGGTGAATATGTCGGTATAACCTATATTTAAAGTGTCTTTTAAAATTAAAAGTTTACTTTGTTAAAAAGTGTTTCTGTTATTGAAAATCAGTTTTTCAAAGCAGTTTATCAGTGCTTAACAGGCCTGGGTTTCAATTCGGGTTTACCAGAGTCGAAGAACAGCGATTGTGTATGTGAGCTTTGACATAGTGTTGTGGTCATGAAACTTAGGTTTTAACATGGGAGCGGAGCCATCTGATCCATCTGACGCCGAAAATCAGATCACTTTGGGAGACAGGCGACCCAAAAAACCAAAAATTTCAACATCCAATGTCCCATCTCAACCTATACCAACATCTAACGCATTTGCGCCCTTGGCAGGTATTTCTAGTGATAATGAACCAATGAATATATGCACCCTTCAGAACGCACCTGTTGAAAAGATACCCAAGCCACCTCCTATATTTATTCATAATGTTAATAACATGAATTCCTTAATATCGCAGATTAAGGAATTAAGTCTTGGCAACTATCTTTACAAAACTATTGAAGATAAGGTTAAAATTAATTTTGAAGTTGTAGATGATTACAGAAAAATGATCAATTTTTTGCAAGGAAATCAAGCTGAATATCACACTTTTCAGCTTAAATCAGAAAAGCCTTTTAGAGTGGTGGTTAGAGGGCTGCATCCCACCTGTGACACCGCGTTGATGATGGCTGAACTGAGTAACCTCGGTTTCGAACCTATACAAATGGTGCCTGTTTTCCATCCTGTTACCAAAGTACCTATGCCTCTTTTCTTTTTAGATTTGCGACCGAGCGCTAAAAACGCAGAAATTTATAACCTAACTCGGCTTTATTATGCGGTAATCAAAATAGAACCCCCCCGACCAAGACGAACGGTCTTACAATGCCTCAGGTGTCAACAATATGGGCATAGTAAAAATTCTGTCATCAAACGGCCAGATGTGTCAAATGTGACGGAATGCACGGCTCAGAAAATTGTCCGAGGCCAAGCACCAGTCCTCCTACTTGCGTGAATTGCAAAGGTTCTCATACTGCAAATTACAGAGGTTGTCCTGTTCACCTGAAGCTCCAAAAACCATCGCCACGCACCACTTACAATAAAATGCCTGTCAAAACTGACAACCGTCTCACATCGACTGCTGAGATCGCGGCATCTCCGGTATCACAGACTAAGATGACAAGCCCTCTAATTAGTTATGCTATAGCAACCAAATCAAATGTCCAAAGCAGCCAACATGAAAATCATTCTTTTAGCCTAGGTGACCAAATGCCTGCCTGTTCTTCCACCGAAATGCTCACTCTTGTAAATAAAATCGATTCTCTGATAGCTATCATACAGCCTCTCGTCCAATCGTTAGTGCAACTGCTCCCAATCCTGATAAAATCAAAATAATGGCTTTCCTTCCTCACAAATCTTTTAAAATTTGCACCTGGAACTGTCAAAGTTTCAGTAATAAATATGATGAGTTGGAATATTTTCTAAACTTCAATAACATAGACATAATGTTACTGACAGAGACTAAATTGAATCCTAACATTCATATTCACATAGCAGGTTATAAGGTTTACAGAGCAGATCATCCATCTGGGCACTGTAAAGGAGGTGCTGTCATCTGCATCAAGTCTACAATCCTCCACTACGAGCTGCTTCCTATCAGAGAGGAGGAGGTACAGGTAGCCCGATGTCAGCTTGCGCTAAACCACCACACCTATCAAGTAGGTTCGTTTTATTCTGCTCCCTCCAATTCAGTCGCTCCTGTTGTGTTCTGGGGAGTGGTTCATGAGATGGGTACGCACTTCTTGTTGGGAGGAGACTTCAACTCCAAACATCCACGATGGGGATCGCATGTAACTAACCCGAGGGGCAGAGTCCTCCATGATGTTATCAACCAGCTGCGCTTGGATGTCGTATATCCACTAGAACCTACTCACTATCCGCACACTCAAAATCACGCGCCTGACATACTGGACTTCTTCATTGGCCGTAATATATCTAGGCTTTGTACAACACCAAGTGTTCTTCATGACCTTAGCTCTGACCATTTTCCAGTCAGGATTGAGTTTGCTCAAAGCCCCCTTCAAGTTCCAATGGCACCTAAACTGATCAAATATCCTTTTGATTGGAAAATATATCAGGCAGTTCTACAAGATGTAACAGACCTTAAAATACCTCTCAAAACCAAGGAGGATATTGACGTGGCAGTCAGTAAACTAACACAAGATATTCAGTTTGCGGCAAGTGAAGCAGGAGATCAACAAACTAATTATACAGGCACCAAACGAGTCTTTTACCCAGCTCACATCACCGAACTCCATAACGAGAAGAAAGCAGCAAGGACCTTGTGGGCACGTACCAGGCATCCCGACCATAAGCGGTCCTACAACAGAGCCACATATGACCTCAGGAAGGCACTCCGAGAGCTAAAGCAGACAGCACTCACCAACGATCTGTTAACCTTGGACACAAGGGATGGCTCCCTCTGGAGAAAAACCAAATTTCTTACCAAAGAACGTCATTTAATACCCCCTTTAAAACATCAAAACAACTGGTTAACAACACCGAAGGAGAAGGTTGACGTCTTTTCAGAGATGCTAGTTAACCAGTTTAGACCAAATCGAACTATCAATCATCACTTTCTAGAGACAGTGAAAGAACAACTGGAACAACCATTGCTCTTGACACCATTCGACTTTTACTTCTCACCAGGCCAAGTAAAAAATGTTATCGACCGTTCTTCAGCAAAGAAAACTCCTGGGTATGATCACATAGTGCAACCCTTGCTACAAAATCTGCCTAGGAAGCCATTAGTTCTACTTACCCAGATCTACAATGCCATGCTTCGAACAACATATTTTCCCCAAAAATGGAAACATGCAAATATCATTATGGTTCCTAAGCCACAAAAAAAACGTAATGACCCTAACAGTTACCGACCTATTAGCTTATTGACATTGTTCTCTAAGATTTTCGAACGTCTCTTTCTACCAAAATTATTAGAATATTTAAGTCCGCTACTTCCAAATTCACAGTTCGGATTCCGCTCGAACCACTCTTGTCCACAACAGCTGCACAGAGTCGTCGATGCGATCTTGGACACATACGAAACGAAGCAGGTATGTCTCGGCTTGTTCCTTGACACTGAAAAAGCTTTCGATAAGGTTTGGCATGAGGGACTGTTATTAAAAATGAAACCGCTGCTGCCTGACACTTATTGGAGACTAATGCAGTCATATCTTAGCAACCGTACCTTCTCTGTCATCTACCAAGGAGCCCAATCCCAGTCCAAGTCGATGATATCTGGAGTACCACAGGGAAGTGTGCTTGGACCCTTCTTATATCTAATATACACCCACGACTTTCCACAGCAGAATGGCTCAATTCGCCGACGATGTTGCTGTAATGAGTAAGGCCACCTCCAGTAGACTCGCTGAAGTACAACTGCACAACTTCTTGGATGAGGTGAAAGTTTGGAGTGCCAAATGGAGGATACATTTAAATCCTCAAAAGTCAGCGTTGGTACCATTCACTTATCTACGGACAGAAGTAGTAGGCCCGCTCACCCTCAACGGAGCTCTTGTCCCACAGACTTCTTCAATTCGGTACCTAGGTCTCACCATGGACACCAAGTTGACCTGGAACGAGCACATCACTTCGCTGCTTCACAGACTAAGACATCGACTTTACCAGCTGAAACCTCTCTTCAAGAACTCTGAGCTCCCCCTCCATCTCAAGAGGCTCATTTATATGATGCTCATCAGGCCCATGTGGCTTTACGGCTGCTCTATCTGGGGTTCTGCCTCGGATTCTCAAATCAAACGTATACAGACACTCCAGAATCGGGCCTTAAGAATAATCACTAGTGCGCCCTGGTTTGTCCGTAACAAAACTATACTCGATGATCTTGAGATCCCTGAGGTGAAAAAATGTCTGCCTATTTGCTACACCAGTCTGCTGCGGAGCATGCAAAATCATCAAAATCCTCTGCTACGTGCCATCCCTCTCCACCTGCCTCCGCCAAGACCAGATCGTCGTCTGAAGAGGAAGCACCATAGCGACCTTAATCAAGAGGACTGACGCTGGTCAGCGGCCTCATTCAAGTGCCAGATGTTTTGTTTTTATTTTATTTTAGCACAATTGAATGTACATTGTACAAAAATTATCAATAAATGGAAAAAAAAAAAAAAAAATAGTTATGATAATCAAAAAATTTTAATGTTGTTATTATTAAAAGGAATTTGTTTGTTTTTTAGAATTGAAAATAACTTGTAAGTCGAAACGTCTAAGGATATAAATAAAGTATTATTTACAGTTTAAGTACAAAGTGGTTTGAGTTAATGTTTATTAGTTTGGTTTTTTTTTTTTTTTTTTTATTTTTTTTATTTAAAGTTATTATCATATGTATATGTGTATGTATGTATAAAAAAGTGTATATTTTTCTGTTTTGCATATATAAGTAAATGTGCGCATTTATTTTTTAATATTTAGATATTTAGAAAATTTATTAAGTGTGAAATTCTTACTTTATTATTATATAAAATGTATATTCAAATTGTAACCCAACTCTCTACAATAAGCCTTAATAGGCTTCAATGTAGTAATAAATAAATATAAATAAAGTATTATTGAAAATAAATATATGTACCTAATTGCCTATATTTACCATATTAATAAATCAGTAATAATCTAAGTTTCCGCTTTCCCTGTAAACCTCCTTCTTCTCTATGATACTTAACAATTTTTGCAGAGATATTGTGAAACATTTAATAAAAAATATAAAGAAAAACGTAAGTTTTTTTAAAATTTTATCTATTTCACAAAATATATAAAATATAAGGGTATACTTTCGATATTGCTACCATCTTCCGCCGCGACTTAACAAATACTAAATGAAAGTTCAACAAGTTTATAATCCTAACTGTCACATTTTCAGTCCCCAGGGTTTTTTCCCTGACCCTCCTGTACAGTAACGTCTTAAAAACATGAAAAACAAAATTTTTTGAAATAAATCTCCTTCTCCTGTGCCTGATTTAGCTGACAATCAGTTGGTTTCTTATTTATGAACTCCACATTTCAATTTCCTATTGATATGTTCAAATTCGGCTGCAATCCGATAGTTGTTCCATGTGACTTGTGAATCCTCTCGTCATGTAATTGGTCACAAATTCAATGTGGCAGCTAATAGAGTTTTTGTGTTTAGCCCCTCTTCACCCCCCCCCCCCCCCCCCCCCCCCCCCCTATATTTGGGAGAATGGCTGAATGTGATGACGTCATTAGGGGGTTCTAGATACACATAAAACATTTGGTGTCGAAGCATTCATTCTATCTGGAGTTATCATGTTCACAGATACACAGAGAGAAATGTTTTTTTTTTTTTAAATTTTTTGGAATCATAGAACGTTGGAGTTTGAGGGCGCCAGTAGCTCAGTGGTATGCGTGCTTGTCTTCTGAGCTCAAGGTCGTGGGTTCGTAACCCGACCGAGGCCCTTAGTTTATTTTATCTGGGAGATAAAATAAACTTAAGCACGCCGTCCTTCGGAGGGACGTTAAGCGATGGTCCCGAGCCTGTACGATGTCAGGTACTCGTTAAAGACCCCTACCCTAGGTGAATAAAAATTTAGGGTAGGCAAAATTTAGGACTCCCACAGTAGAGTCGGGCTCATGTCCACCAGAGTGACGAAAGAGCACTTTGCTAGTAGGCGATATGACCTCGTTGTTAAAGCCCGGGCATGAGTCATAAAACCTAACCTAACCTACCCCCCCCCCCCCCCCCCCCCCCCCTATATTTGGGAGAATGGCTGAATGTGATGACGTCATTAGGGGGTTCTAGATACACATAAAACATTTGGTGTCGAAGCATTCATTCTATCTGGAGTTATCATGTTCACAGATACACAGAGAGAAATGTTTTTGTGTTTTTAAAATTTTTTGTAACCATAGAACGTTGGAAAACATGAAATTCCGTTCAGAATTGCTGACCTATTCTATAACTATAAAATTTCATGTCGATATATTTATTCCATAGGACCTATAAGACTAAAAACTAATAAGTGTCTTATAGAAATAAAGTACGTTGTGTTTCCTCAGATTTATTTGCGACCAGAACAGGTTTTCAACGCAACTGCGTCATCGTCAGTGGCACATCCAACCCGTGTTGAGTCTACTGAACTACTGTGGGGTCTAAAGAACTACTCACTTGGTGTCGCCCTTATGGGCTTCTGAATCCACTTTAAAAAAAATCATTTGTTATTGTATCAACAGATCTTTTGGATTCGGAGGGTCGGAAACGTGAAATAGAAGTGAAAACTTATCCGTTTTTAAACATTACTTGACTTCTCCAATACAATAATAACGAATAGCTGGAAACCAATGATAGGAACATTATTTGGGAAGTTCAAACAAGACCCTGGCTACGCCAATGACTGGCTCAGGTAGTCGCTTTGTTATATGAAGGTGCCCAAATTAATTACCGGAGATGCCGTTATTATTTCCGTCGTACGGAATATTTCGGGATTTTGAATTTGCTATTACTTCCTTAGCTATAGGGCAAGTCATGTAATTGGACAGAAATTCAATGTGGCAAAGTGAATTTCTCCATGGAGTGATCATGACTGGTTTTAGTTCTGACGGCATCTTTACTTCGTCGTCGTGTTTGATTACTGATCTCCCACGAGCTTCTATCCTCAGCGATTGTGAAAATCCGTTTTGAATTATTGTCAACAATTTTTAAGTAATAAGTGATCCGTAAATTAATTTAATATCTCCAATATTATTCGTATCGTAAATATTTCCAAAAAAATAATATATGTATATTTTTTTTTAAATTTTACAAATATATTTTTACAACTGTATAAAAAATAAATACAAGCAAATGTGCTAAAAGAGAGATAATTGCAATGTCAACATGTCAAGAGGAGAGAAATCACCCAGTGGTGATACTCCCTAGACACTGAGTTACTCTCATTAATAATAATAATACGTTTATTTCTGTTAAACCAATACATGGTAATAGGATACGTCAAAAAAATTTATACATTAAGATAGCTTATAAATTAGATTTATAACTACTTGAGTCCAACACACATATGATTAGTAGTAATAACGAAACTATTAAAAGAAGTAAAATGAAATTAATAAAGCCCCTCTTCATCCCCCTTCCTTCTGGGAGGTTTGGCTGAAATTTGATGACGTCTTTAGGGGTTCTATATACACATATAAAATTTCGTGACGAAGCATTGGAGCACTGGAGTTATCATGTTCACAGATACACACAGACAGAAATGTTTTTTTTTTTAATTATTTTTTTGGAATTACAGGACGTTGGAAAAACATGAAATTCCGTTCGGAACTCAGGATCGAATTTCTGACCTATTACATATCTTCCCCTACACTTCGTATAACACCGCCTTCTACATCTTTCAAATTTCTTCACTAAGTTGTAATATATTTAAATGGTTCAACTTTTCGTGGAGGAAGTTGTTCAGAATTAGTACTTTAATTAGGGAAATGGGGCTGGGGGTGGGGGATGGGTTGGATGAAAGTAAGTTGAGGGGTTGTTATTAGCCAAATTAGGTAGGCCTGGGGGTGGCTCTATTCCGCTCGGGGGTGGCCTGCCTTTGAAACAACCTGCCCTTCACATCAGACCATATCATCAATTTCAGTGAAAGGGAGTCACCAATTATTCAATACGATCAATGTTGATAGCTGCCCGATCTGAAGGCTAAACTCAGCTTTGGGCTCACTTAAAATTGGGAAAAAAAGAGGATTTTTAGAGAAAATTTTTTTTCTAATGGGTAAACTCTTAAAATTAAATTTTGACTGGTTATAGACAGTTTTTTTTTATAAACCTACTTCAAAATGCAGTGATGAACTGGAAAATGTTTAGCAAGCAACAGTTGCATGAGGGCAGTCTACTCTTCATGGCTGCTCACGCAACTAGTGCGCAGACATCATCGTGTCTACAGTAGACTCTCCTCCCTACGGATATTTGAAGAGACTTATTAAACTGCTCTCGGGCGTCATAGAGCCCAAAACTACTATATTGCATGGAACCCGAAGAACGGTGAGATCAGAAGAACGAAGAGAAAGCTGAACGGGGACACTGGCAGGTAGCAAGTCCAAAAAGAAGTTCAAGAAACCAAAAAAAGGAAGGAGGGCCGTAATAAAATACGGCAATAAATAGAAACTTAAAGTAGGTCCACTCACGGGCAACTATAGCATGGGACTGACTGGGACTGAAAATCAGACTCGGAGAGGGATTAGCTGTGTGTTTACATTACGAACGTTGTCGACTAAACATATGTCTTTACTATAATATTGTATATGTTGTGTATATAACATACTTCTGTACATACACCACTACACTAAGTTTTCTCAAACACTTTATTCTCATGAGTTATTTGCTGTGACGTGTTTCTTGCAATCCCAAGCTCCATTTTCACAATAAGTCTTTATTTGTAAAGTTTTTTATTTGTTTGTAGAAACAAATAAAAGAAAGAGAAGGTAGCTGTAAAGAACTTTAATATTCTACCCTGTGATAAAAACTTGATTGCTACCACATTTCCTGTAGAAATTTGATCTCTTTTGTTTATTTAAATTTTGATTTCTACAGTAGTTTGCCGAAAATTGCCCTAAAAAAAATATTATCAATAATTTAAGACGTGCAATTTTTAAGAAAGTACACGTATACAACGAAAAAAATTCAATTAAACAAACTTTACACTTGGATTCACAAAGAGATACCAATTTTTAATAATTTTAAATAATATTAATTTCTAATCCAAAGGTTTTTCAAATGATACTACTGGGACAACAGGGAAGATGAATAGGATAGAATTTGAAGAGGACAAATATTTGGGTTATTATCTATATTTACATATTTAAATTTAAAAAAAACTTATTTGAACAAACAAAACAAAAATTTACAATGGCACAAAAACATTAAATTAATACTTAAAAAACTATTTCTTTTTTTATTTGGGCATATTGAAAATAGATATTATTAATTGTACCTTCTCGACGCCTCTACCACAAAAACCAGACCCCGTCAACTCTTCACACTTTAATTCCACCCCAGTCAACTTTCATCTAATTGTTCAACTTCATTTTTATTTAAAACATATCAAACCACATGCACCGTTTAAGAGCTAGCTCACGACTCCATTACATTTTTAACACTATCTCACAGCTGTTTTTTTATATGTTTTCTTGTTTTGTTTCTCAAACACCTTGATATATATCTAATATATATATGATATTAGATTATAATAAAAAAAAATTACCTCTTTTCATTAAAAAAATGTTCCGTAGTGTACATCACATTTGCCTTTTCCTTCTTTTTAAAAAAAAAATGTTTGTTCACAAAATTTTTTTTTTTTTTTTTTTTTTTTTTTTATATAAGTTCTTCCAGATTTAATTTCTTCCAATACACAGGTTGATTTAGCTTCTTCCTCGAATCCACATGATAAGCTTCCTCCTTCAATACACAGATGGATTAACGTCTTCCTCCAATACACAGGTAGATTAGCTTCCTCCTCAAACGCACATGTTGGCTGGCTCCTTGGTGTCTTCAACTCATTGCTCAACGATGTATCGAAGTCTCTCTCTCACTTACACTCACTGATTTATTTTTTATTTTTTATATGCCCAATTCGACGCTCTTTTTATACATATATGCCCATTTTTTATATTTTTATAACTATTTACAATTATTAAACTTATATATATACGTACCTAATTTCTAATAAACAAAAACAAATATTAATCTAAAAATTTACAATTAATCCTTAACCTAAAGAAAATGTTAACTTAAATTTATAAAAATTTGAACTAATTGAACATAAAAAAATATAATACTAAATTTTTACATATTTACAGGATCAGTCATAGTCATGAATTCAAGTTTGGAAATAATCAAGTTGGATGCAGATTTAAGAAATTGCCAATTAATTTTACTTTCCGCCTTTACCATCAATATAACATTTGTATGTATTCAAAATAATTATGTAATTAATTATATATTATATATAAAAAAAAATTTACTTGAAATAAAAATTAAATAAATCCTTCGGTTTTACTTCATCACACTTCCAAAATATATCATAGCAATGAAAATTAGGCCTCACGCCGGGTAATAAGGAATACAAATTTAATTTATTTAATATATATAGTACTTGTCTTTTGAGGTATTAAATTCTTTGAGACGTCCTTCATACTTCCTAACTAAAAAAATGTATCTCACATATATTTCAATTCAATTTACTTCCCTAACTAATAACTCCCTAATAATAATAACTTCATCGTTGACGTAGCAAAAATACGGTTCCTCCTTTCTCAGGTAGGCAACCAACACTACATCATAAATCTCCTATATATATATCGCTAGTTCTTTCTAGTCGACACAAAAAAAATCATCTCCCACAGATCAAAAAAAAATATATATCTCTAATTAATCACTATCTCTTACTAGGATTAAAAATAATATCTCCCAAAACAAATCTATATAATCCCGACGTCTAAAAGAATGTCATCAGCAATTTAATTTCAAATTTCTCTAATTAATATTACCCTTCGTTTGTTCCTATTCCTAAAGTTATATAATTTGCTCCTACAACTCTTCCCATCTACTCTCTCTATTAAACAAATTTACGTGGAAAAACATGTTACTCAGAATAATAAATGAAATTGTCTAAATAATAGAATTTATAATAACAAAAATTTACTAACCTATGCATACATACAATTTATAAAATATATTATCCTTTCAAGGCTTCTATACAGTTTCGTTCGTCTTTCTAATTTATAATATTATTATGATTTAGTCACGTCCGGTATCCTAGCTGAACAGTTCCGAAACAGAAAATCTGTCCCCTTGACTCGGCCTCAGGAAGTTCGTCATGTCTCCAAAGAGATCTAGGCATCTCTCAGCCTGCTGATTTTATCTTTCTAACATTTGTAATAAAAAATATAATTAAAAAAAAATCTATCTTCTTCCATATTATGTTCGTTCAAAATCAGCTGTATGTATATGTTTTAATTTTCAATAATATCATTATTAACATGTAAGTCTCAAATAAATAATTTGTATATGTTAAATTTGGATGACTAATCCCTAAATATAATCTTAGATTAATTTTTATACTGATCCAACATCTAATCTAATCCTAAAAAAAAATATAAATCCTAATTAATTTAAATACTAATTAATTTAAACGCAGAACTATACCAAAATTCATCCATACTCTTCATATACCAAAAAATTCTCTCATCCAAAAAGTAAATTTATCATCCATACTATTATATTAGTCCATGGTCACTTCGTCATATTTTAAATTGATCCTAATTCTGTCATGTTAGTCTGTCAGTCATTTCCTCAAACTCATCCGAGTTGCAAAAAAAAATAGGTTCACTATAAAAAGTGGCTAATGCAATTATATTGCAAAGCCCAAATTTAATTTTATCTTTTTCCGGATGCCCCGGCGAATTATGTCTTTAAAAATCCCCTCCCCCTTCTCTAAATATTCATTCAGTGTTAATTTTCTCCTTAATACCTGTTTAAATTCTCTTACTCCTTTTTTAAAATTGTCCTTATGTCTTTTATTAACCTCCTTTCTGTTTCCAGTTTGTCTGTAAGTTTTAACTATATTTTCTTTAAAATTAAAATTTGTCTTTTGTTTGTTGTCCTCAGTCTGTTCGTTTGTTTTGTCTAATAACATCCAAATGTTCCTTTCACTCTGTCCATCCACATCAACATTCATCCTATTTTCTTGAATTTCACTTAATACTAATTTTTCTACATTTTGACTCTCTTCCTCCACCTCTTTCTCTAAAATTTGGGTCTGTTCCTCCCCACTGTTATTCTCTGTTCCTTCTACCTCATCAACTTGTGACTGACTGTCAATAATAAGAACCTCTTTTTCTACTTCAGAATTCCCTTCATCCAACTTGTTAATTTTTTGATTTAAGTGCTTTTCTAAGTTTTCTCCTGCTTTATCTATTCGATTTCCTAAACATTGTTTATCTTTCTGCAAATTCTCTATCTGGTCCTTCAAATTGTCCATCTGCTTATCTAATCTCACCTCTAAATCTTTAATGTCACCCCTTAAGTTTGTCTCTAATTTTCCTAATTTTTCCCCCATTTCCCTTTTTAAATTTGTCTCTAAATTTCCTAATTTATTACTTTGCTCTTCCATTTTTTGCTTCATATCCCCCATTTCCCTTTTTAAATTTGTCTCTAAATTTCCTAATTTATTACTTTGCTCTTCCATTTTTTGATTCATATCCCCCCTTAAATTTCCCATATCCCCCCTTAAATTTCCCATATCCCCAGTTAACTTTGTCAACACAACACGGAGCCATTCCATATCAGGAGCAGCAATCCCCTCTTTTTCTTTATCTTTATTTACCCCCTCCCCTTGCGACTCCTCACCTGTACCCTGCATGGACTCCATTGCGGCTGGAGTTTCCCTTTCTCTATCTTCCGATAACTCCATATCGGATCTTTCCTCCGAACTTGACCCTTCCTCTCTACTTTCCTCCTCTAATCTTCTCGCTTGTCCTCTGGTAATTGGCATTTTCTTACTTTACTAAATATATAATTACTAAACAAAAACAATGTTATATAAAATAGTAACCTTCTTTTGAAGTTGGCAAAAAAAAATTATTTCTCAAAATTAAATGTAACCCTTATTTGTCTCTATTCTATCCTTTTCATCTTTTTCAACCTGTTTCCCTACTTTAATTAATATAAAAAAAATTCTCCCATCAAGGTTTTGCCAAAATATGATGGGGCTTTGTGGCGAAAATCGTCCACACAAGGGATATGCCAAAAATGTGATAAAAACTTGATTGCTACCACATTTCCTGTAGAAATTTGATCTCTTTTGTTTATTTAAATTTTGATTTCTACAGTAGTTTGCCGAAAATTGCCCTAAAAAAAATATTATCAATAATTTAAGACGTGCAATTTTTAAGAAAGTACACGTATACAACGAAAAAAATTCAATTAAACAAACTTTACACTTGGATTCACAAAGAGATACCAATTTTTAATAATTTTAAATAATATTAATTTCTAATCCAAAGGTTTTTCAAATGATACTACTGGGACAACAGGGAAGATGAATAGGATAGAATTTGAAGAGGACAAATATTTGGGTTATTATCTATATTTACATATTTAAATTTAAAAAAAACTTATTTGAACAAACAAAACAAAAATTTACAATGGGCACAAAAACATTAAATTAATACTTAAAAAACTATTTCTTTTTTTATTTGGGCATATTGAAAAATATATATTATTAATTGTACCTTCTCGACGCCTCTACCACAAAAACCAGACCCCGTCAACTCTTCACTTTAATTCCACCCCAGTCAACTTTCATCTAATTGTTCAACTTCATTTTTATTTAAAACATATCAAACCACATGCACCGTTTAAGAGCTAGCTCACGACTCCATTACATTTTTAACACTATCTCACAGCTGTTTTTTTATATGTTTTCTTGTTTTGTTTCTCAAACACCTTGATATATATCTAATATATATATGATATTAGATTATAATAAAAAAAAATTACCTCTTTTCATTAAAAAAATGTTCCGTAGTGTACATCACAACCCTCTAAAAGTAAAGCTGTGTACCTATTTCCAGAAGATATTCCCCTGACATTTCCAGAGAGTGCATCACGAGTTAGCTTCATTCCATCTGGTTGTTCGGTCTAGGTTGATGTTTCCTGTTAAATTATTACTGGTTGGAGGGGACGACAGTTGTATGAGTTTTAAATTTAACATGAAAACTAAGTTAGTGGAAGGGGCAGGCAGGCATGGCTGGGTCTGGTGCCCGGGGTGATTCACAAGTGAATTACCAAGCGGGAGGAGGGGGTAATAACGGGCTGACGTCACTGCCCCCTGGGGGCACACATCCACCTAGGGGGCCCCTTTAGTTGAAGTCGAAAACTATCCATAGCTTCCACTATCGATGGGAGCTACCCTCGAAAACCATCGATACTATTCGATAGTTAAATTTTCCTGTAAAAACGTTTAAAAAAATATTTTACCTAAAATTGTACATGCCTTTTTATATATTACTTGGTGGTAGGCAGATGTAGTGGACTAACTTGTTAAATAAGTAATTAGATTTATCAGTCCAACATAATTTTTTTATTTATACAACTAGTTTCGGCAATTTGCCATCTTCAGGTGGTGAATCTGAACATACATAAACCAAAATTATATTAGAATTTACGAGCTTTTACAGTTCATGTCAATCATTAACTGATAAATAAATAAGTTAAAAATAAAATATAACAATTTAAAAATACGTAACAATTACCAAAAGTACAATAAGTTACAATATTTGAATAAAAAACAGTACAATAAATTAAAATATTCTGAATTGAAATACCTTTCTAAAGAAGAGGTCAAGAGATACGTTCGAGTATCATCAGGGACCAGCTGGACACTGGCTGACTGGAAGACTCCCACTCCCCAAAACAAAGCTCAGGAAGGGGGGGGGGGGGGGGGTTTCAAATTGAGTTATCCTATTTAAGCAGAGGTCTTTTTTTGTTTTTAGACATTTCTTAATTTCTAATTTTTCGAACCAGTCGAGTGTGGGACCTGCCTTTTTATTTTATATAACTTGATACATAACAGTAATTTTAAAAAGAGTTAAATCGTATTTTGATAGTTTTATTTGTACATAAATTTGTTGTAAAGTAAGGTAAAAATTAAAGATTAATGGTAGCTATAATGTACGAGTACAATTTATGTTTATTCAAATATTTTTTCAAGGTCGTGGGTTCGAAACCCGGCCGAGGCCCTTAGTCTATTTTATCTGGGATGGTACGTTAAGCGATGGCCCTGAGCCTGTACGATGTCAAGTACTCGTAAAAGACCCCTGCCTTAGGTGAATAAAAAAATAAAAATAATAAATAAAAAATTTAGGGTAGGCAAAATTTAGGACCCCACAGTAGAGTCGGACTCATGTCCACCAGAGTGTCGAAAGAGCGCTCTGGTAGTAGGCGATATGACCTCGTAGTTATAGCCCGGGCATACGTCATAATAACTAATTTCAAATATTTTTAAACATATTATAAGTATATGTAGGTAATATACAAAGGTAAGTCAAATAATGTTTGCAAATTAATATTGTAAAAAAATATCAATATGAAAGTCGCCAGCTGGTTGTCCCAATATTAAAAATTTTTTTTTTCTGACCTTATTCAAATTCTTTTATTCCAAAAATTTACTTTCAGACGCCATGGTGGCCGTGCGGGCTAGAGCGTAGGGCTTTGGTCGCATGGTCTCACCATGGTTTGCGGGTTCGAATCCCGTCCGGGAGTGAGTTTTATTTCGTAGATAGAACTCCCTCCCGGGGCCATGGATGTCTTAAATAATTATACATAACACATTGACATGGCTAAAAAAATACTTTCAGACAATAATAATTACATTGAAGCTTAAGATCATATTGATATCGAGTTTAAAGTAAAATTTTCAGCCGATAAAGATAAAGCCGATAGAGAACATTTTAGCTCCATTTTTAGGGTCAGCAAATATTTTTTTCAGTAATTTTACATTCAATTTAAAACTATTATTTTTATGTAAAAATGTTAACATGTTGACACTTCCTATTTTTAACTTCGATCTTCGGTCAGAAATTAACTGGCCAGTACTGTTGAAAATGCGTTCACTCTCTATCGAACCTATCGATTTGGGTAAACAAATGCAGAACTATTGATAGCGACCATAGTACAATCGATAGTTCTCGACCAATCGTACTATTTTGGTTATCACTCTTCCGTTACACTCAAAATTTAACGACATTGTTTTTTACATGCCCAGCTATACGAAGTATAGGGGAAGTTATGTAATCGTGCAAAAATTTTATGCAACATTTTTCATTGAAATTGTATGCCTTTCGACCTCTAGATTCCAAATTTGAAGCCACCAGGTAGCTCAGATGTTTTTTTTTTATCTGAAAGCCGAAAAACCTTGAGCACGCCGTCGTTTGGATGGGTCGTTAAGCAATGTCCCGAACCTGTATGATGTCAGGTACACGTTAAAATCCCCCTACCTTTGTTGAATATGATATGGCCAACCTCTATCTTGTATTTTACTTTGAATTTTAATAACTGAACGAAATGTTAACATTTTTCATCAATAATATCCAATCGATGGTTCCCTTAGGATCTGCTTAGCTTCTGACTAGCTGTGGAGGCAGACCGAGAGGGACAGGAGAGCTGAAGAGAAGTGACAATAATGGGAAGAATCTGATGACTGTTAGCATTCCTAAGACGCTTTCTTATCATAGCAGGTCTCTCGGTCAGCACCGCCTCAGTCTTCGGGGAGGATCATCTGGGTGGAAATATGATGACAAACGAGCAACGGGATTGTCATGGAAGGAAAAAAGCAGAACTGAATAAAGTCGATGACCAAAGGAACTTTCTGATCACTGAGTAAACATATAGGTAGATTAAAATTTAAAAAATCAATATATCTACACTCATCAACCAGTTAGATGTAAAGAGTATCGAAATCATAACTCGATAGTTTTTTGATATAAAATATCGATATTTTCTTTTTGATGTGCATCCCTAGAAACCTTACGAGCGAATCAGCCTCAAATATATCCTGTTACTATAATTTTAAATAATAAAATCATAATTAAACAAGTACTGCTTTCAAAGGATTTGCCATTTGGTAGGCGTAAAAAAGCTTGAAAGGGCAACAGTGCTGCTTTGACCTTTCCACATTGATATACGTGTGAAAATGTCCACCCCCCGGGGGATATTATATAAAAATTAATTAAATTTCTCTGAGTGAGATAGGGGGATGGGATGGAGGGTTGAAGGTGGTATTATCTCGGTGGGTGAAGATCAAAGGAGGACCCCATCCTGTTTGTATGGGCAGCCAAGCTCAAGGGAAGACCGCTTCAACAGTTTGCAGCAGCGTCGCTCTCAGCATCACCAGCAGACAGAAACCAACACAACATGCATCGTTTGTTTGTTTGGTCAGCGACGATACACTGCTAATTAGCAGGAAAAAAAATATATATGATGTGTCCAGAACAGGACTTTCTTATATCTATCATATGTTGACTGGCATTATTGGGTAGAAAAAACTTTTACGATAGTTATAGTTTCAGAGGCAATGAAACCCTCTCATTGTACGTTCAACGTAATTCTGACCGTATTCTTTTTAAAAACCGTACTCCACAAATACTTCTTTGCAGTCTTTTGTACTCTTTTGTGCTCCCCTACATTCTTCACAAAAATTTGAAATTGATCCATGATGGGAAAAAATATCTCATGTGACTATAAATGGTTTTCATATATCGACCATGTTAATAAGGCTATAACACACTGGTTATTAAAAAATCATAAGAAGTTATGGTATCAGCGATTTTCTTCGTTTCATTGTAAGTGCAGCGTTGTATCTTTTACACCCAGTAATACCTGTTTTAAAGGAGGGGGAAATGAATTTGAGAGGGTGGAGAGGATGGGCATAAAGAAATCAGGTTATGAATAGATAATTAAAATACACAATTTCTTTGTCAAACTTCACTATATATTCTCAAATACTCAACTAGTTTCGCCGTGTTAAGGCATTATCAAGAGTGACTTACAAGCTGACAGAATTGGTTGACAGAGTAGAAGGTACAGTTATGGAGGGGGTTTTAGGTAGTGACGGGGAATCCCTTGTTTTTGTTACTCTATACATTCCAATAAACAGATATTTACAAGTTAATAATAAATATAAAATAAAAAAGAAAGAAAATATATATATATAAAATCTAATAAAGCGAATCTAACAGTAAAGTGTTGGTATTTATATAGGTATGACTCATGAAATATATAAATGTAAAATATAATAATAGTAAATATGTCACATTAGGTATTTATTTTTTATTATTATTATTATTTTTTTTTATTATATTATTTGTATTATTTATTTTATGTGAATATTTCACAAGAGAATATTTAATTTACATGGAGGGTTGACAAGTATAGATCATTCAGTCTTCGAAATATGGATCTATTTTATAGTCTTCCTCTATACATATTTTCCAAATAGGAACTACTCTATAGCTCGAGCCTGTGCTATGTCAGGTACTCGTTGAAGACCTTAAAATTAAAACTGAGTGGACAAAATTTAGGACTCCATCAGTACAGCTAACAGGGAACATATGAGAGCATTTGACGCTCAGGTCCCTTGGGGTAAACACCAACCTATCCAGTATATATATAATATGTCTGACAAATACAATATGTTTAAAAGAAGTCAAAATTTCAAAATTAATTTTACCCAATAAAACTATTACTTAGGTACCGTTAAACTCTTAATAGCACCTCGAGAAAGCTAAGATGATTGATGTCACAAAATATTTATTTATCAGACGTAGAATTTAGGTAGCGATTATTGCTAAGTTTGTGTCTTATTTGGGACATCATATATAAAATTTCGCGGCAATTTGGATTTTTGAGTTAAACCCCCTTCAACACCCTTACCGTCGGTTTCGTTGAAAATCAATAGATGTCGTTCTTGAGGGGGTTTGGATCAACATAAAATTTTATGTCGATAAGTTCAATACATTGGGAATTATTTAATTTTTTTTTGTTGTCTCTCTCCCTCCCACCGTCCTTTACCATTCCCTTAATTCAATGTTGCATGCATTTTTTTTTTTAATTCTTGTGGCCGGGAAACATAAAATTAAGGGGCAAATAATATTGAATTTCTGACCGATTACATAACTTCTTCTGATCATGTAGAGCTGTCTTAAAAGTAGTACATACGTACAATTGCAAACCCGTGTGTCAGAAAATACATGGTTTTATGTGAGAAAGCACCTTTTCAAGTATGGCTGTCTTGCTACGGTCGGTTACCTCTATTGTGCATCGAGGCTCTATGACCACTGGAGTACCAAGCAAAGAGTTGCAGGTCCCATAAACAACCAGCCATTGTTGACGAGGACCATATGGGTGCCCTGTAACTGGTGACTAAGTGCCCCTTGGCCCTAAGCTCTGGGGGTGCCCTCTAAGCTATTTAAGTCCTTCCAAGCCCTTGATCCCAATGCAAATATTACCAACCTCCGACCCCTTCGTTTTAATCGAGTTTTCTCCGCCGCCTTAAGCCTCTCACTGATCTGTATTCTCCGCCCAGTGTAGACAGGGGATTCCAACCGCAATCTGTCTTAGTCCGCACTTAATTTGTAAAAAAAAAAGACGCTTGTTTATTCCCGTGGTTTACTGAAAATTGATTATACTTGCACTATATCAATCTTAAATATAAAGAATTATGTATTTTAACCATGCGGCCAGGTCCTGTACTTACCGCGGAAAGTTTTTTTTTTCATTGCCGACCTCCAGTGGAGGCCACGACACCCGTTCGCCTAGTCGTCGGGGAAAAGGGCCTAAACCTGTTTATTTATTTACAAATAAAGAAAAAATGTTGCTGTGGTCGGCTAGGAGCGATCATCAGTGACGATCGGTGGTCACTCCCAGCCCACCAGGACGAACAAGAGGATTCACGCTACCTGAATGAAGTAAGAAGACTGACACGCCGGCTGGGTAGATTGGGCCCAAGGTTGGTCGTACATTGGGGGGCAAGGTAAACACATTGAGCCATTCCTCAGCATGCTCCAGTTTGGGCCAATGTAAAGATCGGATGTCGGTGCTTCTGCGGTGGTCCACTGCATCATGCAATTATATGTTGCATTTATCTTATGACCAGGTACAATCGTCCTGTGATCCATCCTCTGGAATGTTGAGCAGGTGACCTATTCCTGAATAAAAAGGCAAAACAAAACTTGAATAAAATTGAAATAATAATAATAATTTCTAGAAAAAATAAATAATAATAATTCCTAGAGAAAATAATGTAGTAATGTAAGTAATATTTAAGTTATTTTATAGACATACATGATATTACTCACTAAAGTTAATTGTTTATTTTTATTGAATTTTAGTAAATTTTAAAATTCAAATTCCAAATTGCGCATATTTACTAAATCTATTCGAGCGCCAACAAAATATAAAATAAAATAAACCACAACTTGTAACTTTATCAAAATTAGTTTATTCGTATGACAACCATCAGTACTAACACCAAACACAAAACAATACAACTCCTACACCTCCATATTGGCCCACGAACTTTACAATACTGAAAAGATAGCGTCCCCACGCTAGAAATAAAACTCTAGCCCACACGACCACCATCGTCCCCTTTACTAGTAACTAATGACATTATTTTAAATAATTTACCCATTTTTAAGTAACAAATAAAAGTATAAATCAGCTTTATTTGACAATAATTCCATATAATTTATTTTGAAATAAGTTATTTGATAGAAGTTTCCAACGATTTACTTTCATATAAAATAATGGGCCAACAAATATTTACAATAAGTATAATAAATAAATACAGAAATTATCTAAATAAACTATGATACTAAGTTTATTATAGGTTAGGTTAGGTTTTATGACTCATGCCCGGGCTTTAACAACGAGGTCATATCGCCTACTACCAGAGCGCTCATTCGTCACTCTGGTGGACATGAGCCCGACTCTACTGTGGGAGTCCTAAATTTTGCCTACCCTAAATTTTTATTCACCTAGGGTAGGGGTCTTTAACGAGTACCTGACATCGTACAGACTCGGGACCATCGCTTAACGTCCCATCCGAAGGACGGCGTGCTTAAGTTTATTTTACCTCCCAGATAAAATAAACTAAGGGCCTCGGTCGGGTTTCGAACGCACGACCTTGAACTCAGAAGTCAAGCACGCATACCACTTATTATATCTAACAATAATAGAAATTATTTAAATATATTCAAAATAATATCTACATTAAATAAAATATATATATATATATATATACAAAAAGATAGTTCGTTTAACAAAAAACAGGTATACATTAAATTAAAACTAATTATATAAATAAAAAATATATACAATTCTAAAACTAACTTTCAAAAAGTTTTCATACTTATTTACATTTATCCACGTTTCCCTACTTAAAATATACATTAATAATCCTAATTTAGTGAATTCCTAAGAAACTACGAGAAGTGAAACTAAACACGAAGTTGGAGCAGACGTTAGCCATCAATAATAAGTTAAAAATAATTAATTATTAATTTCCGGGCGAAAGGAAAACTTAAAAAAAAGGCATTATGACGCCACTCCTGTTGTTGCGAAATCATAAAAAGAAAATAAATCTAGGATAATACATGAGGTTAATTCATGAGGCAGAGATTTTAACAGGGTTTTGTAATTATGAGTAAACTCAATGTTTAAAAGGGGGAGGGGGGGGGGGGGGGGGGGTGATCCATTTTGGAAGATATATGTTTTAATAAAAGTAATGGTGTCGGAGTGTGCAGGGGCGTACGGCCTCTAATCCATTTGGTGGTGTGTCGGGGTAATATCAGGTCTACGTAGCGGCCCTCGATGGGGGCTCAACAGACCTAACAAACATCAAATATTAATCTAACAAACTGAGATCAGCTGTTCACGTTAAACAAAAATAGTGTTATAAAATTGCTCTTCAAAAAAAATAATTAATAGTGCGGTTTTTACTGTGTTTGTAAAAACGTGAAACAGTGAAAAGTACCAGGGAGAGGACCTTTTCACCAAACGGAATGAGTTGCAGCGGGGCGCGCTCTTCCTGGGCTGAAGAGAGTGCACCAGTGCCCACGGCCAGCCACAGCCAGCCAAGTAACTTCAAACAGGTACCACACCAGCCCCTGGCCACAGCATCGATGGCCGTTGACCCTCCAGGCCTTAGCGGCAAGAAGAGGACCCTAGACCAGCCTGACCAGCAGACACCCGCCTCACACCTCGCCGTCACCAAGAGGTATAAATCTTACAACTCACCAGTCATAGTTTCTAACAGGTATTCCGCTCTAACCAATTTAGACACTTCCAAGCCCCAACCGGCCGAATCAAATTCCGAAAATAGTAAAAAAATTAAAATTCCTCCAATTTTTATTGTAGGTTACAATAACCTAAAAGAAATAACAGCTGACATATTAAAGGTGGCTACATCACCGTTTGAAACCAAACAATGCCTAAAAGAAAAAATTAAAATTCAAGCGACCTCGTCAGACGATTTTAGGGCCCTGACAAAATTCTACGATACACATAAAATTAACTATTACACTTATGTTAATCCAGAAACTAAAAACGTATCGGTGATTCTCCGAGGTGTGCCATACGCGCTCAGCGAAGAAGACGTCAAAAATGAATTGCTCCCTCACTACCCAGTTATTTCGGTCACCAGGTTGCACAATAGAGACAAAATGCCCACGCCATTGTGCGCAGTCGAACTGACTAATAACGACCAGGGAAAAGCCATATTCTCACTTACGAAACTATACTACAGTCGGATCCACGTGGAGGAAAGACGCCGGTCCCTGCACGTTCCTCAATGCATGAACTGTCAAAAATTCGGGCACACCAAGAACTACTGCCGCCTTGAGTCGACCTGCGTTAAGTGTGCAGGGAATCACCATTATAAAGTTTATCCTTTCCAAAAAACTGACAAACCGAAGTGCGCCAACTGTGGGGGCGACCATACCGCCAACTTTGGAGGCTGTCTGAAACGACCACCGAAACGGCAACTACAGTCCGCAGGCACCACCGCAAGCCAAACATTTCATACTAATACTAGTCAGCCTCCGCAACACACACATGCACATTCAGCCAACACATCCAATACACCAACATTCGCACCTACCTCCCCGGAGCCCAAACCACCTACGAACTTTTGGTTTGACAAAAATCGAAGTAGGCCAACACCACCGCAACCTAATACTGCAAACAATGGAATTAGATCTGAGCCAACGACTGACCTGACTGGACTCATCATGAACCTCATCAAACCATTCATCCCCCACATCCAAGCATTCTTATCCAATTTATTCACTAACCTTTTTTCGATGAATCATGGCAAACCTTAATCTGGGAACTTTTCAAAATTTAACTATATTAAACTGGAATGCGGACGGCTTCAAGATAAGGCAACCGTCATTAACCAACTTTTTATCACGATATAATGTCGACATTGCATGCATTACTGAAACCCACCTCAAACCGACAGACAAACTCAAACTCTCTGGCTACTGTTCATATAGACTGGACCGACCGACACGTTTCGGTGGTGTTGGCATTTTCATCAAACGTCACCTGAAACATTCACAGATTTACATTCCCCCTCTCCAGAACTTGGAGGCAGTTGGAGTCACCCTCACCACACTCTCCGGCACACTCAACATCATATCAGCATACCATCGACCGAACACAAGACTGGTACAGACTGACTTCGAACATATTTTCACAGGACTACCGACTATAATGATCGGGGACCTCAACAGCAAACACACGCTATGGGGATGCAGAAGACAGAATAACAACGGGACTAGACTACAATCCATCTCAGAAAACCTGGGGATACAAATATCGACACCTGACGAACCGACATTCTACCCAACTCAACGAACGTACCAACCCGACATACTGGACATAGGACTGATACACAACTTTAACTTGCCCCTGTTTCACGAGACACTGACCGACTTAGACTCAGACCATCTCCCAGTTATCTGCACCTTCCTAGCACGGCCACAGAAGGAGGAATATCTTCCAAGGTTGATCACGGGGAAGATCGACTGGGCCACGTTTGAAGACGGAATGAACTGTCTCGGGGTCCCCCATCATTATAGCACGACGGACGACATTGACAATGCAGTTAGGACGTTCACACAAAACATACACACCTCAGTACTTGAAGCAACATACCGACATTTCACTGACAAACGACACCTATTCCACAACAAGACACCAACACACATAATGGATATGATCCATACAAAGAACACACTACGACAACACTGGCAAAGAACAAGAGATCCCCTTGAGAAAAGAGAACTGAATCGCCTGACCCGACGCATACGATGGGAACTTGACAAAGACAGAATCGCGAACTATCAGAAATACCTGACTGACATGACTCCGGGCGACAACAACTTATGGAAAGAGACACGACGACTTCTAGACCAAAGGACACCCCTACCCATCTTAACTGACGGACAAATGACTGCCACAACTGACAAAGAGAAAACCGAATTACTGGCGACCCATTTGGAAAATAAATTCACAACGACAGACGCTGACGATCATGAAACACTCATCACAGTTGAATCATACCTCTCACATACACCGCACACAGTCGAAGCACCCATACAGCATACCACACCATCAGAAATACACGCCCACATTACACGACTACACATCAAGAAGGCCCCCGGTGAAGACATCATCCCCAACCTGGTGCTGAAGAAGCTTCCACCGAAGAGCATAGCCTACCTGGCAAGTGTGTTCAACGCCTGTCTTCGCCACGGCTACTTTCCTGCAGACTGGAAAAACGCCGTTGTTTTAACATTTCACAAGCCAGGTAAGGCGAAAAACGATCCAGGCAGCTATAGACCAATAAGCCTTTTAAATAGCCTCTCAAAACTTCTTGAGAAAATAATTCACAAGAGGCTCCTCCGTCATCTGGAGACTGCAGGGACCATCCCTGCCCACCAGTTTGGGTTTAAATCAAACCACTCTGCCGTCCATCAGCTACAGAGAGTTGCTGAGACCATTGTGGGGGGCTTTGAGCGGAAGCAGTACACCGTAGCAGCCTTCTTGGACGTCGCAGCTGCCTTCGACACCGTCTGGCACCAGGGCTTGCTCTTCAAATTAAAACAGACCTGGCCTCCGCAATACATCCAGAACATCATTAGCTCTTTTCTTCGTGACAGAACATTTCAAATAAGGGTGAACAACACACTGAGCTCCAAAAAGAAGATATCAGCGGGAGTCCCACAAGGTGCGATCCTCAGTCCACTCTTGTTTGATCTGTTCTGTCACGACATGCCAGAACCAGTCTCTGCAACCCTGGCGACTTACGCTGACGACACGTTGATCCTCAGTCAAAACATAGCTCTGGAAGCGGCCATCGACTCCCTACAAATCCAGGTGGATCAAATCAGCCAGTGGTTTGGAAAATGGAAGCTTAAGTTGAACGGTGGGAAGACGGAGGCGAAGGTGTTTGCTTTACGCCGCTTCTCGATAGAACACCTCAGAAGGCTGCAAATCGACCAACTCCCAATTCCATGGAATCCTAAAGACCAGGGTGTGCGCTATCTTGGAGTGCACCTTGACACAAGACTAACATGGCGCCTACATATCAACATAAAACTCCAACAAGCACACACACGACTCAGGCTCATCTACCCACTCATAAACAGGAATACACCACTCAGACACACATGCACATCCTTACTTTACAAAACACTAATACTTCCACTCTTAACCTACGCTTGCCCCGTATGGTTCTGCACTAGCCACACTAACATAACACGATTACAAACATTCCAAAACAAAGTCCTCCAGATAGCGGTGAACGCACCCTGGTTTATCAGGAACACCCAAATCCATCGGGAACTGGGAGTTGCTCCTTTTGCAGCCCACATTGAGAAACTCACCCGAAGCTTCCATCAAGGTCTGCCAGCCTGCTCTGGTGCGGTTCACTACAGTCTCGGCCAGCCTGTAGCTCGCAGGCTGCAACCAAGACTGTACCAAGACTTTTTGTTTTAGTTATAATTTTCTTGTTTATTTGCCCATTTTGTGTAAAGTACATATTTAGTACTGGTCCAAATAAAATGTTTTTTTTTTTTTTTTTTTTTTTTTTTTTTTTTTTTTTTTTTTTTTTTTAAATCTAACAAACTGTTCCTATATAGTGCTTGTGGGTTGTGTAAGAAGATTCTCAATTTATAATAATATATATTTTTTTCAAAGATTAATAATACATGCTTTATCAGAACTTTCGAGGGCGCCGGTAGCTCAGTGGTATGCGTGCTTGACTTCTGAGCTCAAGGTCGTGGGTTCGTAGCCCGACCGAGGGAGGCCCTTTTTATCTGGGAGGTAAAATAAACTTAAGCACGCCGTCCTTCGGATGGGACGTTAAGCGATGGTCCCGAGCCTGTACGATGTCAGGTACTCGTTAAAGACCCCTACCCTAGATGAATAAAAATTTAGGGTAGGCAAAATTTAGGACTCCCACAGTAGAGTCGGGCTCATGTCCACCAGAGTGACGAAAGAGCACTTTGGTAGTAGGCGATATGACCTTGTAGTTAAAGCCCGGGCATGAAACCTAACCTAACCTACCCCCCCCCCCCCCCCCCCCCCCTATATTTGGGAGAATGGCTGAATGTGATGACGTCATTAGGGGGTTCTAGATACACATAAAACATTTGGTGTCGAAGCATTCATTCTATCTGGAGTTATCATGTTCACAGATACACAGAGAGAAATGTTTTTGTGTTTTTAAAATTTTGTAATCATAGAACGTTGGAAAACATGAATTTCCGTTCTGAATTGCTGACCTATTCTATAACTATAAAATTTCATGTCGATATATTTATTCCATAGGACCTATAAGACTAAAAACTAATAATTGTCTTATAGAGTGACGAAAGAGCGCTCTGGTAGTAGGCGATATGACCTCGTAGTTAAAGCCCGGACATGAGTCATAAAACCTAACCTATCAGAACTTTCTTGTACCAACCACGCTTTTACAAATCACGCTCCTCCTCTTCCCCCATCTCAAATTGATTTCATACTGGCATTACTGGGTACCTATATGAAAGTAATGGTTTGTTTAATGTTTAAGTTAATTTTATAACAACTGAACCAATAAATACTTACAAATATATGAATGTAAAAACAAATTATTACAAGATACGTTTATAATAAGTAGAGTCATTTTTCAATTTAATAAAAATTAAGATTACTATTTTTCAAAAAAACTCTTCGGAAGTGTCTTTATCCCAACGATGTTTCGGGACGTTCTTACGTCCCATCATCAGATCCCATTGTGCGAGATATAGAAAAAAAAACAAAAAAAAAAAAAGCTAACTGTATTAATATATGAAAAAAAATTTAAATATAGATTAATACATTATAAATGAATATATGAAAAAGTATAAATAAATAAAAAAATATAAATGAATAAATAAAACAATAAGGTACATTGGACTGACCTTTAAGTTGTGGAGGAACTTTAATATAAACAGAATAATATGGTAAATCATAAGAAAAACAACTCGAGCTCAGACTATTAGGTACTGTCCTTATTGCTACAACAAATAGTAGGTAGAGGTCACAGGGCGCGGGTGGACCCTGTATCCCCGGATCTGCCTAGCCTCTTACTAGCAGTGGGGGCAGACAGAAGGGACAAGGTGCATATTAAAATTATAAAATTTTATAGGTCCAAACAAGGTCTGTGCGCTAAAAGAAAAGTTTCCCGTTTCAATTATTGCCGGTTTATTAGGTTCCTTAACTTCGCAGCACTGGCAAACTTTTATACATCGGCCTAACTTTATTTTATAGAGCCACAGTTTCCGCCAACAGATGATAATACCTTATTCGTAAAATGTCATTGGCCACGAATATCAAATGTACTGGAGATTTTTTAATAACTAACGAAACATTGTGTGTCCAAGCCAATACTATTATTGGTTTTGATGGTAGGATCCTGGTGGAAGCAGTTCTTGCAACACGTACAAAAACTACCCCCATTGGTAGGTTGTGCTGACACTACCGCAATTAACAACCCCAGTGGAGGAACCCCTGGGCACTCCTTGAGGGAGCGGGGATATAAACCGAAGGGTGGAGAGTCTATATCCAGCAAAGCGGAAAATCGGCTGATTTATTATGGTTATAAGGGATTATGGCACGCCCCTCGGGGGATCAACGAGTTGGCCCAAAGTGTCCTCATCGGTTCAACGGACTGGACCAAAACAGAATAACATTAGATGATAATACAGTTCGGGAAGTTTTTCACTTATACTGCAGTAAAATTAAATTATAAATTTATATTGTGTCAATATGAGGATTTAGGCGTGAAAAAGAGGTAATGGAATATAAACATGATGGATGTATTGTGTTATCTTTCCATAAATGAACACCATCAATACAAAATGTATGACATCCTTAAGAGGTATACAGGGTACCATACCGTCTTTGTTAAATACACTTCCGGAAGGTATCATCTAAAAGATAATCAAGTTACTGTAAAACTTTATTGATTATAATAATTATTGGCTATTGATGGTAACCTTACAACAATACAAGGAGAAGAGGACGCCGTTAGCTCAGAGGTAGCACGCCGTTCTTCGGATATGATGTTAAGCGATGGTGTACCATATCAGGTACTCGTTAAAATCCCCAACCTAGCTGGATAAACCTAGGCAGGTAAAATGTAGCACTCTCAAGTCCTAGTCGGGCTCGTTCACCAGAGCGACGAAAGTGCTCTCTGGTAGTAGGCGATATGACCTCGTAGTTATGAGTCACAATAACTAACTAATCTTGAGGGAGAGGGAATGATGCCAGGTGTTACCTGCTAGGTTCTTATTTATTATTATTTTTATTTGTTGCCTTTCACAATAAATTAAAAAAATGAATATAATTTTGAATAATAAAAAAAATTTAAGTTAATTAAATCTATAATTTCAAAAATAAAATAATCTACCGTATGGTTGAGTGAAGCTCTTAAAAAAATGAAAAACATTTGTTATAAATAACTCTGTAAAATTTTCAAACTACGTTACTTGCACCAATCCAAAAATCCAAAAGTCTCCCGGTGTGATTCTGAAAATAAAGATTATTAAATATTATGTCCCGATAACGATTGGCGCTTATCTCAAAGGTGTTGATTCGCAAGGCCTATGAGTTTTGAGATTTGAATTTCATTGAGAGAGATATGGGGAGTTAAAAGAAAATTAAAACATATTTACAAACAATATAACTTTAATAAAACTATTATGAATTTTGAAATTAAAAATGGCCATCTTAGAAATTATATGTACAAAAAAATGGATCATACCTTGGTGACGTCACACTTGAAACATATATACAATAAATTTTACTTTTTAACATAAAAACTGGAGTCCACACTCTCTCCACATCCCTTCAATCTTTTACCGGTCACTTTTACTCACTTTTAATTGTTTACTCACTACTTTTCACATATTTTAACAAAAAAAACAGAGACCAGTCTTTCAACGGTTCCACCTCTACCAGAACTCAACACAGACTGACTAAACTGCCTCCGCACGGAATTATGGGTAGCAAATTCGAGTTTCTTTTTTCTGTTGTCTCTTGTTTTACTTCTAAATATTAATATTTTTTGGTGTTTTCTCTCCTTTCTTCCGTTTCTTCTCTTTTCTAAATTGTCATCTTAATTTTTTGTAACTTTTATTTTTAATTTTGCCTTCTTCATTTCTCGAAAACAGTGTTTAAAGTTTGTGGTATACACTTTCGGATCACTTGTATTATTTCAGATGGGATCCGGCCTAGTTGATTCGATGTATTTTAGAACTGACCGTTTCTTCAAAATTTACTACTGGCTTTTCTTTCTGATGTGGGCAGTTTTTCTCTTCCTTTTCTTCTTTAATCTTTTCTTAATAATTAACTGTCTTTTCCTAAAAATTTTCACAACCTTCTACCGACTCGTTTTTTTATTATTGACCTTTTCTTAATTTTGCTTATAATTTCCTGAAATTTTCTTCATTCTTCTACTTTTTAGCTGTTTCATTTTGTTTCTGGGTGCTAAATTAATCCCTTCTGAAAATTTAGTTTCCTTTTGAAGTCGGTGGATCTTGTAATTATTATTTAAAATGTTTGTTGATAACTGTAAGGTTAGGCCTTCAGCCACCTTTTCTTCCTTTTAAAGTTATTCTTACTTTCTTCTTAAACTTGTTTTGTTCTTCTTTTTACTTTGATTTCGTCTTCTAAATTCGGTTTAAAATAAATGTATAGTGGCTTCTAAATCCGTTGCCTTGGCAACGGGCTTGTTTATATTACATTGCCTTCTTCTATTTTTTCTGGAACGAAAATTGTGTTTCTAGAATCACAATTTTTGTTCCAAAGGTTCCCTCTTCATTTGTTTTATCCTGGTCCTTTTTCCGCCTTCATCCACTCCTGTCGTCCTCCAATTGGTCGTCGTGAACCGGCACTTTTGGGTGTCTCTACGCTCACAAACCACCTCAACAAAAATTCATCTCGCACCTGTCACTTCACTTCATTCCCCACTGTCATTTACAACAAATTTACATTAAACAAAAAAAATTCTTTACACACTAATTATAAACTGAGCTCAGTCCTTTACAATTTGGACGAGCGGAAGACAAATAAAATTGTCTTTTAAATTTCATATATAAAAAAATATTGAACATATTATTATCTAAATGCAAACTTTACTGTAATTAATATCCTTTGGACATATGTACCAAAACAAACCAAATTTATATCCTTTGGACATATGTACCAAAACAAACCAAATTTATATTTAATTATAATATTGCCGCTTCACCACTTAATATCTTTTCTTACTTTCCATCCTTCTTTCTATCTTAATCTCAAAAAAAAATTTTATATTCTACTTCAAATCATAAATAAAAAAATAATAATTGGGTTGCTTTTCTAAATTCAGTTCCTCATTCCTCATCATCATTTTCTAAATATTTCTTCACATATCTTTGGTTCAAATAAAATTCAACTTCCTATGACATCTTCTCAAGTTACAAAATTCCCCCCTACAAAGTATAAATATTCCTTATCCCATTATTTCGACGTTACCTAGGCCTTCGCCCATTCCCTAACTCCTCCTATAGCTCAAAAAAAAACTTCAACTTCCTAATCTCAAAAAAAATCCCTAATAACTTCTTATATCATCGTAGATTATAATCCTCATATATCGTCGCAGAAAATGTGGATCCTCCCTTCCTTGGGTAGGCTATCTCACAAAAAAATAAATATCTAGCTATCTATTCTCTAATAGCTCCAACTTCCAAATAACTTCCTCAATATCTAAGTTTTCAGTAACGTCTTGTAAGTCTCAAAGAAAAAATTATCCCCATGTATTCGAATTGTTTTATTATTAATCATATTACATCCCCTTTTCTTAAACAAAACATATCTTGATGAAACTATTTATAAAATTCTTAATTCTTCCCGCGAATAATCATCATCTTTTCATTCTCTACCCTTAAAAAAAAATCGTCGACTCCGTATATATTAACTTGCCATCATATCCACCTATCTTTCTTTTCCTACGGTCTTACATTTTTCATTAAATCCTAATTCAATTGTTACATATTTAGTTCAAAACACAAAAAAAATTTTATAATATAATTATTTTAAAGTAAACAAATTCCTACATACTATCGCGATCATCCACTCTTAATCCTTTTATACTAGCATACATTCCTCTAAACCTAAATTAACACATCTACACTATATACAAATAAAATCATAAAAAAATGCAAAATAATACAAAATCCCCTCCTGTGTATTGTGTAAGTTGAGTAATGTAAAATGATTTCGTTTCTTAATGTTGTGTTGTCCGTACGGTGTAACATAAATGTATCAAATAAATCATAAATCCCCGAAATAATGTATGTTTTATGTGTATTAGCTTTGTCTAAATGTTTCTGAGATGGCTAGGTTCGATTCCCATAGGATCAGCTAAAAATCCTTCTCTGGCCCCCAGTTGGACCGTTCCTTCCAGATACTGACCCCCAATGCCAAAGAGAGGAGGCAATCTGCACTTCCTCTCTCCGACACCAAGCGACAGCTCCGTCGGGAACCAGTCCTGTGACTCGACATACAGGAAGCGCGTCAAGCTTCGGAGAGACCGGGCTAGTTCTCTGTCTACTGTTTTTAGGCTGAGCAAAGTGCAGACGCCAAATACTGCAAGAGAACAAATTGTCTCCGCCTGCTTATTGCAGGGGATCAATTAGTCTCCGCCTGCTTATTTACTACTAAAAAAAAACGACTACTCTACTTCATTTATTCTTCATACATTCTCGATTTAATTACGAAATAAACTAAACTCACCAAAAAAAAAATGTTTAATGAAAAAAAAAAAAAAACTTATCTAAGTTAACTATGAATCCTTTGGATGGATCCTTTTTAAATTCATGATCTGAGTCATCTATTCCATACTTCAGTTCGATCTAACTATCGACCCGGCTTGATCGATTCAACGAATGAATGAACTCCCGTTCATCACAACAACACTTACTGATAAACTACGTCAACAATTACTATTCTTAGATAAACAAACAAACATAATACTTCACAGACCCACATCAATCTCTAATATAAACATCTTATGACAACAGTCACAACAAAAGTATGTACATTACAAAATTCATCCATTCCTTTATCAATTCTAAATTTCATTCATCCAAAGTTTTCTGTCTAAAGTTTTGCTCAGTTCGTCTGTCTGTTATTGTCTATAACTCATTCGAGTTTCAAAAATAGTTACTTACTGTAAGTTCGGCTGATGCAATTAAATAATTACAGAGCCTTAAACTAATTGCATATATTTTTTTCTTAATACCTCGCCGTATAATGTCTTCAAATATCTTCCCCCCTTTACTAAATAAAATTTTGCGTAGTCTGTCTGTCAGTACCGCGTCATTTTTCTCATTTCCCCTTATTTCATAAATTTTCACTTCAGTTTTTCTGTATTGTATTCTAAAAATGTCTTCCACCTGGTAACTAGTCTCATGTAAATTCTTTCTTAAATAATTTTTCCATTCATGCACAACAGTCATACTATCATATTTTCTTAATTCTACCTTAGTTTGCACTAACTGATAATTCATTATAATTTCTCCCTTGGAAAGAAATTTTCTTACCGATTTTACTCTACTTTGGAAATTCCTTTTAACTGTTAAATCTGTCCTTTCACTTTCTAAGCTATTTCTAGAACTAATTTCCGAGACTATTTTGACTTCCTCTACTAAATTTTCTAAGTTTGTTTCTTTTTCTACTTCTACAGTTTGAACCTTTCTCTCTTTGCTCTTATTTTCAATATTTTCTACATTACTTTGATCTTCTATATTCTCTATACTATTATCACATCTTTCGATTACACTTAGATTTCTTTCGGAATTGCCTACGTTCCTACTTAAATTTTCCCCCATATTTCCTATGTATTTTTTACTTTCGCCAATCATCCTATTTAAAGTTGTCTCTATGTTTCCTAATTTGTTCCCCATTTCCCTTTTAAGATTCCCCATATGCCTATTAAGATTCCCCATATCCCCTCTCAACTTTTCTATATTTTGAGACTGCTCTTTCCTTAAATTTGTCAATTTTGTGTTCATGTCTGTTTTTTGTTCGTCCATCTTGCTACTTAAATTTGCTAATTGCTGGGTCATTAATTCTATGAATCTATCCATCTTGTCTGATTGCTCTTTAGTGAGCTTCATCTTAAATAATAACTTTAATATCTCGAATTCAAACAAAAAAAAAATTATCAATATGACTGTAAAAAAAATGTTGGTTCAATATTTTTATATGTATATAAACAAAAATTCATGTAGTATATTCCCCTCTCTCCCAACGAAACTCATATCTCCCCATGGCCTTGTTTTTCTGATTTTACTTATAATGCAACTTTAGGCTTATTTAATCGTTATTAAAGAAAATGTTTCGTTGACTCTATGCGAGTTATTTATTGATCAAAGAATGCAAAATAAAAAAAAACAAGAAATTATCCTCACAAGGAGATGCCATAATGAAAGGTTTTTATAAATATATTGACTTGATGCCTTTCACAATAAATTAAAAAAATGAATATAATTTTGAATAATAAAAAAAATTTAAGTTAATTAAATCTATAATTTCAAAAATAAAATAATCTACCGTATGGTTGAGTGAAGCTCTTAAAAAAATGAAAAACATATGTTATAAATAACTCTGTAAAATTTTCAAACTACGTTACTTGCACCAATCCAAAAATCCAAAAGTCTCCCGGTGTGATTCTGAAAATAAAGATTATTAAATATTATGTCCCGATAACGATTGGCGCTTATCTCAAAGGTGTTGATTCGCAAGGCCTATGAGTTTTGAGATTTGAATTTCATTGAGAGAGATATGGGGAGTTAAAAGAAAATTAAAACATATTTACAAACAATATAACTTTAATAAAACTATTATGAATTTTGAAATTAAAAATGGCCATCTTAGAAATTATATGTACAAAAAAATGGATCATACCTTGGTGACGTCACACTTGAAACATATATACAATAAATTTTACTTTTTAACATAAAAACTGGAGTCCACACTCTCTCCACATCCCTTCAATCTTTTACCGGTCACTTTTACTCACTTTTAATTGTTTACTCACTACTTTTCACATATTTTAACAAAAAAAACAGAGACCAGTCTTTCAACGGTTCCACCTCTACCAGAACTCAACACAGACTGACTAAACTGCCTCCGCACGGAATTATGGGTAGCAAATTCGAGTTTCTTTTTTCTGTTGTCTCTTGTTTTACTTCTAAATATTAATATTTTTTGGTGTTTTCTCTCCTTTCTTCCGTTTCTTCTCTTTTCTAAATTGTCATCTTAATTTTTTGTAACTTTTATTTTTAATTTTGCCTTCTTCATTTCTCGAAAACAGTGTTTAAAGTTTGTGGTATACACTTTCGGATCACTTGTATTATTTCAGATGGGATCCGGCCTAGTTGATTCGATGTATTTTAGAACTGACCGTTTCTTCAAAATTTACTACTGGCTTTTCTTTCTGATGTGGGCAGTTTTTCTCTTCCTTTTCTTCTTTAATCTTTTCTTAATAATTAACTGTCTTTTCCTAAAAATTTTCACAACCTTCTACCGACTCGTTTTTTTATTATTGACCTTTTCTTAATTTTGCTTATAATTTCCTGAAATTTTCTTCATTCTTCTACTTTTTAGCTGTTTCATTTTGTTTCTGGGTGCTAAATTAATCCCTTCTGAAAATTTAGTTTCCTTTTGAAGTCGGTGGATCTTGTAATTATTATTTAAAATGTTTGTTGATAACTGTAAGGTTAGGCCTTCAGCCACCTTTTCTTCCTTTTAAAGTTATTCTTACTTTCTTCTTAAACTTGTTTTGTTCTTCTTTTTACTTTGATTTCGTCTTCTAAATTCGGTTTAAAATAAATGTATAGTGGCTTCTAAATCCGTTGCCTTGGCAACGGGCTTGTTTATATTACATACCATGATCCATGGTAGATGTAGTATACCTTGAGATAAAGTTAACAGACAAAGGAACGAAGAGCGTAGTTCGGGCTGTTAGGAACGCTAAATGTACAGCAAGAAGAGCATTCTTGTGCAGTTAAGAGATGACACATATTTGCAGCTTATATTAGAGTATGACCTCTTCGGCCTAAGAGCATATCGCACAGCCCCTACAGATGTATCATATGGTAATGCGGGGTATGGTAATGAAACACGAGATGGACCACCCTAACACCGAACGACATATGCCAACTTTAACCTCCAGTAACATCTCGATTGTAATCTGTAAACGCATGTTTGGTATAAGAAAGTTCTCTTATGACCATATCATATACATGTATATATTTTTTTCTTTGTTTTTATCCTTTTCAATAACAAACTACCACTAATAAAAATATATTTTAAAATTAGTTGTATTGCGTTACAATTCAAACTTAACCGAAAAATATTTCGTAAGAAAATTCATTGTTCGTTCATTTTTAGGCGCTATAACATATTGATAAATATTGTTCCCATCTAAAATTTAAAGAAATTTTGAAGTTTGATAATGAACTTTTTTGATTATAATAATATTTCTTTTTATAGAACTAACCGTTTTCGGGTATGTCCAATAAACGTCTAAAAAAATGGGTTTCAAAACAACATTTTAAGATGGATTTCGGCACGCATCTCAGAAACCAAACAACCTTTGAAAATATTCTCATTAGGTCCTAAGTTAAAGCGGTATTTTGTAAAATATACTTGGACTCAAAAGTAAAGTGGTCTTATTTTTCGTCCGATTTCGTCTTCAGCGGATCTTCAAACGTGTAATTTCGTTGAAATTATGATTACAATATTCAAATGATGTTTTCATGCTCCATATTTTTTGCTAATTTGAGACCAATTAAACTCCATACTGTTCAATGGTAGACGTTTAGAAACTTTCTGCTTTGCCTATTAAAATGAGAGGAGTCAAGTTTGCTTGAAAACAAGTGGGGGTGGCGTCAAGGAGAGTTCAAGTTGAAAAAAAAAAAAAAAAAAAAAGCTTGCCAACTTTTCAAGACTTCGATTGACCCTTTATAAACCTTTCGACCATGTAAGGGTCGATATCGACCACTTTGTATCCTTGGCCTAAATTGAGTTGTGAAGCAAAGCACGAAACTCTTATATAATCATAAATCGCAACGAAGGGCGGATCCAGGATGTTCATCAGAGGGGGGGGGGGGGGGGGGGGGGGGTAAAATTTCGTTGGTTCAAGATTTGGATATTAAACCATATTCACAAAGGAATAGATAATTAAAATACACAATTTCTTTGTCAAACTTCACTATATATTCTTAAATACTCAACTAGTTTCGCCGTGTTAAGGCATTATCAAGAGTCACTTATAAACTGACAGAATTGGTTGATAGTGTAGAAGGTACAGTTATGGAGGGGGTTTTTAGGTAATGAGGGGGAATCCCTTGTTTTTGTTACTCTATACATACCAATAAACATATATTTACAGGATAATAATAAATATAAAAATAAAATATAGGTTTAGGTTTTATGACTCATGCCCGGGCTTTAACTACGAGGTCATATCGCCTACTACCAGAGCGCTCTTTCGTCACTCTGGTGGACATGAGCCCGACTCTACTGTGGGAGTCCTAAATTTTGCCTACCCTAAATTTTTTATTCATCTAGGGTAGGGGTCTTTAACGAGTACCTGACATCGTACAGGCTCGGGACCATCGCTTAACGTCCCATCCGAAGGACGGCGTGCTTAAGTTTATTTTACCTCCCAGATAAAATAAACTAAGGGCCTCGGTCGGACTACGAACCCACAACCTTGAGCTCAGAAGTCAAGCACGCATACCACTGAGCTACCGGCGCCCTCAAAATAAAATATATATATAAAATCTAATAAAGCGAATCTAACAGTAAAGTGTTGGTATTTATATAGGTATATACCTATATAAAATATATATACCTATATATATTTTATTTTAATATTTATTATTATCTTGTAAATATCTGTTTATTGGAATGTATAGAGTAACAAAAACAAGGGATTCCCTGTCATTACCTAAAAACCCCCTCCATAACTGTACCTTCTACCCTGTCAACCAATTCTGTCAGTTTATAAGTGACTCTTGATAATGCCATATAACACGGCGAAACTAGTTGAGTATTTGAGAATATATAGTGAAGTTTGACAAAGAAATTGTGTATTTTAATTATCTATTCCTAGAATGGAGCTTCACAAAGGAAATCTGGAAACCATAAATTATCATATTCACAAAATTTAGAAGGAAGAAGGACGAGGGGGCTTATATTTTGGCTGGTTTGACGAAGCGCATGAATTAATAATCATAATTAATGATATGACATAATATTATAATAGTAACAATCTGAGTCTGTAAACGAATGTCATTAAAGTGTGTGCGCAAGACCGCAAGAGGCCCTTCGCGCATCACTAGGACGTATTTATCAATTTAACGTGCATATTTCTTTATACTTAATGTAACTGACTTATGAGCCTCTGCTCTAGGGGGAGGAGGAGGGGGGGGTTATTATGCTTTACCCACCCCACTCCTCTTGATCGCAACGTGATTTCACTTAACTTTTTGTTAGGAACCACCTGAAAATTAAAATGTTAATAACGATATTGGCAAGTTTGTGATGTGATATTGCCAAAAGCGAATGTGATAACGTTGTGACTTGATTGATAAATCGTATCATGTAATAAGGTTTTGGGAGAGGTCCTCTGCTAAGGGAATTAGAGCAGACGCCAATGAGGGTAGTGGGCTCGATTCATCACCACCCTTACTTCACTTTAATAAGGGTGGGTCACCCAGTCTCACATAAAACTGACATTTCAATATTAATTAAACCAAAGACCTTTACCAACCAACTAAAAATAAATTGGTTTTACCCTCTTCATTCTCTTATACAATTTCATTAGGCGATATGATACTAAAGTTCCCAGTTCGATTCCCGGAGATATATGATGTTACTTCCCCAGTAGAAAATTATGTAATCGGTCAGAAATTCGGATGTTGGGTTTTCACCTGAAATTCATGTTTTCAAAAGAAAAAATAAATAAAAGTCTTAGAGAAAGAAGAAGAAGAGTTTATTATAACAGTCGCATTTACTGTGCTACAATTATACATACAATAAAGTTATTCAATCATCATCCTTATATACTAAATACTTATTTTTTTTATTTTTTTACAAATAGATATTTACAACTGTATACAAATAAATACAACTAGCAATAGTGCTAATAAAGAGATAACGACAATGTCAAAATGTCAAGAGGGGAGAAATCACCCAGTGGTGACACTCCCTAGTCACTGATTTCCTCTCATTTGTAACTAATCACTGTCACCATTGACGCTTAAGCCATCGTTGGGAAAGTATGACAAAATGGAGGGAATTATTGTGGGAACTAAGAAAGGAAAATAATTTTTTATACTTGGATTTAGTGACTTCAGTGATGAAAGGTACGTTAAGGTCAGTGAGAAAAGTTTTGTTGGAGACATAATAAGGAGCATTGGCTATTTGGATTGAAAGGATTGTATTCGCTGGAGATTGGAAGCCTTGGCAGAACCACAGATTTCAAGTCCGTAAGTCCATATAGGTTTGAGTACTGCGTTTTGTTTTCAAAATTAGTTTGGTTCTTTTGTCTAGTAGTCTTACTAAAAGTTTATAGCGTCTGTTAAAAAAAAGTCATCGGCAATGTACTTTCCCAGGACGAATTAATCGATTAAGTTGCCGCTCTCCCTCTAAAACTAATTGACTTACATAGAAGGGTTGTGAATCCTCATACTTACTAAATTGTGTGTTGATACATTCATTACGTCGGCATTACTAGTTAATAGGTGTCATCCTTATGGAGTTTTGAATTTTCGAATATTTGAAAAAATTTCATGTCAAGATATTCATTATAATGGCTGGGTGGTCCTTAAAAAATTCTTTGACATTGCCATACCTGAAAATTATCGATAAATATGTAAAAACGACGAAAAAAATTCTACCAAATTTTTAGAGTATGAAAAACCCGTGCCGCAAAAGAATTTTTTCTAGAAATAAATCATTAATTTTAGAAAAAAAGAGTATATCTTAGCAATATTAAAATCATTTAATTCTTAAAAAAAATATGTCCATATATATATTTGTATACCTTAGAAAATATTTCATCATTGTCATACCTGAAAATGGTCGGAATGCATATCAAAACATAAAAAAAAATGATACGAAATTTTAAGAATATTAAAAAACCGTGCCGCAGACAAGTTTTTAAAATAATAATTTACTCATAGTAGGTAATATAACTTTGTAGTTTTTTTTTTCAATTTTTTTATTATAAATCGAATTATATTCATACATAAAATTAAAAATATTCATTTTTAAGATTCCAGTGTTACGAGCTTAATTACTTTTTTGACGAGTTTTTTGAGTATCATCAAATCAACACAGCGCCATCTATAGTATATTTGGTTTTTATAAACTTGAACCTTCAATGTATATACAAATATATATATGAACAGATTTTTTCAAAGAATTAAAATGATTTGAATATAGCTAAGATATACTCTTTTTTTTTTTTCTAAAATTCAAGATTTATTCCTAGAAAAAACTCTTTTGCGGCACGGGTTTTTCGTACTCTAAAAATCTGGTAGCATTTTTTTCGTCGTTTTTACATATTTGTCGACCATTTTCAGGTATGACAATGTCGACGAATTTTTTAAGGAGCACCCTTGTAATGGTATTTATTAGAGTTTTGTGTTGAACCTCCCCCCTAATCTTTCCCTTCAATTTGGCCGATTTGACTGAAAATCTGTAAGTGTCGTCCTTATGGGGTTCGGGATACACGTATATCTTATCTTGTCGATTCATTATATTGGCAGTTATCGTGTTCATAGATACACGCAGACATACAACCATTTTTTTTACATCAGACTGTTTTCAGTAGAAAAGTCAACATCGAATTCCGCATGGATTACACAACTTCCCATGTTATCAGCCATGATTCCAATTGTAAGGAAATGTTGTTAAATTTTGCATTGCATTTCATGTGATGGGTTACCTTATGGGTTTGAAGAAGAGGAGCCCGAGGAGGAAGAAGTGGGCAGGAAAATGTAAAACTATATTAAAATATTGTTACTATTAATAAATTTGTATAAAACATCAAATATGTGAGGGATTTTAGGATATCATAAAAGTTGTTGCAAACCAATGGGTAAGGGTAAATTATAGGCAACAATAACTTCGAAAATGGAGTCACAGGAGCTGTTGGTGAGAAGGCAAGAGAGGATGACATGATTAGAATCAGCTGTATATTGAGGATCACAGGTTCAGGTTGGGAATATTGTTTAAATGACGTACAGATGGACGTCCTGTGCAACGACTTTAGTTTATAAAATGTTCCGCGAATATGATAGAATATTTTTGCTCCGATGATTTTTTTTAAGGGTTCGTTTTTACCACTTTTGTCAATGAAATAAAACCGTTCACCCATTACCTAATAGGCGGTGAACCATATTAATAGTAATACCACAAGGATAAATAAGGTTTTCCTACAGAGGGGTCGTAGTGTGCAGGGGTGGTAATATGGAGGGAACGCAATCAGCTCCTGGGGAAAGATGCATTGCCAAATAGCTTATTCCCACCTTTGCTTCTTACCCCCTGGGACCCACAATCTATCAGAAGCTTATTTCCCAACTTTCCAACAAGCTCTTTCATAATATTGCACCTGATGTCACAATTATTTTGAAACGAAGCTCTTTAAACTCAAGATAAATTTGGTTCCTAAACACGGTTCCTACTTGAAGGTTCGCTGCGTATAGGCCATAAGTTCGAAGCCCAACATCCGCAGTAATACGGTCTATAGATGTTTAGATTGGGTCTGTCGAAAACCTGTTGCGGATATCCATATCAAGGGATACGAAGTTAAATCGTATGTAAAGTACCTATTGATCAAGATCTCGGGTTGGAAACCCGGCCGAGGTCTTTAGGTTTTTTTCATCTGGAATGGGACGCTAAGGGATGGTCCCGACCCTGAACGATGCCAGATACTCTGTAAAGACCCCACTAAATTTAGGGCTCCCACTGAATGAGTCAGGTTCATATCCACCAGAGTGACGAAGGAGCCCTTTGGTAAGGGGAGGGGGAGGAAGAGTGTTCTGTACAAAGGTGGTTGGTATAAGAAACTCTACGTCACATATTTTGCTATTATGGTTATTACAATTCTATGTTCGAATCTAAAATTTAATAACTATCCATTTATATAAAGTGTAAATTACCTTCATACATACATTTTTATGACATACCCTTTTACGGTTTAACGGAAATGAACATGATGATTATTCTCATAAACTTAAAACGGTAATTTAACGATAGGTCACCATTCTTCATATCACAAAAATATTATAAATAAAAATATTATCTCTATTTTATTCCCAATAAATCCTGTAAGTATGAAATGTCTTTTTTTTTTTGGAGAAAAAAGTTCAGATTTTTTAAAGCTATGTATAAGACCATGAGTCTTCTTACATCGGTGACATAATGAAGGTTTAATTTATGGTTATTCCATTCTCTTCTCATCATTTATCTATACCAGCATATAAAGTGAAAAATGTTATTTATGTATTTGAGAATTATCTAAAATTACTTAACCGATTTGGATAATTCTTTCACCAAAAAGTAAAGAAAAAAAATTATATGTTTAAAAAAAAATATTGTCTATTTCACAAAATATATATATATGGCAGTACTTTCGGTATTGCTACTATCTTCAGCCACCACTTAACAAATACTGGTATAGTCAGTATCGGATTTAGCAGGTCAGCCATTAAGCATTGGCTACGTTTTAGACTATTTAAACACAATCGCTGAGTATTTTTTACTCTGTAAGAACGAGGAATTAGTTCATTAAAGAAAATCAAAGATGGCTGGAGAAACCCCTAAATGATCACAGTATTCTCTACTACGAAATTTTGCCAACCAAATTGACTTGAATACCACAATTGAATTATTTGCTGAGTGAAAAGCAAGAAGAGGATTAAAAATTTCTTAAAGATTCTCATTGCTATTTTGGAGTTAAACAAAATGTTAGCTTTGTTTTTCAAATCAATGAAATAAATGGATTTTACAATCAAACATATATTTTTTCCATAAAGACTGTGATAAAACTTTGGAATAAGTACGAGGCCCCGGAGAGCTTTTGCAGACTGGGCCTTTTTTTTTAAATCCGCCACTGGGTATAGTATTTGTTAATTCGTGGCTGAAGAGGGTAGCAATGCCGAAAGTACTCCTATATTATATATAACTATATATTTTGTGAAATAGACATAAGTTTTTGAAAAACATACGTTTTTTTTCTTTACTTTTTATTAAGTGTTTCACAATATCTCTGCGAAAAATGTTAGGTATAATTCTTTCATCGTTGGGAAGCTTATTTTTTTCTGATGGACATAAACTATACATAAAAGTGAAGCGTTGTAGGTGTAACAGCTATCCGGTGTCATTTATAGCAAGGCTGCCAAAATCGTTGAAGATACATGAAAAGGTCTAAAGGAATTGCTATACAATAAAACGTTGTACAAAAAGTGCGCGATGTTATATACCTATCTATATCAGATAGGCTTCAATAAGAGTTTTTATTTCTATATATAATGTAGTTTGTTCCGTGTATTTGTAGCAAGTTGACACAAAAATTGAACTGAACTAATTTTGATGAAATTTCATGTAGTATCTTTATAAGCCCGATTGAATCATAGGCTACATGGTGTCCCAAAATATAAAATTATTGCCAGCTCTTTAACGGTTCATAGGGGAAGTTATGTAATCGGTAATAGTTCATGTTTTCCGACCTCAAAAATTCTGTGTCTGTGAACACGATAACTCCCGATAGGATGAATGTATCGGCAATTTTATATGTGAATTCAAAACTCTAATAGGGCGACACTTATCAATTATCAGCGGAATCGGCAAATGGGAAGATCAGAGGGAGGCTCAACTCAAAAACGCTAATAACAGCCGATGTAATGAATATATTGACACCAAATTTAGTATGTGGATCTAGGTAAGTCAAATGTTGTATATATCATAAACGATCGACTGGTTTTGGAGGCGGTCATTCACCGACGATCTTCTTTCATCATTTTTATGAAGACAATAAAGACATTTAATAAATAAATATTGTTTGATTTTTATCATTCTACTTTCCATGTCATGATATTGAAATTGAACCATCGATGTTTTGAATCAAGTCAAAGTTTTCTGACTATCGATAGTATGTTTAAATATTATATTCTATGGCAAACATCGATGGTTCTATTTTAATGCTCATCCCTACATGAGCCATCTTCACATTAAGCCATTATAGATAAAATGTTCGTTGTATGTTTCAGGATGGAAGGAGGGCTGGTTGAAGACCCCGCTCCGCCTATTCTCCGCCGTGACCCAGGCTGACCCCGGATCTCTTGCGCAGGTCTGCTTCGATCCTAACTAAATGCCATCTACATACAGTACAATAATATCTATTGCAATGTACTCTCCATTCGCTCTCGTCTCTTTTTAATTTTTTTTCTAATTTACCAAAACGACAAAAAAATGTGTCAAAAAAATCATCGGCAATACACAATGCACAATGCTCTCCCTCCAAAACTAATCGGCCATTTGGGCTAAAAAAATGTTGACTTCTGAATCCTAATATTAATTATATTTTGTGTCGATACATTTATTATATCGGCAGTTATTAAAACTTTCAGGGCCCCTCGTCTGATCTTCCCTTCACGGAGAAAAATATATTCTTGCAGCAAAACAAATTTCTTCTTGCGGCAAAAAAGTTTTATTATGTATTTTGATTCGGTGATAGGGAATAGTATACACAGGGGCGTAGCCAGGGGGGGGGGGGGGGGGGGGCTCGCGCCAAAGCAAAAAACCAAGATAAAAATTAAATAAACAAAAAAAATAATTTTTCATTAAAAATGGATTGCTTGCAAGTTAGGATCTTCAAATGTCCCATGCGTCTGATTCCTAAATCAGCAATTAGCTGTTACATAAATGCACATGTACAAAACAAGTCATATTGAGTCATTTAATTCTAATAGCACAGAAACCACAGCGTGCATTTTCTGCTGCGGCGCTTTGCGTTTTTGCTGCTCATGTAAGATCAACTTAAGTATTACAGTCAATGGCTACCTCAGGGGGAGCTTCTAGAGGTCCGAGTCTCCCAAATTAATAACAAAAAGTTTGCAACGCTAACCACGGAAACTGCGAGCTGTGCCCCCGGGAGTCTATACCCCCCACCCTTGTAGCCGAACTTCCCCCCCCCCCCCCCCTCCCACTGTTCAAAACCGTGGCTACGCCCCTGAGTTTACACCAGTCGGTGATAGGGTATAGTAGACACCAGTCGGTGATAGGGTATAGTAGACACCACTAAGTGATAAGGAATAGTAAACACCACTAAGTGATAAGGAATAGTAAACACCACTAACTGATAGGGTATAGTATACACCAGTCGGTGATAGGGTATAGTATTCACCAGTCGGTGATAGGGTATAGTAGACACCACTAGGTGATTCTCTCGATGAGAATAGAGTTTTACCACCCAAGATATACAAAGTATGAGGGATGTTCTTTAATTTATTTCTGTAAGATAATGTCAACAAGATATCTTCTTGCCGCAAGAATATAGTTTTCTCCGTGTTCCTTTCGGCCGATTTCGCAGAAAAATTATAGTTGCCGTCCATATATAGGATTTCAAACTTAAATATATAATTTCGTGTCAATATATTCATTATATTAGGATTTCTAAGTTGTGCCCCACCTCTGATGCCATCCCCCCTTCCCTCCGACTGATTCCGCTGAAAATTAGTTCTGAATTTACATATGTAATTTCATATCAATACATTCATTACAAAGGCAGTTATGTGTTTTTGCTAAGCTTCTTCAAATTTCAAGCTCCCCCTCAATTATCACAAACCGACACAGACAGTTTTTTAAAAAAATTATTGGTATCAGGGGTTCAATTTCCAGTGATAACTTAACATCAAATTTGTGATTACATAACTTTCCCTATGACTTGTATAGCTGGGGAATTAAAACAACATACCGACGTCTAAAAGAACTTGGTAACCAAGGGTCGAAGCTGCTGCTCACGAACTGCTCACCCAGTGGTGAGAACTGCTCGATATGTTCCTAAATTTAAAAAAAAATCCTCTCCGCCCATCTTGTAAAATATGTAATGACATGTTTGACACTAATACATACGATCAAAGGCCAGGCTTTCTCGACATCATGATGAAAATTTATCAGCATCCCTCGTTGTGTCATGGACCCAGCCAAAACACAACATGGCATTGGGAAATCAAAACGAATTACCTCTAATAACGTCAAATATCCTCGTATTAGCAAGAATCAAAATTATACGATTCTGCCTTGTATTAGCAAGAATCAAATCGAATATCCTCGTATTAGCAAGAATCAAAATTATACGATTCTGCCTTGAAATATTTTTTTTTTATCAGATGCATGCAAAATTTCCATTAGTTTTATCACGAAAGCACCTCTCAAGAAATGGCAAACAGGTCACAATCAAGAGTAGGTTTTAACTTTTCTTGACCGTTAACAAAATAAATAGCTTAACAGAAAAAAATATTGAAAAAAAAAAAAAAAATGACACTTCCACAGAATGATTTAATCTATAGTTGCCTTCCATGGGGGCTTCCGAAACTTCATACTAAATTTTGTGTGAATACATTCATAACATAGGCAGTAATTTCAGTTTGTGAGTGGAACCTTCCTCCTCTAAACTCTCGTCTTTTCGGCAGATATCTCGGAAAATTAATAAGTGTTGATACATTCATTAAATCGGGATTTTCAATTTTTTTTTATAATTAAAATCACGCAAGGGATTGGAAAACATGAAATTTTGGTGAAAACTCAACAACAAATTTCTGACTGTTTTCTTATCTTCTCCTATACTTCGCATAGCTGAAGAAGTAATGGTTTTAAATAGAAAAACATCAATCGAAAAATTAAAATCAATCATTTCTTTCTTTACCTCTTGTAAATGTTGTTTGTTATTTAATAAAAAAAAGTCCAGAAAAAAAAAATATATAAAATGACAAAAGTACTAGTCACAAGAAGTCGAAGAATTGAGCATTAGGGTGGAACAAAAATGGCCTTTTAAAATTTTTTTTAGTTATTAGTTTGGTAATAGTGGAGAAAAGTTGCCTTTTAAGTTCAAAAAGAATAAAAAAAAAAATTGGTTGCAATACTACAACATCTTGAGGTGCCGCAAAGAGCTTAAAGTTTGTAAAAAAATTGAAAAATTTTAAACTTTGATATATTATTTTTTATGAATTTCTCGTACATATAATGTTACAAAAGATGGTTTTAAATACATATATAAGCATTAGAATTGGAAAAAATTATTAATTATAAAATATAATAAAAATAAAAAAATATTTTGTAATGTCAAACTTTGTATTTCTTACTTCTGTATCCTTAATGATTACAAATGTTACAGCTGCAAAATGTTTGTTTCTACTTCATTGCCACATTAAACTGGTCCTTGCGGCACCTCAAGACGTACTCCAATATTTTTCATATTTTTAATTTATCTTATCTACACTAAAAGGCAACTTTTCTGCGCTATTCCAAATTAAAAATCACATAATCGAGACAAGCAAAAATCTTTGAAAAAGTTCCAAAAAAGTGTGTATTTATGAAACTTTAAGGTCCTTGCGGCACCTCAAGACGTACTCCAATATTTTTTATTTATCTTATCTACACTAAAAGGCAACTTTTCCGCGCTATTCCAAATTAAAAATTAAAAGGTGATTTTTTCGTTCCTATTGAGCATGCCATGCACAAACAAAGAAAATAATTTACAATTTAAATTAAGTAAAGAAAGTAACTGGGCATGTCAAGCCAAGATAAAATAAGAAACATTTATTTACGTAAGAAGAAAAAATTGAAAAGAGAATATTAACTACATGCCAAAGAGATCAAATTAAGAAATGTCAATGCTTATGGTAGTATAGAAAATAAATAAAATAAATACAATGTCTATTCTGTAGCGGATCTGATAGGCACTGACAGATTCGAATATCAGATGCTTCGGATTTGTTCTTCCATTTCGGGGTTTGAATCTAAATACTTTTAGATAATATTTTGTGTTATGTTGTGTATCCACCATTCTCCAGGCGGTTGGCAATAATAAGTTTGTGAACTTCGCGTTCTGGAGCTCTAGGCCGATGGGACTCCAGAAACAGTGTAGGTCGACATTAGACAAAGGTGGTTGAGGATGTGGGGGAGTACATTAGGATCGCGTGAAATGAATGAAGCCAGACTCAGCTAAAAATACACTAGTAGTGCGTTATATTGTCGTGTCTCTATAGTATGATGGTACAACTAATAGTGATGTGAACCTTGGGTTCGGGAGCTCTAGTGCGGTGGGACTCCAGAAATAGTGTAGGTCGACATTAGACAAAGGTGGTTGAGGCTGTGGGGGAGTACATTAGGATCGCGTGAAATGAATGAAGCCTGACTCAGCTAAAAATACACAAGCAGTGCGTGATATTGTGGTGTCTCTATAGTATGATGGTACAACTAATAGTGATGTGAACCTTGGGACTCCAGAAATAGTGTAGGTCGACATCAAACAACCCTCTCATGATGGGCCCCATCAGGATAGATTTTTGGAAGGGGCCATGGACGGTATGTTTTTTTTTTACTTTTTATATTATTTTAAGAAAATTTATAGATTTTTTTTTATTACAACGAAACATTGTTTCTTGAAATATTGTCCTTTACACAAGAAATTTATACATTAAGCATTACAGGTCAGGTTTAGTTAGGAATAAACAATATTTGGTAATACAATGTTTGCCATATATGAATTAAAAACCCCAAAAGGACGAACTCATTAATTTTCAGCGATATCGGTCGAAGAGAAAGTAGGGTTTAGGGCAGGGGGCTCAAGTAAGAAACTGTAATAACTGCCAGTGTAAATTTATCGACGCTAAACTTGGTAGATTTAGGGCTCCTATGTAAGTCAACTATTGAATATTTGCGCAATGTTAATTTACTAATTCGTTCTGGGGAAGTACATTGTCTGTGATGCACCGACGTCAATTTGGAGAGGTTCGGAAAACGTGAAATGGGAAGTAAATGATTAAATAATCAATCTTCCGACACTCAACTGGTTCTATAGCCTTTAGGATAACTGAGGTTGTCCTATATTAATCTTAGGTTGTTGTGGTTTCTACTGAATAGTCTAAACCAATGAATGAGTTCGTTTCTCTATTTTAAAAATAGTGGATTTTGAGCGAGACAGCGTGGAGTCAACGATATTTTTATCCGTTATATATACGTCCTGTGTTACATTGACTGGGACTCATAAATCTACAAGCCATCATAAATCTTTATGTTATAAAAGACGAGCGTCACCAATTCTAAGAAAACTTGTTATGTTGAATGAACTTGAACAACATAATTATGAATTTAAACAACACCAAATTGTTTTTTTGTTTTTTATTTTTTAATGTCATTAACGACTAAACTCTCATAACAAATGTCATCTAGAGATGACACTTCGCGAAAACATAGCGGCACTAATATCTCTTTCAACCTTGATCCTGTGAAGTTATGTAGGTCAAATACACTTAAGGCTTACCACAATTGATTTACTTTTACAAAAACATCCTGGTTAAAGAAATCATAGACCCTCGTCAGTGGCGAAATATGCCTCTTCGAGAGGAATAATTCGTAAAAATTAATTAAAATAACATAAATTAGCGCTTATGGATGTATGGAGAACTTTATTCATACTAGATTTCCATAAAAATGTATCATGTATATATGTATAATAAATCTGAAATTATTTTATTTTAATATTGTAAACATTTGTATTTTAAACTTACACTATTTATCAATAAAATATTTGAAGTTCAAAAAAAAAACTTGGAAATTAAGTAGTTTTTTTATTTTGAGTTCTGAATTACAACTACTAGTTTTAATTAGCAAAACAAAATGTAGAAAGGTAGACTTGTCTTCTTTTATGTTTATTATTTCGGTGTTGCTTGTTTGTTTACAATGCAGTGGGGTTGGGGAGCATCGACCTTGAAATACCGGGGAAATATTGTGTTCAATCCGCCTCGCGCCCGGACCCCCAGGTACATATTTCGTATTTTTCTGTTTCCGTTTCATCTATTCATCCTATTTTGAATCTGAAAAATGATTTGAACTCATTGAACTGTCTACTTTCAGCGCCGTACCTGTAAATTTTTAAAAAAATGAAAAGATAACATGTAAAAAAATAAAATAAAAAATAATATTAGGATTTTAAAATTTAACAAAAAAAAAGGTAGGTAGTGTCATATCAATTCTACATTAATTTGGAGTACAAAGGAAAAAAAAAAAAATTGTCAAAATACCTTTAATGCTTTTCATTAAATTTAGCGCGCGACGTGGTGGCCGAGATGAGAACTAAAACCGGGACATTTAACCTTAAGACTAGCCTTACAAGAGCTCTCACAAAAAAAATTAATCAAAGTTAGTCATGCCGTATCTATAAGACGTATGATGGCCAAAGGAGTAAGTAGTTATAAATTATATTCATGCCCAAGAGAAAATCATTTTTTTTTACCAGCCCGTGCATAAGAAACGAAATTCGATATTCATTTTTCACCACAATGATTCAAAAAATGAAAATAAAATATGCCTATTTGTGTGTATAGACACACAAATAGGCATATTTTATGTATATAGATACACAATAATCCTGATGGAATTACTTATCGATAGACAATTTAATATGTGTATATAGAACAGGTGATAATGAAAACTCCCGATGTTATCACGGCATTCAGTATGTAAATTCAAAACCCGAAAAGCACTATATCTATTAATTTTCAGTAAAATCGGACAAAGAGAATTGTGGAGTCAGGGGAAAGAGAGTTGCATTTAAAAACTCTAATATCTGCCGATGTAATGAATCGACACAAAATTTAGTTTGAGGATTCAGAAGTTCTTATGTAAGTCAAATATTGATTTTTAGTCAAAACTTTCGATTAATGTTAGGAGAGAACGAGAACATAGTTGATTAATTTGTGCTGGGGAAGTACATTTCCTGTGATTCACTAACTTTTTTATTTTAATTTTATTTTTAATTTTATCTTTTATTTTAATTTTATATTTTATTTTAATTTTATATTTAATTTTAATTTTATATTTTATTTTAATTTTATCTTTTATTTTAATTTTATATTTTATTTTAATTTTATATTTTTCTGAGCTTTGCTTTGGTATCGCCCATGATCGCTGACCTCTGTTTGTTTTCGTGACTCAAGCCCACGGATTTACCTACAAGCAGGGGCCTGCCCAGGATTTCGGACGATATAACATATTTATATATATACATGTGTATAAACATAGTTAATAGTTTACATATTAATTACAAAATTAATTCATGTTTTCTAGCTTTTGATTGTGCAAGCTTGTTTAAAACATCAGAGCTAATCCATTCAATCTGTCTTGACTAGTACTATTTCTGATATAGCTTTTCATACGTCTAAGGGTTGAGAATGACCGTTCACTTGTTGTTACAGAGACTGGAAGTGTGTAGCTTCTGTAGAAATAAAATATTTTCGAACTGCTTTCTCTGCCCAACGTCAAGCTTCACCAGGATCCGCACGACCACTAGTAGGAAAAGATTTTATGTCAATAAATTATTCCATGCAAATAAAAATACTTTTATTATTTACATAAAGGACAATTTTTTTATTTATTTCTGTGGGATTGATCCCCCATGGGATATTGACCCCCTAGGTACTACTAGATAATATACATCGCCTATTCCCAGATGGTTATTCGCCTCCCTTGACATTGCACAGTTGGCGGCGATAGCTTACAGGTGGTGTTCTAGTGTTCTACTTAGTACAAGATGGCGGGTTCGAAACCCGGCTTTGGATGCGATGTTCCCAAGCTCATGCTGTCAGGTACTCGTTAAAGAGAGCGCCATGGTAGTTAAAGCCCCGGACATGAGTAATAAAAAACATCATACAGTCTTGGGACCATCACTTCATCCGAAGAACGGCATGCTGAATGTGGTTTTACTTCCAGTCGGGTTCCAAACCAAGGATCTTGAGCATACTAGACAAACACGCTAGCTCTCTGCTACCGGCAGCCTCTCGTCACTACTGTTATTTCAGTCTCATTGGACTGGATGAGATACAAATTGAAAGCGTTGCTCAAAGACGTTATTACTTTTCCGAGGCCGTCCGTCCTGAAATAGCCCGATAAACAGGATTGTTCTGTAATGTCGTTTATGCTATAATGTTTTGTTTTCCTAATTAAGATCTTTCCACTTTTAGGCTCCAGGCTCCAGAGGCAAATTCTTTCAGCTTTTCCCATTTCCCTCTTCAGGTCCATGAACAATAAGACCGATTAAATTTTCCTCCTAACATTTTTAACGCAATTAGAAAGTGAGTAACGTCAGGTTTTGTGGCCGCAATTACCTGTCGAGACGCTGCTGGGGGGGAAGATAATTAAGTTTTGACTTTTCTTCAAGTTCCTTGTCACTTTTCTCTCAAAATCTCTCCTATATTTAACAAATGCTAGAAAGAGAGACCCAACACATATTTCTTCAACTTATATCGTTCACATAGTTTTATTTTAAAAAAATATTTTAATATCAACTTATTTTTACATGTACATAATATAGTCTTTTTTGTTTTTTGTACCCGATGCATCATTTCGACCCATTGGGAATCTCTTATTATTTCTTGTACAGACAGAACTATACAAATTTATATAAAACATATACATACATAACATAGAATAGATCTGAATAACATAATTTAGCACACCAATAAATGAACAACATATACATACATAACATAGAATAGATCTGAATAACATAATTTAGCACACCAATAAATGAACAACATATACATACATAACATAGAATAGATCTGAATAACATAATTTAGCACCCCAATAAATGAACAACATATACATACATAACATAGAATAGATCTGAATAACATAATTTAGAACACCAATAATTTAGAACACCAATATATTTAGATATAATGGGTGGGATAGTGTAGACATCCAGGGACCTAAGCATTCAATGCTCTTCAAGTTCTATAATGGGACTCCAAAAGTTTGCCTACCCAGGTTTATTTAACGTAGGGGTCTTTAACGAGTACCTGACTTTTCACAGCCGTTTTAACGCCCCCTCCGAAGGACGACGTGCACAAGGTTTGTTTCATTCCAGATTGTATTTCTTTCTACGCTAGGATATACGGTTGACGATATGAGATATTTCAATAGTTTTAGTATATAAAGTGCATCTTCAGAGTATAAAAAAGTTTTAATTTGGGGTATTCATAGGTAAGAGAAAGAGCGTTTTTTTATGAATATTCTCTGCAGCTTTTCGACCTCATTTATATCTTCTATATAGCTCCCATGGTAAAAAACTGCAATTATTGTTCAAACATTAGGATTTGGATTCCCTCTAAGGACTTAACGAGCAAAAATAAATTATATATAACTTACCATTAATACTTCACAACAAATTTGAGCCGCGTTGTGTGTTCAAGCCAGAAGTCGAGCATAGTTAGCCACTGCTCCTTGAGTCCAATTTCAGGGAACGTTTTTGGCACACTTTTTAAGCTTAGCGTAAAAGTTTTTTTTATGACAAAAACTACTCTCTTACAACTGCTCGCCAAGAGCTCATAACCATAGCCCGGATTTTCATCCAGTCAAAAACTGCGAAATATGCCATATAATATGAAGTAAAAACCATTATATTATGCAGAAAAAATGCTCTAAATATGCAATAAAACAGCTAACATATTCAAATATATTAATGTGCAGTAAAACAATTCCACAAGTTCTGAACTGAAAAAGAAATTAGAGTAGGAAATTCAAAAATTAAACCTAAATATGACTTAAACATTTTATTGAATTTTTTTTTACACCAAAATATGATAATACAAATTTGGACAGCCAAAAACAGCAAAATATAAACGTAAATTAATACCTAATCGTATTTTTAAAACAAGAAAAAAGAAACATAATTAAAACTTTAAATAGTCAAAAAATAACCCATTCCCCGGTCGCGCTGCGCTCAAAAAAGAAAAGGAAAATTACAAAAGTGGTCACTTGTGTTCACATGAAAATCAATCTGTGTTTTTCTTTCACATAGAACTTGTCTTGAACAATAGTTGCAAAAAACAACTTTTCCATCAGTTCCAAAAACTGTTATATATTTGCAATTCAATGCCTCGGTCCAATGTTTCAATTTATAGGAAAATGGTGAACTAGCTTTCGACATATTTAAGAGGAAAAAAAATGTATACAAACTTTCATACTGAAACTAACTATGAAACTGAAACTGAGTGTCGTGTGTAAGGGCAAAAAAGAGAGATGGAAAGCCGAGAAATGATACTCCTTATTCGAAGAAGTCATTTACTGAGGGCTACCGTTAATTTTTTTGGAGAATATTATGTTTAAATACATAAGATTGTAAACTGGAATTTCATTTCCAAGGTTGTATTTTAATATTTTTATTTCTAACACTTTTTTAATTTTTTTTTTTTTTTTTTTTAAACAGGACAATATTTGCACATATATGTACATACAATATATACATAGAACAACCTTCCAGTATATATACAAACAATACATACATAATATGCTAAATAAAACTAAGCTTAATTGCATCTAAATCGTGAAGATATTTTTTCAACTATTTAAAAAAAGAAGGCAAACAAAATATGCAATTGCATAAAAATCCGGGCTCTACTCATAACATACTTAGCATATCTAGGATACGCTCTAGCATATCGCTACACACTCTCCATTTATCAAAAACTTCAAAATTTGGATTTAGACAGTGTTAACAGATATGACGAAAATACATTAAACTCTCGTAACTTAATGAAGACTGTTATCTGAGTAGCAGAATTACGTACTAGGTAAAGCTATTATGTGTTCTCATTACATCATTTAGGGACGGTTCCCTCACTTATGTAACAGTTAATCACCAATCACTGTCACAGATTACACCAAAATGGGTTGGTTCCCGCCCTGAATCTTCTCACATTCTCACACACTATGGAAATCCACTCTGCCTTTCAACCAAACTGTTAACCATTCTTAATTGGTTTTAGTTAGTTCATCTTATTATAATCACAATAATGAGCAGTAGCCGTTTTTTTTTTAAACAAGTGTAATGATGAAGAATTAGGGAAAGATTTTTTTTTTTTTTTAATGAAAATCTTACTCCCCCCCCCCCAAAAAAAAAAGAAAAAAAAAGAAAACGTACTGTAGTAATCTTATGAACGAAGCGAAGGAGATCATTCGCAGCAAAGTGAGTACGCACCAGAATTACGTGGCAAAGGGAATATGTGAGTTTTTCTGTAGAGTGATCCAGACTGGCTCTAGTTCTGACGGGGTCTTCACTTCGTTGTCGTGTTTCCACACCATGCCACAACTTTTTTTTTACAATCTTTACACAATATATGTATATAATGAGCAAATATTATAGCGATATACATGAATAAGTGTCTATGTGACATGACTAGAGAAATAAGGAAGCGTTGACACTAGAGAATAGTAAAATCTTTAAACTTAACATAATATGAGATCTCGAGGCCATCTCCTATTCAGACGGCATGGAGGAATGTCAGGATGGGATTGAGAGGATATGACTTGTGCAAATGGGTTTTTAGGATGGGATGAAAGTATATTGTGGAAGGTTAAGAATCGGGATTGGATTAGTGCCTAGACGATTGGGATGTTTAGGTCTCCATAAAGTAATTTATTGGTGTCGTAGAAGAGAGCATTTACAATTCAACGGAGAATTTATGACTGGAAATCTGATATGTGGTTTTTATTAGATTGTTTGGCCTTTTGTATCCCTTAGTTCGAGGTCTACCTATAGTCGAATTCATCTATGTAACTACTTGAAAATTTTAAAATAATTATGATACAAATTTAATTATGATAGGGAAATTAATTAGATTTAATTGAAATTGGCAACATTTCAATCGGATCTCCTACCTCTGTCATAACTGTATTCCACTTATCCCATCTCCACCAGTTGCAACCAATGAATTAAATTAATTCCTGTCATAAATGCAGTATTGCGCATTGAACATATTCCTGAAAAGGAGTGAGTAAGTCTGTGATTCCTATTAGGGGAATTGTAATGTTCATGTGATAACAATTATGCATATCAGAAGAGGTGAACAATTAGCAATTAGTTAATTAAATTGTTGATTACTATTGATGTTGACAAGATCTATTCAATTAAATAAAATTAACAATTTAACACGTTGACTGCCAGCGCTGTTTCATACAGCAACGCTGCCAGGCCAAGCCGATTAGATCTAGTTCACTCCTCCAGGCCACGCCAGTTTTTTTTTTTTATTCATATAAATTACCACATAATAAATGTTTTCTAACATTTTTATGCAAGTTTTAGCGCTCCCCATAAACAAAATGGCGTATGTATCAAATTGATGTGGCCTGGTGTTGTAAATTTTCGAATTTTTACAGCCAGAGGCCACTTGTGTACATTTTAAACAATTGTCATTTCTGAAAATTTAGGATAAAAATACTGGACATATTATTTTATTAGAAATTTATTTTTAAGAAAAACGTCAAAATGTAAAAATGAACATACCTGAACCAACGTCACAATCATCACTACCTTCTAAAATTTGTCTAAGATGGTCATCTGTAAATATTCGTCTTCTCATAGCCATTTTAACACATTCACTAACTAAAATAGCTAAATAAACAGTATTTTATAATTATTTTTTATATAAAACAAACCTAACCTAAAACCTAACCTAACCTATATAAAACAAAAAAACAATTCTCCAGAAATGGAAGAAGAAAAACATTTTTATTTGGACCAGTAGGTACTAAATATGTACTTTACACAAAATGGGCAAATAAACAAGAAAATTATAATTAAAACAAAAAGTCTTGGTACAGTCTTGGTTGCAGCCTGCGAGCAACAGTCTGGCCGAGACTGTAGTGAACCGCACGAGAGCAGGCTGGCAGACCTTGATGGAAGCTTCGGGTGAGTTTCTCAATGTAGGCTGCAAAAGGAGCAACTCCCAGTTGATAAACCGGGGTGTGTTCACCGCTATACGGAGGACTTTGTTTTGGAATGTTTGTAATCTTGTTATGTTGGTGTAGCTAGTGAAGAACCATACGGGGCAAGCGTAGGTTAAGAGTGGAAGTACTAGTGTTTTGTAAATGTGTGTTTGAGTGGTGTATTCCTGTTTATGAGAGGGTAGATGAGCCTGAGTCGTGTGTAAGCTTGTTAGAGTTTTATGTTGATGTGTAGGCGACATGTTAACAACTTCTAAGTTGAGAAACGCGGACATATTGTGGAAACTTGTAATAAATAGATAAAACAAACTTTCTGGACTTGGAGATCAAAATTAATAACAAGAAATTCGAATTTAGCATTCACAGAAAACCGACTACAACAGACACGGTAATACACCCATCTTCTAACTGTCCTTCCAGTTACAAATACGCGGCCTTTTATTCCATGTTCCACAGAGCCTACTCCATTCCAATGACCCAACAATCAAAAGATAAAGAACTTAAGATTATTAAGGAAATAGCCAAAAACAATAGCTACCCACAAAAAACAATAAATAAAATTGAAAAGAAGGTCAAAAATCATAATTTTAGGAACAAACTGACCAAATTAGAAACACAAAATAAAGTTTATAATAAATGGGTCAGCTTAACTTACCACGGAAAAATTTCAGAAAAAATAGGTAAAGAGTTGAAAAAAGAAGGTTTCAATATCGGGTTTAAAACTATCAATCCCATAAGCCAGTGCCTAGAGAGAGGTAGGGACAAAACAGATATTGAAAATAAAAGCGGTGTTTATAGTCTAGAGTGTGCGACGTGCAGTCAATTATACATTGGATAGACAGGACGTCGTTTTAGGGAAAGAATTAAAGAACACACGGCCGAAATAAAGAACCGAGGAAACCGTTCTACATTCGCGACCCATATAATTGACAATAGCCACACTTTCGACCCATCTACAGGCATCAAATATCTCCATTATTGCCCAAAAAGCAGGCTACTTAATAGCTTAGAGCAATTAGAAATAAATAAAGCTAACAAAAGGAACATTTGTATGAATGACCAAATTTATTTCAACTATTCCCCTTTGTTAACAGCCTAAACCAGTTCTGTTTCCACATATATGTTTGTATTATCTGTTATTAATATTTGGTTCCACATATATGTTTCAAGTTATCTAAATCTTAACATTATTATTAATTTTATTTCTATTTTTATTATTTACTTGTATTTGTACTTATTTATTTGTTATTTTTCCACGATTAGTCTAGTGACATTGTTTTATGTAAATTTAGAACTAGGTTTTGTTAAGAAATATTTCATGAGTTAGCTAACGGTACAGCCGGGGGACTCCCAAGTTTTAATAGCCTTTGACCTGAGATGTATTTGAAGGGTCGCTCTCTGCAAACTGACTTAGTTCATAACTAGACCTGACGATGGTATAAAGCCGAAACCGGTAGTTATATATGTATATATATCTTTAGTGGAATAGACAATATTAGGCGCCATGTTAGTCTTGTGTCAAGGTGCACTCCAAGATAGCGCACACCCTGGACTTTAGGATTCCATGGAATTGGGAGTTGATGGATTTTCAGCCTTTTGACGTGTTCTATCGAGAACTAAAATCTCCAGAACTAAAATACAACAATACATTTATACAATAATACAATTTATATACTTAAATTGAGGAAATCTAAGCGTCGATGACCGCAGCCAAGAAGATGGATATAACATTGAAAGAGGTTATACTTTTTTTTCGCGGGAATTTTGAATGCTGATCATTGTTTGTGGTGCGGAGAGGCCATCCAAGGTCAACTCTTCATTTGAACTGCCTGAAAACAATGTATTAGATCTATACTAGAACCCTAAACCATCCATATTTATTTGTATCAAATTGATACATGTGGCCTGACAGCGACGAATCGATATGCATCATATTATATACATATGTTAGTAGGCACTAAATGTATCATATCTATAAATATGGCGCTCAACGTGTTAAAAAGTGATTGGCAAATTGGATTTTGTCCAACTTGACGTAGCGTCCATTTGAGATTATGACAACTCCGATTTTATCCATCAGAGAGCAGATCTAACAACTATCACTTCTCCATTTAAGAAGTAGTACTTATATAATAATACTTCGCCCGGAGTAACTTTAAGTAGGTTTGTAACTTTGAGGAGCGTAATAACGTTATCTCCCTGGTTATAAGTTGCATGATTTTCGAAATAATAATAATAATAATAATAAACGTCTTTATTTCTTTTTATTTTTACAGATGTACATAATAATAATAATAATATTGATAGACAATACTTATGGTCAAATTGAACGTCTGAGGGGTTATCTCTCCTATTTCTACTCGAAAATACACATATATAAAAGTGACAAAATAAAAATAAAATAATTCAAATACAAATGCAGTAATTTACGAAATTAACTTAAATGATACTTTGAAAAAACTAACGAAAAATGAAAATAAAAAACATCTTCCTGTTTATATATTATTAATAATTAAATTCTGAAACTAGCTCAAATCTATAATTCCAGGCGGCTTTGCAATAGTTAATAAAACTTTTGTAATTTCGTCCGTTTACATATTCATTAAACTGAACATAGCTTAACTCTGCTTTACTAAAATAAATAAAACGAAATTCTTTTAAGATGGGGCATACGGCAATAAAGTGAAACACATCTTCATCTTGCTTGTTATTACACATGGAGCAAAGTTTGATTTCCTTAGTGCAAGAATTCTTATTTAAATAAATAAGTTTTTTACTTTATTTACCTTACTTTATCATTCCCTTTTATTCCGCCATCCAAAAACTCAGTTATATTACATTACAGTTATTACAAATAGATTGCACTTCGTTATACCAAAATATCTTTTTATCAATGACATTCCTCGCATGGTTTGTTCTTATATTGTCTTGTACACCTATGAATTTTGTGTATAAATCAGTATGTGCTTAATGATCGTCAAACCTTACTGGGGAAGTCTAGTGTTATAGGCCATTATTCTGATTTTTTATTTTTAAAAATTAATTCAAAATGTAAAGAAAAAGCGAAGTCTAAATTGGCTTGGAAAAAAAAAAAATTTTAGAGGTTGAATGAGACATAACAGCGTTTTTCACTTCTCCCTGAAAGAGGGTAGAGAAAGGTGGAAAATGAAAGCCGAAAATTAGATAAATGAAAAGAAAAACCTAATTCTTTCTCTCCCGAACATTTTTATTTTTTTCCAATTTTAAGCGTTATCTCGTTTTCAGCAAGGGACTAATTCGTTTTTAAATGTATATTGGATTAAATAATAATTGTTCGAATTTCAATTACTGGATTGATTGGAGTTACCAGAGAGAAAATTATAATATTTTGAGAAAATTTCACGAAAACTGAGTATTTAGTGTCTGCATATGTTTTTGCGATCTATGTCCGATATAGTGGAAAGATAATAAATATATATCGATGAATCACCAGCAATCTACTTCCCTAGAACGAATTAATCAATTAACTTTTCGCTCCAAAACCAGTCGACTGAGGATTTGCGATAATATTTGATATTACAAGTATGAGTTCATCAATCTTTCCATCCAATTCATCAATTTTCTGCCACAGGCTATTTAAATCATATATGTAGATGCTTAACAACGATATATGTTTACTGCTTCGTATAATTCTAGTATTTTTAAGTAAATTATTAATAAATTTACAGCCTATCCTGGTTGACGGGGATTTAGGGGCTTCTAAATCCTCACACTAAATTTTGTGTCGATACATTCATTATATCGGCTGTTATTGGGGATGAGCCCCCTTTGATCCCTCCTTTCCTTCTGCCGATTCCGCTGAAAATTAATAAGTGTCGTCCTTATGGGGTTTAGAATTCACATATGAAATTTTGTGTACATACATTCATTCTATCGGGAGTTATCGTGTCCACAGACACATAGAATTTTCTTTTTACATTTGTAGTATAGAAGTCGGAAAACATGAAATTCCGTTGAAAACTCGGCATCGATTTTTCGATCGATTACATAATTTTCCTTATACTGCGTATACCTGGGGAAGTAATAAGAACTTGTTTAACGTTTATATATATGTAGTTTCCCAAAATTATATATGTTTCTTAAACTTCTCTGGGATGTTCCACTGTTGGTTGTTTCCGGCATTTCTTTCAGAGGTGTCTTCTTATTTTTTGGACAATATTTCGGGACACTTACACGTCCCTTCTTCTGGTCACTATGAACCTGATGTTCATAGTGACCAGAAGAAGGGACGTGTAAGTGTCTCGAAATATTGTCCAAAAAATAAGAAGACACCTCTGGAAGAAACGCCGGAAACAATCAACAAAATTATATACATATAGTTGTAGGTACACTAATATTTATTAATTATTTATTTATTATTTTATTTATTTCTTATAGAATAGAATGGTTTTATTTGTCGGCGTTCAATGTCCTAGATTTTTGACGCCGTACAAGTGATTAAATTAATTATAATTCGATGAAGTGACGTCTTCATTGAGGATAGGACGGCTTAGATAGACGAGTTGTCGTCTCCGAGCATCTCATATAGGTTTCTTGTTCGTAAACCCAAACTTCCTCATATCCAGGGCACTCCTCCAGGATGTGGCTTACTGTGAGAGGCCAGACCCCACACTTGCCACAACCCGGGGCCGTCGCCCTGTTGATGATTTGGCCATGGGTTAGTGTGGCCTACATGGAGCCGCATCAGACATACCTCCTCCTGCCTCTTCTGTCTTTCGGAGCTTTGTCATTTATCAATATTTGTTTTGATGGACCTAAGTTTATTTGCTAGGTCCATGTTAGTCCACACAGAGGCCCAGCTCTCTTTTATTTTGTGACGCAGGTAGATCTTCAGGTCTGGTATTGCCGTCACTACTTTTTCTTCTCCAGGCAACGTTGCTGTTTCATTTGCCACTTTATCTGCTGCATCGTTCCCTTCGATTCCCACATGTGAGGGGATCCAGCAAAATATTATTTGTTTTTTTATTATTTGTGCAATTTGCAAGAAGTTTTTGTATTTTATATGCAAGGGGGCAGCGGCTGTTAAGCTGTTGAATGCTCTGAAGAGCGTACATGGAGTCACTACAAATCATGTATTTCCGACCTACATCGGAAGTGACAATACCCAATGTTTCAGCAACGGCGCCCAGTTCTGCAGTGTAACTGCTGCAGTAGCTTTATTTCTTCTCTATAGTGTGTACTCTACTCTGAACCCCGTTTCTTTAGTTTTTTAAATTTCTTGCTATTATATTTTCTTATGTGTATGTTTAAACTAAAATATATGTAACAATCAAAATATCCCATTAAGGCAGGATCTCTACCCCCGTCTCTAGGGGATAGGGACTCACAGCCTTAGGTAGTCCCAGGTAACCTGAGAATTGAATAAATATGATAACCTAGCATAGTAAATGCCACTTGACGATGACATAAGCCGAAACTGGTACACTTTATGTATATGATTTTGTTTTATGAATTTTTAGCGATTACTGATAACTCCCCCCCCCACCCCAGTTGTTATTTCTAAGCAATATATATTGAAAGATAAAGTTGCTGTTTTTATGTGTTACTTTAATAATCAATTTGAATGAGGATTTCACCCTTTTTTTGTTCCATCTCGGGGACTCCTGGCGGCCGCCAATTCAATCATTCGTCAAATAATGAGCAAGGTCCTAGCTTCAATGTTGTAAACAAATAATAATAATAATGAAACACTGCTAAGAGGTATTCACTTCATTCACTAACTTCAAAATTTTGAATAGAAAAATTAGATAGAATTTGATGTGAATCATTATACGTTGAACCTCTAGGTATTGGGCTAGTAATTTTCCATTAAAATTCTGAATTTTTCAATTTTCAGTTTTTAATATAATTTTCTTCAGTAAATACCAGGTTGTGCTAATATGTGTGTATTGTTATTGGAATGTTGTGAGCGCTCTACCGCAATAATTGTAGCTATGAATTTGAAATTTGGAGTGAAGAGGTCATATGTGCTTAGACCTGATTAGATTTTGGCCGAAATCAGATGAAAATTGAGACCACTTTGCTCTGAGGCCAAAGTACATTTTATCGTTTATGTTTATGAGCTAATAAAAAATGTTTTCAAATAAAAGTTGTAGAGAAAATTGAAATAAATAATTTATATGAAATATGATTTTTCGCAGGTCGTCCAGTTTTTGAGATAGATGCTGAAAACCGTCTTGAAATGTAGTTTTCAAACACAATATTTTCGTCCTATCAAAAACTTTTTCCTTGCCAACAATTATAAAATATTTTCTATTATTTGTAACTTTAATAAAAATTACGAAAATTAAGAGAAAAAAAATGCGTTGAGGCCATTACAGAACTTTCTTATACCAACCACGCTTACAGATCACTCTCTTTCCCCCTCCCCTTCTCAAAATTATTTCATACTGGCATTACTGGGTATATAAAGTAACTCTCAGAATTATGCTGTATAATGACACAAAAAAATACCGCTGACGTCAACTTATTTCTTTCATACTACCAGTATCACCAGTATGAAATGATTTTGACAAGTGGTAGGTGGAGAAAGTGTGATCTGTAAGCACGGTTGGTATAAGAAAGTCCTATAATAGCTACATCATATTTTTTTTTTTTTTATATAACCGAATAGGATTTTACATTCAATATGGCAGCCGTGGGGATGTTAAAAATATACTTTTAAAAGCCAATGGTAGGAAGAATGAAATGAGAGACTAGAAAAAAGATAGAGATGGTTCGGTTCCCTTGTGAGTGGCTGGAAGTTAGACAGACGCACGTGGCCAGTTTCCCATACAGACAATAACAGGCGGGGAACAATTGTCAAAACAAAGGAGAAAGGGGTTGTTGGGGGTGTCCTGGCTGCTATGATAGGGGGAGCCACTGAGAAACCGATATTAAACAACAGTTAGCAACAAAGGAGCAGGTTGTGTAACATGTGCCCTCTTCTGTGGCATTCTCGGAGAGCTCCAAAATGGCGGACCATTGTTTTTTGTTGCCGAAATAAAAGTTATTTTGAAGTACCCAATTTTCAACTATGCCTCATCTGGTCAAATTGATGTTGGACTTCTGGAAGTGGACAGTGGTGTAACTATACTCGAGGCAAGGTACGCCCAATTTTTATTTTTTGTTATGAAAACATCTTAACTTAGTAATCTCATGCTACTGTGGCAAAAAAAGTTAATCATAAACGTTTTGCTCCCCCTTCAAAACCAGTCCAACGTTCTCTCTAATATTCAATAGTTGACATACATTGGGGCTACTAAATCCTCATACTAAATTTAATGTCGATAATTTTATTACATCGGAAGTTATTTGGGTTTTTGAATTGAGCACCCTCCCCTGATCTCCCCTTTTCTTTGATCGATATCGCTGAAATTTTACAGGTTTTGTCCTCTTTGGGTTTCAAGTATGAAATTTCATGTCGATACAATCAATTATAGGGTTATCGTATGGGGTTTTGAGTTCACAAATGACATTATGTGTCTATACATTCTTTCTATTGACAGTTGTTAGAGTTTTTGTGTTACGCCTCCCTCTAATCCTCCCTTTGTTCGATTTGGTTGAAAATAAATAGGTGTTGTCGTTGCAGGGCTCTGGATCGTCATATAAAGTTTCATGTTGATACATTCATTCTATAGGGAGTTATTGTGTTCACAGACACACAGAGTTTTTTTTTTTATAATCTGGAGGTCGAAAAACATAAAATTTCGTTGAAAACTCCGAATCGAATTTTTGATCGATTACATAACTTCCCCTATACTTCGCTGGAGAAGTAAAATTATATTTAAATGTTCTTAAAAGACTGTTTATAAACTTCATGACTATGAATAAATCATTTTTGAAGGATAAAAAGATAGAAACAACATAGAATGGGATGAAAACGCCTTAGGTGTAAAGAAAAATTCTTGGAAGATTCCAAAGAGAAAGAAAATAGAAGCCGAGGGGGTATTCAAGTTCAAACGGTAGGTACAGAGAATACATAAGATGGACGTGCTCAGGTAAACTTTATGAAACTATACCAAGAGAGAATAAAGAATTTTTCCCTTCGGTTTAGCTTGAATCATCATCCCCCAAGGGGGAAATGCGCCTTTGAAAGAAAATGTCTGAATAACAACTCGACAATTTGGTAATGAAAGTCTGTTTGAAGTCGGATTCAAGACAGGGCTCTGTGGGGTAGCGGATAATGATGTAGCCACTTCCGCAAAATTTACTTCAGTTTATTGTTATCAAAACAGATGTCGAAGGGGGGAGCCCTGATGGGCTCTTCTACTTGATGGAGTAATAAAAACAATAAACTCCATAAGGGGGTGGGCCTTCTCCAATAATAAAGGATCACATTATTATTACAATATTTTCTTTGGTAATTGTTCGGAATTGGATGGGGCTCCTGGTGCCGAGTCGTAATAGAATTTTTTAAATATTTTTTTCAAGCTTTATCTGATAAAACTAAGTGAAAAATGAAGGGGAAGCAAAGAAAAAAAAAAAATCTAGTTCATAAAAAAATGTATTTCTTTATATAAACATATGTGGTATATAAACCATATAAAGCTTGATAAATACCTTTCCTTTTTCCGGTCAAGAGATCAACACGTAGCCGTGATCGGTCTGCGATTATAAACACTATGGAGGCCCCATTAAAAATACCATCATTACCCACCGATTCCTCATAGTTTAACCAACATAAAAATACGGCATAGCAGGGAATATAATAGAATAAAGGCTTGAAAAATAGGAAAAAAACTCGAAAAAAGGGGGAGATACTACGTTTTGTTGCAGTAAAACAATGCTCGGTAAAGTCAGGCCTTGGACTTGCTCCGTTTTGCCACGGTATGGCAAAAAGAGGCAGCCATTTTTGTAGTTACAACCTTTTGCAATGGAAGATGCTTGGCGTTTACTCCCCTTTGCAATAGTACATGATTTTGAATCGAGGATTAGAAAGACTTTTACCCGATTTTGAAGTATAAAACCTGTCTTGTAGGACGTGTAACAGCGACCTTAATAGAAAGGTACCAAAAAATCTATTTCAGTTTTTTTGGACATACTCCCATAATTGGGCGACTCATATAATATGTCAACTATTCTTCATATTTCAAAAATTCAGTTGATGTATTCGAAGAAATAAAATTTTGAACCTCTCATCGGTTCTTTTAGTGAAACAGTCCAGGTTCTCCTGATATAGAGAACCCCCATGGGGGAGTGTAAAATAATAGGTAAAATAAAATATCTAATTCACATATTATATCGTTTATATTGAAGAATAAATGTTCTTCATGAACTAGATATTTTTGTTATGCTCCCCCACATGGATTCTGTATATCAAGAGAACTTGGACTGTATCACTAAAATGACCGGATTTTTGAAATTCTTACTGTGGTTTACAATTTTATGCTCTTATCCTAGATTATTTCATTTAATATTAAGTAAAATAGAGGGCGTCGGTAGCTCAGTGGTATGCGTGCTTTCCTTCTGAGCTCAAGAACGTGGGTTCGAAACCCGACCAAAGCCCTTAGTTTATTTTATCTGGGAGATAAAATAAACTTAAGCACGCCGTCCTTCGAATGGGACGTTAAGCGATGGTCCCGAGTCTGTACGATGTCAGGTACTCGTTAAAGACCCCTACCCTAACTGGATAAAAATTTAGGGTAGGCAAAATTTAGGACTCCCAGAGTAGAGTCGGGCTCATGTCCACCAGAGTGACGAAAGAGCGCTCTGGTAGTAGGCGATGCTCATGCCCCATGAGTCTTAAAACCTAACCTAACCTATTAAGTAAAATATGAAGAATGTTTTATATATATTTATTTATTTTTTCTCCCCCTTCATTTTTTACTTAGTTTTATCACATGGACGGCGGGGCACCAGGAGCCCCTATTCCGAACAATTACCTTTTCTTTTATTAATGATACTAATTCAGTTTTTCAACTCGGCTAGCTTGGAACCCTCAGACACTAGGCGAAGGCTTCGAATAAACATTTCAAGAATTACACTACTTCGATAATTTAGGGATTTTTATATTTGTTTATTGTCTTTCCTACATATTACGAGGTTAGCTTCTGTTCACTGTGTTCAACAAAAGAAACATTCTTGGGCACGAGAAGAATTTCAAAATACTGGCTCTAAGGAATAAGATATAAAAACATATTGGAGAAACAAGAAAGATGAAGGATGCTGGAATAATGTGTTACAGTTCCCATTCTGAACCTTAAAACGGCTGCCATAACATGGACAAACGACAGAGAAGGCTGATCTTTCGAAGGGTCCGACCTAATAAAACGAGGGCAATAACTATAAAGGTCTGATGAAAATGGGAACAGTAAGGACGAGCAGTCATCGTATCGTAACATAGCTGTCAATTTCCACGACATTTCATTTTAGTATCTGATCCAGAAGTGGGTCAGCATTAGAGCCCTTTCATATAAAATTTGAATTCCAGAGCTTAATTCTTCGCTGTTTTTCAAAAATACTCAAAATGATCTATGGGTGTGAAACCTGGACCTTGACCTCACATCTGGAGGAGCGTTTCCAGACATTCCAAAGCCTTATGACGCAACATGATCGCTCAGGTCCAAGGTGCCAGATCACGAGGAAGACCACGGCTGAGATGGACTGACCTGGTGAAGAAGGATGTCGTTTAACACCATCTGGTGACCTGGCAACCAGTGGCGCACGACAGATTGCGGTAGAGGAAGCTGGTTTGGGCGGTTAAGGATCTCCAGGGTCCGTTGCCAACGAAGTAGCAGTAAGAGTTTTTTTTTTTTGAAACTTCTGTTCTTAGGGTTTCTTGTGTTTCAGTCGTTTATCTGCCTATTTTAGCCTTTATCTCCCACTTGAAAAATCGTGGCTACCTAAAATCGGGGATGTATTTGTGGTTTACTGTCAGTTAAGAACGGAGCTTAGTGTAGTGGTTATAGAAAACTTTTTGCCCCGCGTGTCGCCAAGAAAATAGTTTTCTCAAAAACCATATAAAAATTTATAATAATATACTCGTATTATTTTTTCTAGATTTTAGTATCAAAACTGCTTGCGTCAGGACGTTGGATACTCGCTCTCTCTAAAATCGTCGCTAATGACGGCAAAAATCTAAAGAAAAAAAAAATAATGGTGAATATTCTCATGAAGACATAAGATTTACAAAAATATATTAACAATTTTCATAAGGACTTAGAAAGAATTGAGGATCTAACTAAATGATGGGTGCGCGCTTAACTATTTATTTAGTTTTACCTTAATTTATTATTTAGTATATATTTATAGTTTTGTACGTAGTTTACATTATTCGACAAAAGGGGAGAGGGGATTAGGGGGAGGCTTAACACAAAATCTCTAATAACTGCCGATAGAATAAATGTGTCAACACGAAATGTCATATGTGTGCCCAAAACTCCATTAGGACAGCACCCATAAATTTTCAGCCATATCGGGTAAAGGAAAGGGGGGAGATTAGGGTAGAGTCTCTTAATTTAAACTCGTATAACTTACGTTGTAATGTGTTGTTGTAATTTCATATGTGCATCATTTGAGACCCCACAAGGACGAAACGTATTAATTTTCAGTGAATTCGCCAGAAGAAAAGGAGGGAAGAGAAGGACACAACTCAAAAATCTGGGGGCGAAAAGATAATTGATTAATTAGTTCTGGGGAAGTACATTGCCGGAGATTCTCCGACGACTTCTTAAAGATAAGTAAGGACGTCACATTAACTGCAATGGTGATTAGCGATCAGTAATCTAGAGATTCCTATTCTGTACCAAATAACCATAAATAGGTTATGGTTATTGGAACAGAAAGGGAACCTGTAGATTACTGATCGCTAATCACCATTGCAGTTAATGTCACGCCCTTACTTCACAGCAATATTTTTTCTTTGGTGCATGATAAAATGAAAACTTTTATGCTGGAGGAGTGGTGAACGAAATAGCAAAATCGATAGAGATTTCCATGCCATTTCCATGAAGTAGTCACGCACTTTCATTATTCTCTTGGTAACATTATGTTATTATACCTAATCACTATTAAAATTACACGGTAATTGAGAAAATAAGCTTCAATTTCAATATTCAGCATATGTATTAAGTTTTTTAAACTTTATGGTATGGTATACGGGTATTCCGAAACATTATTAAATTTCAGATAAAATAGTTTATTGTTGTAATTTCGGTAACAAAATCTAGTAACGAAAAATTGACCGGAGAGTCCGTTAATTTTATGAGAGAGGTAGTGGGGCGCCAACAGTGATCCAATTTGCATATTTTATGCATTAAATTCGGCTTGATCTGGATTTGACGAAAATAAACATACTACTCAAGGGATGTTGATATTTAAAGTTTTTGCCTGACCATGCGCTTTTGCTTAATTGTACGTACAATTAACGTACTTTATGTACGTAAAAGACCTTTATAAAATGAGCGTAAGTATCGTAGTATATGAGCATATAACTATTAAATGTTAAGAGATTTTCTGATTTGAAACAACTTCTCTACTGTATATGTAGGTAACTATATGCATGTTCAATATTACATTTAAGTGAATCTTTAAAATTATTTAGATTTACATTATGTTTTTCATTTTTTTTAAATAAAAATAAATTGTTGTTAATTGAGAAATCAATTTTTTGAAACCTTCTCCTTTAATTTTGTTATGTATAGGTGTTATATATTATAAATACACACTTTTTGGCCATATGGTCTCCCTTTCTACATTTATTATTATTCTTCCACCAGAATGTCAACCCTATTTCGTCCCTCGGCACATTCTCAAGTATTCTTCCTTAACATTTATATGATTATTTGTTTATTTCCAGTTATAAAAACTTCCTCATATATTATCACACCTCACTCGTTCCTCCATTCCACTCCCCTATAATCAAACATGATAAGTAAGTACTTTCATCATTTCTCACAAAATATCTATTATTCCCAATATGTCAAATCTTAATATAATTACCTTTTATTTGAGGTCCCATTAAAACTAACACCAAAATCTTAGGGTAACCTGAGGTTAAGGTTTCATTACTATCGATCTAATCTATATTTATCAATATTTTTTTATGTCCTACATATTCTATTTTTGCTTTTCAAAAATCCCAACCTATCAAATTGATTGTTATATTCCCCTTGTATTTGATTTCTTATGCTTTCTTCAATTTGTATATCCCTGATGACCATATGGCCAAAAAGTGTGTATTTATAATATATAACACCTATACGTAATAAAAATAAATGTAAATCTAAATAATTTTAAAGATTCTCTTAAATGTAATATTGAACATGAATATAGCTACCTACATATACAGAGAAGTAGTTTCGAATCAGAAAACATCTTAACATTTAATAGTTATATGCTCATATACTACGATACTTACGCTCATTTTATAAAGATGTTTTACATTTTTAAAAAATGTTGTTTATATTGTTTAAATAATAATTTGTTATAAATAATATATAATTATATAATATTATTACTTCGGATGGGACGTTAAGCGATGGTCTCGAGCCTGTACGATGTCAGGTACTCGTTAAAGACCCCTACCCTAGATGAATAAAAAATTTAGGGTAGGCAAAATTTAGGACTCCCACAGTAGAGTCGGTCTCATGTCCACCAGAGTGACGAAAGAGCGCTCTGGTAGTAGGCGATATGACCTCGTAGTTAAAGCCCGGGCATGAGTCATAAAACCTAACCTAACCTAACCTATAATATTATTATTTAAAATATTTTTTACTCATACATTGAACGTTTTTGAATGTTCAAAGTTATTTTATAACCTCATATACTCGTACAGCACTTATGCTCACCACATGTTGTACACACTTAAATTAAACATTAGACAATAGGACGGAGTCAGATCAGATCATTTAAATACAACTTGCCCAAGGTTGTATGATTATTAATCTAAATCCAACTTATGCCTAATTTATGGTAAAGAAAGTGGCATTTGGACCACTGTGCGTCGGTGGTGTGGATGCCAGCACACGCAACGGTTCATGTTCGCCGTATGGATTTAAAAAGTTCGGACAAAACTGTTTTGTAATCTTAGATGCTAAGAAATTCATGCTTCTCTCTCTTTAGCCACGTTTAATAGAAAAAAAAAAGAAATTTAGTGTACTGGTTAAGTATAAATCAGTTCGTTAATAAAAAAAAAATAAAAACTATATATACGTATTTATTTATTTAATTTATTTTTTTATTTTTCATAATGTTATTACTGATACACTCTCATACATTTTCTCATTATTATCATAAATTACAAAGACATTTTGCCCTGAAGATATCGAGAAGTGGCTGATATTTACTTCCAGTTCAGATAAATGCCTTTCCTTCATAAATTATACATTTTAATTGAAAATGTTACAGAATTTTAAAATTTACCCAACCAGAAATTTATATATTTGAATTTAGGGGTTGAAATGATGACATGAGAGGCTAGAAGGGCGGTATTGATCCCCTCCTTGGAGGTCGACCAATCAGACCAAAGCAGGTGTAAACCTACCTACAGCAGCTACTAGGAATACTAGTGGCTGCTAGAAGCAATACTATTATCATTTACTAGTAATACTAGCTTTACTCAATAGCAATCAATACTAGCAGGAGACAAAACTGACTGAAACGGTTATAAACCTACATCAGCTACTAAGAATACTAGTATCATTTACTAGCAATACTAGCTTTACTCAATAGCAATCAGTACTAGCAGCAGACAAAACTGACTGAAACGGTTATAAATCTACAGCAGCTACTAAGAATACTAGTATCATTTACTAGCAATACTAGCTTTACTCAATAGGTAGCAATTATTTCTAGCTAGTAACAATATTAGCATCACTTATTAATTACTTATAAAGTTTCTTCTTTAAGAATTTACATGGAAGTTTGGTATGGGGCCTCGCACAATGGATTTCAGGTATACCAAGTATGGAGGAAGTAATCGGTCAGAAATTCGATGTTGATTTTTCAACGGAATTTCATCTTTGTCAACCCTCTGTTTCTAAAATGAAAAAAAAAGTCATACTGTGCGTCTGTGTGTCTGCAAACACGATAACTCCACCCTCCTTTCCTTTAGACAATTCGACTGGAAATCAATAGGTAATATGGAGTTCTAGATAGACATATAAATTTCATTTTGATATATTCATTCTATCGGTCGGTATCGGAGTTCGCAGTTCCACAGACAGACATACTTTTTTTTTTTCATTTTTGGAATCAAAGGATTGGAAAACATGAAATTCCGCTGAAAACTGAACATCCAATTTTGGAACGATAGCTGGGGCGGCCATCGTCAGCACTAAATTCCATAGTAACATTTATGTTTGTAAAAATGCATGACGATGAGGTTTATCTTATCTGTTTTCCTGACTTACGCCTAGGCTTTAACTATAAGGCCATATCACCTACTACCAGATCGTTCTTTTGTCACGCCGATGAGAATGAGACTTTACTGTAGGATTGTTAAATGATGCCTACTCAGGTTTATTTACCTAGAATAATTATTTAACTTTTTACAACTGTTTTCCATTATCTCACATGCCCATCCAGGGCCCATCCAGGCCTGCATTTAGTACATTAAACAAACGTTGTTTTTGTTTAAAAATGGCTCTATAGCTCCAATTTGTAATTAACATTTAGGTTATAATGGCAATGATGGGCTCTATCTAATTGGCATTCCCATTAGCTTTCTCTGCTTATGTAATGAGACGGCATCTCATCTAGTGTTCATGAATTGCAAAATGAATTCAGGTTCTTCTTTGCATGGATAGTAGTTTTCATGATAAAACTAATATATTTACTCTTAGTTTGATTGGATGTCGTGCATAGATAGGGCGTACTTGGACAATAATATACCTAACAATGCATATTTCGTAATGACGTAGGTCGTGTCACGTGTAGCTACTTCACAATAGGTGCTCACATTTTCTAGTGAGCTATAGTTACAGAAATAAAAAATGCATTACATCTTTCAAATAAAACTTCTACTAAGACTACTAGACAAAAGATCCAAACTAACTTTGACAACAAAACGACTTATATACAACTCAATACTCAAACCTATGTGGACTTACGGACTTGAACTCTGGGGTTCTGCCAAGGCTTCCAATCTCCAGCGCATCCAATCCCTTCAATCCAAAATCCTTCGTACAATAGCCAATGCTCCTTACTACGTCTCCAACAAAACCCTTCACACTGACCTTTACGTACCTTTCATTACTGAAGTCGCTAAATCCAAATATAAAAAATTATTTTCCCTTCTTAGTTCTCACAATAATCCTCTAGTCCGTGCCCTCCATTCTGCCATACTTCCCCAACGACGGCTTGAGCGTCAATGGCCTGGAGATCTCCTGATCAGAAGCAGTGACAGTGACAGTGATTAGCTAAAAACGAGAGAAAAACAGTGACTAGGGAGTGTCACCACTGGGTGATTTCTCCCCTCATGACATTTTGACATTGCCATTACCTCTTTATTAGCACATTTGCTTGTTGTATTTATGTGTATACAGTTGTAAATAGCTATTTGTAAATAAATAAAAAAAAAAAAAAAAAAAAAAAACATCTTTCAAATAAGTCGGCTGGTAATGCTCAAGGTGTGTTCATGAGGCCAATATGTGCTAGTAGATGCCGCGTAGTATTACGTGAAAGAGTCTCTAGTATCGTTAGTATGCGATGTCATCTGTGTAAAATATGTAAAGCTAGGTTTACACTTTCTCTGATCTCATTGGTTGACTCCTAGTGCTGATCGCTATCAAATAGACCTGATATTGCTAGTAGATTACGTGAAAGAGTCTCTAGTATCGGATCTTCCACCGATTCTTTCAAACGTTTGTATCAATCCCACATCTTTTTTGCATCATCTACATTGATTCTTTACACTTTCATACAAAATATCATCGCTTAAGCCATGAGACCACTTAAGTCGAAATCTTCGAATTATTAGCTTTTATTGTCGAAAATCGGAAGAATTGCATTTTGAGTTTTCTCATAATTTGAAATATTTTTGAATATTTTAATCTACCCTCGACAACATTTACTCACATCCATTTTGTTACGAAATAAAACTTTTTTGATGTTTATTTTGTAATTTCTCAAAAAACGTGGTTTTTTCAACATAAATTTGTAAGGTAGCATTTTTGGAACCATGTTTATAAGACCTTTTTTTCTTTGTTGATCTCTAGAATACACACTCACAAAGTATTACACACAATTTTTGGTAAACTCTGTATATATGTGTTTCTGAGGAAGATATGATTAATCGCCTTGAAGTAATTATGGTACAATAAGTTCAATAGTGTTATCCTACTGGGAGGATTGTTTAGGGGTGTTCTAGCGGAAGGGAGCAATGTGCCAGGATGGGGTGGACCCATCAGATAAGAAGAGGAGCACGCGCCCTGGTCGAGGGGTAGATGGGAGATAACAGCACCGAGTAATTGGCTATATTGGTGTCCTTCTAACGATATCTAATGAGTCGTACATCCCAATCTCAGCGTTTAGAGGTGTACCGACCAGAATGACTGTCTCAACGAGGGATACCACCCCAGGGAACACACAGAAACTTGTAAAGATATTGAGAGAAAGGAAAACGTCACGAGTGAAGTAACTTCTATCTTGAGAAACGCAGACACATTATAATTTACAGACATTTGTAGAAAGAAATAGAATGGCTTCATAAAGAAAAGGTATCCTTCCATGGGATGTATCACTGTTGATGACGCAGTTGCGTTGAAAACCAGTTTAAAACAGTGGAGAGTTATTGGCTTTAATTTCAATGAGTCCTTCCAATCCAAAGTCCTAAGAACAATAATTGTTGTCGATGCACCCTTCTATGTGTCCATCCTCACCCTCCATAATGACCTTAAAATCCCTTATGTTATTGTCCTCATCAAGTCCCGCTTCTCCAAATTCCATTCTAACCTTTCTTCCCACGTCTATCCAGTTGCTCGACTCTTGTCATCCCATTCTCATCCAGATAATCCCCCCCGAAGACTGAGGCGGCGCTGAGAAAGAAATAGAATGGCTTCGTAAAGAAAAGGTATCCGTCCTTGGAGTTAAATTATTGGAAAAACTACTTTTTATTTCATTAAAACTAGTATGAAATTTTATAACGGTGCCCTACAACAACATTATGACTGTACAACTTCAGGTACACTTCAGTAGCAACTTCAGGTGAGCCCATCAATTTTAAGATTTCCTTAGATTAATTTCCTTTCATCGTAGAACGATGTAACAGATGTCTTAAACATGGAAAACAACAAAATCTCCCTTGGATTCAACGACGATTTTTTTTTTTGTTTTGTTTTGGGGGTGGTGTTCTGCTATCCTCCTAGTGCCGAACTACCCTCCCAGAGAAAGGAACACATACTCCTAAGTCTCCCTGGGGACCTTACCCACTTTAGTCCCAGATCCCAGCTCTTCTGTGATCCCATCAAAATGAATACCAGGGGTAGAAGGCGTGGGTTTTTATCAGGGCGGCTTTAGATTAGATGAGGAAACAAGCCCACTGTTAAGCTCCTTCAGAATGCCGGGCTTATCCCATCCCACGGGGGGGGCGTCGAACGGGTCCGGAGCATCTGTTCTTCAGTGACACTCGTTTGTCAGGATTTGCCCTGTTAACAAGCCTATATTCAGATGAAACATTGCACCGTTAGGGGTATCTTACCATGGGGCTGGTGGGTCTTTCATAATTCTCTTCATCAGCGAAAATGAAAATGTTGAATGCTCACTTCCCCAGGGCGAATTAATCAACTAAGTTTTCACTTAACTAAGTATCTCACTCAAGGATTTTTGAAACCTTATATGTGTTATTACATAGTCAGTTATAGAGTTTTTGAGTACAAACCACTCCTCTGATCCACTACTCCCCTTGAAGCGGATCTGACTGAGAATCGTTAGGTGTCGTCCTTATTGGATTTTGTATATAGATTTGAAATTTCTTGAAGATACATTCATTATATCAGTAGTTGGGGTTTTTGTGTTAACCCATTCATGAAAATGTGACCAACCGTTGGAGGAGCACTCGTTGTATGTTTTGGACCATCACAAACCCCTTTCAATGTTTTGGAATGCTGTTTCGCCATCTTTGAAATACCCTGCAAGTTTCGTGAATATACGAATAATATTAGAAAATATTTAAATTAGGTGACGCCGTTTCGGACACCTCTCTCCCCCCATAATGTAACATGAACATCAAGTTCAAAACTAACCATACATTTCATATTACTTACCATAACCAACCATACATCAACTTATTCGTGAAAAATAATATTTTCAGGTTTATTTATGTATATTAAGGAATAAATATATGTTTTTTTTTGGCCTTATGTACGATGTATATTTGCCATAATTCTTATAATGGTGTTACCTAGTTATTTACCACAGCCGGAGGGAGGGTTATTTATCTACGAAATAAAACTCACTCTCGAACGGGATTCGAACCCGCAAACCAAGGTAAGACCATGCGACCAAAGCACTACGCTCTAGCCCGCACGACCACCATGGCTTCCATAATATGTTTAATACAATGAAATATATTTGCATTATTTCGAATTTAAAATATAATAAATCGAGTAATCATCACATATCACCAAAAATGAAAAATGATACAGTTGGGGTTGTTTCACCTTCATCGATAACGTCGATAGTTCTCAGACATTTCGGTAAAAGTTATATGAGGGCTACTTCTTCTGAAATCAAGTGTTCAGTGTTGCTCTGAACAATTTATATTGGAAAGTGACGGATAGCATGCTAGTCTACTGAGCTCAAGATCACAGGTTCGAAACTTGCCGAGACTTTTAGGTTTTTCATTTGGTAAGTAAAAAAACTTTGAGTCCTTCGATTGGGACGTTACGAGATGATATCGAGCCAGATACTCGTCAAAGACCCCTATCCTAGGTGAATTAACCTAGATAGGCAACATTTAAGACTCTCATAGGGCTCATGTAACCAGAGCAACAAAGAAGCGGTCTAGTAGTAGACGTTACGACTTCGTAGTTAAAGCCTGGTCAAGAACCACAATAACTAACCAACTATTAGAAAGCGTACAACGTAACTGATTCAGAGACATGACAATAGCAAACAAATAATCCATATTATCTAAAAAAATAAACATATATTGTGAAAGTCGTTACTCTATTCCAGCTCAAGAGAGCCTCATCTCCTTAAGCCTCCAGTATTCGATCAGCTTGTATTAATTTTTTTATTACCAGCTTTGTTTTGTTTCTTCTTATTAATTATTATTAGCATAATTACTATTTATATTGTTATTAATGTTTTTATAGTAGGGCCCCTATTTCTGATCGTTACAATATATACGTATATATGTACAATATATACAATAATAACAGTAAAAAAATGAAAATTTTTGAATTTAATAAAATTTTTCTTCATTTTCATTTAATACTTCAAGAACAAAAAGTCACACGAGTCTCTTGATGAGGTTAATCAGGACCATCGCCTCCTGGTGGTACTATTCAGCTTCAGGCGACGAGAAGGATTGGCCGGCAAGGATCGGACCGACATTGCTTACAGTAGTCTTTTCATGTTTGGTGTGAACATGTTATGCAAACTCTATATAATAAAAAGTTCTTTAAAAAAAACATAAATTATTTCTTTTCTGAGGTTTATAATATTTCATTGACAGATTTAATCCAGACCAAACATTATGTTCCCGTGAAAAACTTCAAATCAGATCCTGACAAAGAAAGGAGAGTTTAATCTTTTTTCAAGACTTTCCGGGCAAAACCAAATGGATTTTGAACTTTTAATAGGATTTGTAGGATGGAGGAACTTTTGAATGTGGGAATGTTATAAATATACATCAATATCGACTACCCAGTGACCCTTCTCTACTCCCGGTATACTTCTTCAAACAGTATACAAAATGTATAAAGGGAGACCCTTTATACATTTTGTATATTTTGTAATGAGCTTTGTAAATTATGTATAGGCCCTCGAGCTCCCCCTTCGGCCCCAAATGAACAAAACAGCATCCCTTTCAAATCCCTCATCACAACTTCCTCCATACACTCAATGCATAATTAAAACTATTTGTTCCGCTGGGTTGACGAGGGGCATTCGAATCCGCAATATATTTATAAATTATGTTCCCATTAATTTACAATACAAAGACCGCACAAAATCAATTTGAAATTGATTTCTTAAAATTTCTAATAGAGATAAGAACGATGCATTATCTCATACGAAGAGGGTGCATTGTCTAGGTAGTGCTTGCCTTCTGAGCTCAAGATCATGGGTTCAAAACCCGACCGAGGCCCTTAGTTTATTCTATCTGGGAGGTAAAATAAACTTACGCCACTTCGGATGGGACGTTAGCGATGGTCCCGAGACTGTACGATGTCATTTACTCTGCCCAAGGTGAATACAAATTTAGGGTAGGCAAAATTTAGGAATTCCACAGTAAAGTCGGGCTCATGTCCACCAGAGTGACGAAAGAGAGCTCTGGTGGTAGGCGCGATATAACCTCGTAGTTAAAGCCCTCATGAATAACTACCTTATACGATTCTGAAACAAAGAACAATAATGGTAAAAATAAATTACCGCTTACATTGTTTACTTTCTTTTATCTATAGTACCTACAATAATACATATATATTACACATAGGGACCTAAGCATTCAATGCTCTTAACCCTTCCCTGGAAGTCCAGCGCTCCATGAAGGTCCCATTTTCCGTGGTCCAATCTTCTAAAGTTCTTCTCTATGATTACATCTTTACCAAAAATGTGGTATCTCGTTCGAATATATGTCGTCTTCTTCCCCACATCTATCTCAGGTGGGACTGTCCTTGACTCCTACAATGTATAGGTGTCTATTGATCGGCCCTTGTCCTGTGAGATCTCCTGTTAATTGCTGGAGCTCGTTCCTTTTGAGATTAAGGATCTCATCTTTCAACACCTTGGACCTCCCACCCAGGAACATCTTCGATGTCTGCATATCTGTTCAGATGAATTCAGTGATAAAGTAGCCTAATCTGTAAAATTATTCTAACCAGTTGGGCGCAAAGTTCAAATTGGCCATTGGTCGTCTAATTTGCTCCATTCTAGGATTGAACGTTCTACTTTTTCAACAAAATCCGAAATAAACCACTTTTCGGGCTTTGGAGCTCTCAAAATCACCAAAACTAGAATTCTCATATAAATGAAAGAGGTTGTTATATCATTGTTTTATTTACCACCCGAACTGCTTCATTGTCAGTTGCATACCCCACCTGAACAGTATGGAGTCTAATGAAACTGGTGGGATGTATCACTGTTGATGACGCAGTTGCGTTGAAAACCAGTTTAAAACAGTGGAGAGTTAATAGCTTTAATTTCAATGAGTCCTTCCAATCCAAAGTCCTAAGAACAATAATTGTTGTCGATGCACCCTTCCATGTGTCCATCCTCACCCTCCATAATGTCCTTAAAATCCCTTATGTCACTGACCTCATCAAGTCCCGCTTCTCCAAATTTCACTCTAACCTTTCTTCCCCCGTCAATCCAGTTGCTCGACTCTTGTCATCCCATTCTCATCCTCTCATCCAGATAATCCCCCCCGAAGACTGAGGCGGCGCTGGCCGAGTGACCTGCTACTGTAGCAAAGAAATTTCAATGAGAAAGTTCGTTCCACAACATTTTACTATCACATATGAAACCTAGGATTGGTAAAATGCCTAACGAAAATAATTCTAAGTCAGGCTTTGAACTACAAAAACGACCATTCTTAGTTTTGTGAAAATGCACGAAATGAGTGTGCCTTCTTTAGGATCTGTATTGACATATATAAATTATATTCCAGCCCATTAATAGTTTATATATGTCAATACAAGCCCTGATGAAGGCACACTCAGTGCCGAAAGCTCAAACTAGAAATTCCAAAAGTTGGTTTTCATCGACCACAGGCCTCATCTCTCCTCTTTCTTATGATGGCTGTTGTTTCTAAACCTGACTTTTTGTAAAAAGAATGTAATTACATTTTAAATTTGCAAATATGCAAATGCTTGGCGGTCTTGGAACAAATGTATTTAATAAAGAATGCTCAGTTTCTCTTTATTTGAAAAGATTTTTGATTAGATCATCTTCGTTTAAAATTTCAAGTTCATTAATAGACCCGTTTCTCAATTAGAGCCCTCACAATGTTCTAATCACATTCATACACAGACTGACATCATCGAGTAAATGGTCAAAACGTGATCAGAGGATCTTGAAAACTCGATCTCACATTTTTACACGATTATAATATTTTTTTAATGTATAAAAAGGGGGAGGGGGGGGGGGGGGGGGCTGTCTACGCTGCTACAAGGGGAAGGGTGTTTGCAACTAGAGGCAGCAGCAACCTCTAATACATTTTAGATCCGGGGGCTGGGTTTAGTCAGACTGCTTGGTATTCAGAGGAGGGTAGGACAGTTTAAATCCAAGTTGATCGCGAGGGATAAGCAGAGTTCCGCAATGACAGGGGGGGTGTTAAAAAGTTGGTTCCAACCAGCTCCACAGAGGGCTCAGATGGTTGTGGGAGGAACCACCTTCAAGACATCTAGACATCTCTTACTAAAATCTCTCTCTTAGACGGAAAGAATAATACAAAATACCAGAGATGAATTGCTAATGACTGCTCTCTCCAACAGAGGGTAGACAACCTACACGAATTTCTCATTTCAGCATTAAGCAAACATACGTAATGAGAAACACACGTTAAATTACGATAATTCCTATTCAACAGCCTTCAAATTTCATATTCATTAATGCCATTAGAGCTCGGTTGTCAAGCAGACGTGTTATACACTTACCACCAAGGTCCAAAATGTAGGCAGTGGGTAGATATTCGAAATGACTTCCAAGTTAAATTATCCCTTTCTGCATTGAGACCCATTCAAAAATAAAAACCTGAAAAACCACGCTGTCAAACTTAAGCTTTAGCGTCTATCCCCACAAATAGGAGGTAGAGGGTTCAATATATTTCTTGTGACTTTTTCATAATTCCTCCTGACATAATGCAGCTTGTAAATCTACCTGATGTAATGTAAAAATAAAGAACTAAGGTTTCAGATCAAAACGAATTTAAAATCTAGGTTTTCGACTCAGTCCTGCATTAGATGGAAACCATCAATAGCTTCTTGGCACAAGAGAAAACATTTTTCAAGGGCGGAGTTGCCCCCCGGCTGCTCCCAAACAAAGAGTGAAGAGGGACCTGGCAGCCCCTAGGGAGGCGGGAGGGACCTGCCGGGGGCACACAGAGCCCTAGGGACAACACACCCTAAATAATTCATGAGGCTTGGCCCACGATTAGGGTCGTTAGTCACAGCTCTAATCAGATCCGTCATCCCTCCCTGCTCTTCTCCCAAATCAAATAGACATTTTTACTATTGATGAGGACCCATTGTTCTCATCCCCCTTTGACCAGCCAGGGTTGGAGGGCCGCACTCCTACCAGTATTGTAACAATGCGGCTTCGGGTGGTTCCACAGAAGGATTGACAGTGTTCTTCTTTCCGGCCAGGATGCAAAATGCCAGGGAAATTAAATGCGCGGAGCCAATGGAAAATACTCTCCATCACACACACACATATAAGTTTTGTAAAGTTCACACCGTAATTGCTTTTTAAAAAAATTGAACTCTATTTAACATTCACTTAACTGAAACTTATATTCACTAAGTCAGAAAGGAGGTGTTAGCAACACGGGAGCCAGGGATAGACTGAGGATCCTGGGAAAGTGGAAAATGCAAGATGGGAAAGAATGTCGTAAACAATACTAGGAAAGAATGATGAGGATGCAGGAATTATGATGGGGTGTACAATATTTGTTACTATAACTCCTCCACCCCTAAATTGAGGCATCACCTGGAAGGTGGTGGTGAGAAGGAGGGTGCCTTAGATCGACAGTTACATTGTGAACAGGCTGTCTGTCCAAGGACTTACCAAAGAATTTAAATTTTATAATGAAAAATATGATACTAATAATAATGAAAATATAAAGGGTTGAAGTCCAAATACTAGGTATAATAAAATGATTCAACTTATTTTCTATCGGTACAATTGGGTTAGTATTTATAGTTCTAAGTGTTACGGGTTTTAATAATAAAGTAAAATTAGTATGTTGATTGGTGTCGAGATGTAACTTAAAGTTGTTGATGGTGTGTGGTTTTCCAGAAGAGTTGGACGAGTAGTGGAAAGAGATGTCGTTAAAGACGAGTTGTTCGTTGGGACTTAGGGTGATAAGATGAATTCCAAACAGCTGCCGCGTTTCAAGCGATGTCTCACTGGTGATTTTAATTTCTCCGTTGTGAGGGAAGATTGTAATAAGTTGGTTCGTGTCCGCAACAGGCTCTATAAAATTTTCTCGTATGTCCAAGTCGGTGTATTGACACGATGATGTGTTTTCTTTGAGGATGATATCTCGTTCGCAGGAAGGTTGATAATTTGATAGCAGGTCATAAGAACATTGGTAGCACTGTACTAGTTCACATTTACCAGTTAAGAATTTAATAGCTAATGACTTATCTATAGGGGTTAGTAAATAGTTGATATTCGGTATAATAGTTGTGAATTGGTTTTCATGCAAAGTTGGGATAGAAAATAAACTATACATGTAATATTCATTTTTTGAATTTATGGGGAGAGTTAGAAAGTAAATTATTTGGTTCACATCTATTTTACATTGTACCTTTATCAAAGTTTCGAAATTTAGTATATTCTTATAATCTAATGTGAAAGGTGTTTGATCTTTGTAGTGACTAGCAATTTTTTTTATTTCATTGGATAGTTGGTGTGTTGTTATAATACTTGGGTGCATGGTTTTTAATTTGCAAAAAGTGATTGAGTTTTCTACATCTTGAAGGACGTGAAACATTGAAAATAGGTGTGTTTGTATTTGATAGAATAAGTTTTTATAGTGAGAATTGAATTATTATTATGTATTATAACTTAAATTCTAAATTATTTTATTTCATAAGTATTTTTAATATTTACTCTACAATTATTTATTAGAATTAATTTTATTACTTATTTTCCTAACTAAACTGCTCTACTTTTTCCTCTCTTTTTTTTTTTTTTTTTATTTCTTACTTTACTACCTAATTTATTTTTCTTATAATTCTCTTAGTTTTCGTAATTGTTCTTTTGACTTATAATATACTTTTCTTTAATTAATTATTCTTTTCTTTATTTTCTTTTTGCAACATTTGATCTAGATATTCATTCAGTGTCAATGTTGTCCAAGGTTTAATTATTTTAATTATTTATAATATAAATTTTTTTTTTTTAATTTATTATAATTTATTTTTAATTATAATGATTTTCATTTCATTCTTTTCTTTTCTTTTAATTAATTCTTTATTTATAATATTTCTTATTCTTATTTTTTCTTTTATTTATTTTTATTTTTTATAATTATTTGTCCTTATTAACAATCGCCTAATGATATGCGCTCAAAGAAGATTGCTAATAACTCTTAATATAATATTTTCTTAATATTTCTCTTATTCATAATAATTCTTGTAATTCTATCTTTATTATATTTCTAAATATCTTTTATTTCTTAATATTCAATTCTTTAATTACTTTATTTATTTTTATTTGACTTATTATTAAATTTTTTATTTATTAACTTATTAATTAACTACTAGCTAACTTACGAACTACTGGTAGTTGCAGTTTAACGTCATATCCTAGGACATTGGATACAGTTTTACGTCATGTCCTAGGACGGTTTTGGATACAGTTTTACGTCATGTCCTAGGACGGTTTGGATACAGTTTTACGTCATGTCCTAGGACGGTTTTGGATACAGTTTTACGTCATGTCCTAGGACGGTTTTCTTACTTACTAAGTTTTGTGATTGAAATCCGGTTATAAAATTTTGAACTATTGGTTATTTCTAGGTCTATTTATTCTCGTGCCTACGAGTCGACATTTTTTGTCGTAACCCTAGTTATATTTGTTGACTCTAAATTTTGAATATGATTTAATTTTGATCACGTAATCATTAAATTATTTCGAAAATTGTAAAGTTTTAATTATTTTAAATTCTTCTAATCCGTTCACGAGCAGGGGGTCTCTTTGTTTTTTAGTCTCTGTCTTTTGAGCCGCCGGGGCGTGGCTCATCGTTAGTGTGTTTGTCTGTCGGTCTTTCGGACGGAGCAATCTTCTCTACGTCCGATCGTGTTTTGTTAAATTTCCGTCTGGGGCGTTTTATATTGGATAGGTGTATGTTTTTCTGTGTATTGTGGTGTCGTGGATGTATTTCAGCTGTTTTACGTTTCGGGTTAAGTTTGGTGATTGTTTCTTTATTGTATTTGTTTTTTGTCTTGCTCTGTTTTTGTTTATTTTTGACGTATACTGTTTGTGGAATATCGGGTAGTGATTCTCTGTCTTGATTTCGTTTGTCGATTATTGTTTCTTTAGTTGTGGCACTTTGTTCGTTAATTTTGTTGTAGACTAATTTCAATTTTTCTCGATGTTTGTCTATATAATTATTTATTAATTGTTTTTCCAGGTCTATTGAAAAAGGGGAGTTATTGTCAAAATGTCCGTAAATTATATCAAGGGGTTTTAATTTTGTAACTGAATGTAGGGAATTGTTGTATGCCAGAAGGGCGTAGTTAACTTTTGTTTCTATACTGTCATTTTTAAATTCGTCTCTGTTGTTCAAAAGTCTTATGTGTTCTATTAGTGTGGAGTGGAATCTTTCTATAGGGCCATTGCTTTCGGGGTGTTGTGACGAAATGAAATGTAAGTCAATTTTGTGTAATGCTAGTAATTCTTTTACAAGGGAATTATTGAATTCTAGTCCGTTGTCTGAAATAATAGTGTCAGGTGTATTGTGGTGTGTAAAGTATTTTATTAATTTGTTAACAATTTCTATACCTTGACCAGAGTCAAGTTTGTATGCCTGAGCATATTTAGAGAATGGGTCGAAAATTGTAAGGAATTTTGTGTTTTCGAGGGTGATGGAGTCCATGTGGAGAATCTGGAATGGTTTGGTGGGTGTGGGCGTTATGTTAAATTGTATTTTTATTGGTCTTCGGTCGTACTTTGTCACTTGACAAATTTCACAATTGTTAATGTAGGTCTGTATGGTTCTTCTTTGGTTGGGCCAGTAGTACAGTCGTTTAATTCTGTTATCTGTTTCATCTAGTCCTCTGTGATTGGTTTTTCCTATGTGGTAGTTTTCTATTACTTCTTGTATTTCTGTCTCGATTAGTACGTCAATTAGTTTTTGTGTGTAGTGGGTGAAATTTATTTCGGAAGTTTTGAAATGTTGGATCAGTGAGCTTGTGAATTTTTCATATATTTTGGATTCAAAATAAATCCAATAGTTTATTCTCGGGATAATATTTTCCTTTACAAATTTGATGAGGTCTTGGTCGAAATTGGACTTGGATAGTTGGACTATTATTCTTTGTTTGGATCCGAATAAATTTAAAATTTTTGTTTTTGCGGGACTGTGCTCTACTTCGGAGATTATTATTTGATGTTTACCTAAGTTTACGGGTCCGTCTACTATGGGAATGTCAATGTTAGTATTTCCGTCGCCGTTGGAGTGAATCGTTTGGTCGTCGCTGGAAATGTCTTCGTCGTCCAAATTTACTATTAATGATTCGGTACTGTTGTTGGGATTGTCTGTACGTTTTTCGGGGTTTTTCTTATAGAAGTCGTCTATTAGTTCTTGTATAATGTCATCTGAAGTCTGTGTTTCGCCTACGTTAAGTTCGATACGGGAAAGTGCGTCCGCTACTTTATTTTGCACTCCCTTTTTGTAGATGACTTCGTAATCGAACTCTTCTAATTTTAAGCTCATTCGGACTAATTTCGAGTTGGGTTCTTTAAGGGAAAATAGCCACTGGAGTGGACGGTGATCACTAAAAATTTTGAATCTTCTCCCGAATAAATATGGTCGAAAATATTTGGTTGCCCAAACAATTGCTAAGAGTTCTTTTTCGATAGTAGATAAATGGGTTTCGGTTTCATTAAGGGTTCTGCTTGCGAAGCATACCGGTAAGTCCGCGCCATTAAAATTTTGACTGAGTACCGCGCCTAAAGCTACGTTGCTCGCGTCTGTCGTTAAATGGAATTGTTTTGAAAAGTCCGGGTATTTAAGTATTGGTTCGTTAGTCAGTAGATTTTTACAAATATTAAAACAATTTATATATTCGGGGTCGTTAATGTTTATTGTCGCGCCTTTTTTTAAACACTTAGTGAGCGGTTTAGTTGTATCGGCAAATTTTTTTATGAATTTTCTATAGTACCCTAGCAGTCCAAGAAATCCTTTAATTTGTTTTGTTGTTTTAGGAATGGGGAAATTTTGAATGGCTGTTATTTTGTCCGGGTTTGGTCTAATTCCGTCTGGAGTAACGATGTGTCCCAAGTACGCTACTTCTTTTTTTAAAAATTCAGTTTTGTCAAGTTGTATTTTAAAGTTTGATTGTCTCAGTCTGTTGAATACATTACGTAAGTTGAGTAGGTGTTCCTGTAAGCTGGTACTGAAAATGATAATATCATCTAAATATACAACACAGCCTGGTTGTCCGGCTAGTATACTATTCATGACTCTTTGAAATGTTGCTGGAGAATTTTTGAGTCCGAAGGGCATCCGTAAGAATTCGTAATGTCCTGTGTCTGTCGAAAAAGCTGTTTTGGGGATGCTGTCTTGTTCCATCTCGATCTGGTGGAAACCAGAGGCGAGGTCAATAGTCGAGAAGTACTGGCATTTGCCAAGTTTGTCAAGTAAGTCTGTGATATTTGGTATGGGGAATTTGTCATCTATGGTTTTTTCATTTAATTTGCGGTAATCTATTACTAGTCGCCATTTTCTGGTTCCGGAAGAGTCTAATTTTTTTGGGACTATCCATATGGGGGCGTTCCAGGGTGAAATTGACGGTTGTATAATTTTGGCTGTCAACATTTTTTTTATTTGGGTCTTTACTTCTTCTTTGTGGACTTCGGGATATCTATAAGTTTTGGTGTAAATAGGGATCTCGTCTTGAGTACGTATGTGATGTCTAATTCGATTGGTTGAAGTCAAGGGTTTGTCTTCAGTGTAAAACAGGTCGTTATATTCTTTCAGTAATTTTAAAATAGAGTATCGTTCTTCCGAATTCATATGTTCTGTACGGAATTTAGAGGGGTCAAATTTTTGTTCGTCGTCACAGATGAGGTTTAAATTTGGTTGTATTTCTTTTTCTGTCAGTTTGTCGATTTTTTCTACTGTCAAAGGATTTTTTAATGTTAATTGTAAGTCAGTGTCCGTGGGGTTTTTTATGATACAAGTGGCTTCAAAATCGTGCACTGTGATTAGACTTGCCTGAATTTCTAAATTTTTGAATTTTGTATGGGGAAGAATAGCTTCGCCATTTTTCAAGTTCTTTATCGGGATTTTTATTATTGTTTCTGTATGTCCCTGTATCAAGTATGTCTGTTCTGTTTTAGTTTTTTCGTATAAAATTTTTATGGTCGAAGTGGGGGTAGTCAGTAAATGGTTAGTCAGGTCTAAGTTGGCTTTTAAGAATTTCAAACTGTCTGTACCTAGTAGTAAGTCAAATCGTTCGTGAAATTTAAAAAGATAGAATTTTAAATGTAAATTGTCAATATTAAATAAATTTCCGCATGGGACAACAGTGCTAAATTTTTCATTACTTACTCCATGAGCAGTTAAAATTTTGAAGGGATCCTTTTTTATATTGGTCTTAAAGAATTTTTGTGCGATCTCTGGGTTAACAAAAGACTTCGTGCTACCAGTATCGATTAAAATTTTTAATTTAAGGTTTGGGGATACTATGTAGGGGAGTTCGCTTTTAGTGTTTTCTGTCAGGTTGGTCAAATTAAAGCAGGGCTCTGCACCGAGGCCTTTTCCTCTGAAAAATAATTTTCTGTCATTGTTGGGTCATTTTGATATTCGTTCATGGTCAGTGGTTGTGGGTCACCGTACCCTGATTCGGCATGATAATCGTAATCGGGTTGGTAGTCTGGTAAGATAAGATTTTCTGGGGTTTCTATTTCAGGATTTGGTTCTAAGTTGTTCAATTCTCCTATTGTATAGTTCTGTCTAAAGTTGGGTCTGGATTGAGTTTGTGCGGGCGTAGCATATCTTGTTGATATGCTCATAGGTGTTGGTGTATATAATGGTGTTTGCCTACTTGGAAGTGGCGTTTGAAAGTTTTGTGGTCTGTTTGGAGTACTAATTGAAGGTTGTTGTGGTCGGAATGTGTTGAATGAGTGAGGTAACCTGGTTTGGTATGAGGGGTTGAATGACCTAGTTATCTGTCTGTGTATTGGCGGTTGATAAGGCATGTTGGGACGCGGGCTGAAGGCAGGTCTCTGCCTATTGTCGAGGAAGGGTTTTTGCTCGAATTTGTGAGCTGTGCGTGTGGGTGTGTGTGTGTCTTGTTTATTGTATTGTATGTCATTAGTCAGCATATTGAGAGCGGATTCTAAGCTCTCGGGGTTCCTGGCCCTGAGGTGTGAACCGAAAGGCTCTTTTAAGCCTCTCAAAAGAACTCTGAGTGCGAGCTTCCTAGAGAATTCGGTTAGAATCAGGTGTTCTTGAAAATGATTTCTGTAATATGAAATTAATAAATTTAGAGTTTTTTGGATTTTTTGATAAAAATCGAATGTTGACTCACTGTGTTGTTTTTGCTCGCACAGTTCTATTTGAAGGGTAAAGCAGTCCCTTCGATCTGCATAGCCATTGAGAAGAGCTTGTTTAAGTTCAGCCCAAGTTCCTATAGTATTTGTCGCTATTATTTCCGCGGCGGGACCTTTAATTTTAGCTAACAAGGAGGCCATCAAAAATTCATTTTGGAAATCTGCTGGGTTCTGAAAATTATAAAATTTGTTTACTAATTTTTCGCTAACGGTTAGGAACCTACTGAGATGTTCCGGTTCTCCGAAGAAGTCTGGGATCATACCCAGGTATTCTTTTTTCAAGACGGGAGTAGGCATGGTTAATTGAGCTGCCTGTAGTATATCTTTGCTCGTTGTCATATTGATGTGATTTGTGTGTGTAATAAAATAATCTAAAATTTAAATTTAATATTTAATTATACTACCTAATATTAATATTAATTAAATCTACGAAATAAAATTGTCCAATAAAATATTTCTTATGCTAGTATACTTAAAACTACTTACAACAGAATTGCCAGTGCTACCATATCGCGTTGATAGAGACCTGGAGTTCTACGTCTTCCAATGTAGTGCTGCTACTTCGGTGAGGAGACTTGGAACCTACCGACTGCGCCAGTTTTGTAAAGTTCACACCGTAATTGCTTTTTAAAAAAATTGAACTTTATTTAACATTCACTTAACTGAAACTTATATTCACTAAGTCAGAAAGGAGGTGTTAGCAACACGGGAGCCAGGGATAGACTGAGGATCCTGGGAAAGTGGAAAATGCAAGATGGGAAAGAATGTCGTAAACAATACTAGGAAAGAATGATGAGGATGCAGGAATTATGATGGGGTGTACAATATTTGTTACTATAACTTATATATATTAGATCATTTCATCAAAGACATTTTTTAAGAAAAATCTCACAACCTTGGCGTTCATCTGTCAACTATTGGTGAACCTAAGTATGCTCTAAAGACTAAAATTAACATCCCATTCAGTCTGGAGAATATACATAATTATATTGCATCTAATGCTCTGGCCATTCTGCAGTTCCATCATGTCCTCATAAAAATTGGGGATTGTGCCGAAATGCTTTTAATATGAGTTATCGTATTTTGTGCTTTTAGGTAATTCACAGCGTTCATCTTGAACTCTGGACATAGCACATTAAGAACATCCAGGTTTACTTCAGAGCAAGTCAGACAAAGCTCGAAGTTGAATGATTCTACATACTTCACCAAGAACAAAATTATTCCTTGTCCAGAAAGATATCTTTCTGGGGGAAAACTACAAAACATATGGTATTGGAAAAATGTTGTTTGATACCATTTTTCAGAGGGAAGGACAAGAATATTAAATGACTTTATTAAAAAGGTCCTTTTTTTTCTTTCCTTTTGGCTATTCCGAGCAAAAGTATCATAGATATTCTAACATACAAGTCCAGGTTTGAATGTATTTATGGTGGTCGAACAGCAGGAGTTCTTTGAGCCCCACCTTAACTCCCTACAGAGCCCCCTTGTAGATCCGTATCGAGTTGGGCCATTGTAGTTGGGGAAATACCTTGTTAGAGTCTGTGGAGGGTGGACTCAGGAAGGAAGTGACAAGACGGCAACTCTAGATCGATGTTGGGCTGCCTTCCTCGGCATCATCAGTCTAATGATAAACTAGCAAGCTAGCCCGGATCTATATACTGATGAGTAAGCAAACTCATTATTTGACCGAAACCATTATCTCTAACCACATTTGAACAAAAACAAAAACAGAAATCCTTTGGCATCTTGCGAATCTCATCTAGATATAGAATAGACCAACCTGAAGTAATGACGAGGAGCAGTTCTCCATTGGATCCTTAAATGAAATGGATGAATCATGGCACAAGTTGAGACCAGAGCATTCATTAGTAATGTAGAGGCCGAATCGATAGGAGAGGGATGACCGAGAGAGTACCAGGCTGGCTCGTTACAAGCCTCCTCTGGATATCGATAGGAGAGGGACGACCGAGAGAGTACCAGTCTGGCTCGTTACAAGTCTTCCCTGGATATCGATAGGAGAGGGACGACCGAGAGAGTACCCGGCTGGCTCGTTACAAGCCTTCCCTGGATATCGATAGGAGAGGGATGACCGAGAGAGTACCCGGCAGGCTCGTTACAAGCCTTCCCTGGATATCGATAGGGGAGGGACGACCGAGAGAGTACCCGGCTGGCTCGTTACAAGTCTTCCCTGGATATCGATAGGAGAGGGACGACCGAGAGAGTACCCGGCTGGCTCGTTACAAGCCTTCCCTGGATATCGATAGGAGAGGGATGATCGAGAGAGTACCCGGCTGGCTCGTTACAAGCCTTCCCTGAATATCGATAGGAGAGGGATGATCGAGAGAGTATCCGGCTGGCTCGTTACAAGCCTTCCCTGGATATCGATAGGAGAGGGATGATCGAGAGAGTATCCGGCTGGCTCGTTACAAGCCTTCCCTGAATATCGATAGGAGAGGGATGATCGAGAGAGTATCCGGCTGGCTTGTTACAAGCCTTCCCTGGATATCGATAGGGGAGGGACCACCGAGAGAGTACCCGGCTGGCTCGTTGCAAGCCTTCCCTGGATATCGATAGCAGAGGGATGAGAGAGAGAAACATACACACTTACACTCCCCCAAAAACCATTTTTTCATTAACACACTGAACAACCCATATTTAAGAAGATTATTTTCGAGACAGCTTACTCCAAAGTTTACTTGAATAAAAGATTTTTAAAAATATTTCCTGCTTATAAAAATAAGCAATATATAAAAATAAAATTTTTTCAACAATCTTTTAAAAATATAAAAACACTTCTTCATCAAAAAATAGATGTCAGTTAATAATCAATTTAGTCAGTGGGTTTAACAAAACGTTTATTATAATAAAAATTCATATACAATTAATTAATTATACAAAAAACCGTTTTATCTCTTTAAGCATAACCGTCATCACTTGGCTTCTCAACTCCGCTCCTAAATGATAACAAATGTTCATGAAATTAACCACATCACGAGTTAACCAACATTTTATCGAACCATTTGCATATTGGTTCGCATCACCCAACCGTAAAACCATCTTCATCCATAATCATTTTTTTTTTCTCGAACAAACAGCTTTCAAAAAGGGTTCTCTTTTTTTTTTTCCTTCAAATTTCAACCTCGGGAAACCTTAAAAAAAATCATACAAAGCAAGGAAGTTCAAATTGCCACTCCACATAAATTTAAACAATTCTGGGATCATTTACATATTTACAACTGTGCAGCAGGAGATACAATAAAAATAATGTTATAATTTATCTGGCTGTGTAATACAATTTTTCTTTTTTCTTTTTCGCCTTTCAAAAAAAAAAACGAAATTGCACATATTTTGTTGCATTTTACTTAGAATTTCCGATGCATCTCTTCAATCTTGTTAGCGAACCTCAACCAAAGAAGCAGTATATGTTTTTTATAAAAAGCAAATATTTTATCGAATAAGAAGCAAAAAGGTGACAATATGCATTATATTTCAGTTTATTCCATTTTAAAAGGATATTCAGAGGTAAAGAGAGAAGGGAGGAGTGTCAGATGGAACTTTCATATATTTCTGAGATATTAATATGTATAAAAAAGTTTTAATTAAAACATTTAATTAAATTAAAAAGAATTAAAATTATTAAATTTTTCTCATTTTTTTATATTTCAGTTTTATTTTTTTGTTGTTTTGCTTATTTTTCCTTCTATTTTTTCTTTCTTTATTTTTTTAATTTCCACACCTGTTTAAAGGACTTTTGCAGATCACTATTAACAACCAGTAGAAAATTCGCGAGGTTTCAAGTAGATATATCCCATGAAAACCTCCATTCTATAACTTTATTGGCCTCTTTTTAACATTTTAACGTTTTAACGATAATCAAAATGGTGAATGTAATGGAATTTAGGATGTAACTCTTATGTTAATATTATTATTTTTTATGTATTATTATTTTTTAGAGTCCCGTAACTAGAAAATCGTCTACAAAATGTTGATAAAATGTCAGTCTTTCTGTCGGTCTGTCCCCCTCTCCCCAAAATATCTTAGAAAATACTGAAGCTTCTTAACTGGAACTATGCACGAATTTAAAACTCACATACAGCAAAAATAAAAAAATATATACGTATATATATATATAAGTTTTGCGACAGTGTATCGACAATTTAATATAAGGTTTCAGAAGAAGCCCCTATGTATGTCAACTATTGATTTCCAGCCAAAACGATCGATTAGTTTGCAGGAAGAGTGATAACTTATTTGATTGATTTGTGTTGGGGAAGTACATCGCTGGTGATTTACCGACGACTTTTTTATTATTATTATTCTTGTCTATTCATTCCTATTTTTGTTTCTTCTCATCTGAAAGTTATTTATTTTACCCTTACTTGGCCAATTTATAAACAAAATGATCTATTAGCTTGCTGTTTCTGATGATTCGAATGAGACTTTTGAGGAGTTACCTCCCGATTTTCATATTTCCTGAAGTCTTGTTTACGTATTTGAGATAATGGGATCTTTGACATAGGAACCTTTGATATCTTATTATGTTATTATTGGGAGGCTGGGACAGATGAAGCTCTACTTTGATTAGCCTGGCTCCTCCAGTTACACAGCTAAGTTGAATGAGGGGGCTCTAGGGGTCGAATCCCTCATCCCTCTTTGCTCCCAACCCCCAACCCTTAACCCTAATTATATCTCACCTGAGAGGGCTCCACTATTCATATTACCTTCCCTCCCAGAGTGCCCTTCTACAGTTACTCACCTCTCACGGATTGCACACTCTAGTTAAGTGTGATCGTTAGATACACTGCTACCACTTTGAATAAGCCCAAACTGTTTGTAGCTGGACCAAAAATAACTGAAATTAGTTCAAACAGGGTGCCAGGACATCAGGGATTTTAGGGCAACGAAAGAGCTGATCAATTAGTCAGGTTGGGAACTGAGAGGATACACAACAGACCGGATCTCTAAGATAGCAATAAAATGCTAGTTAACTAAAAAACACATCCAGTTCTGGAGAGGGGTCCCTAAGCAAAGACATTCGAGACTCTTTGTTGCGGAATCCTGAGAGAAAAGAAGCCGAGAGCTTCTGAACATGAACGGAATGAGTGTAAGAGCTTCATTACATCGGCAGTTATTGGGTTTTTGACTCAAGCCTCTCCCTCCCCTCACCCCCCACGCCACCCTCCCCTTTAGCTCATTTGGCTGAAAATCATTAGATGTTGTCCTTGAGGTGTTGTGGTCACACATATAAAAATTCTATCGGGAGTCATCGTGTTAGACCATGTATGGGCAACCTTTGACATGTTGCGGGCCAATTTTTAGTGAGCAAATACGTTCGCGGGCCGCGTAGATGGTTCAAAATAAAATAACGTCGGACTTTAAAGTAGTGTTCATAATTTTTAGCGATAGATATCAGACATGAAATAATAAGACAATGTTATTATAATACAATTTATTAAAATAACAAAATTAAATGAAAAAAAATAGGTACAATATTATAATTAAATCGTGAAATTTTGAATTATTACAAACTAAGAAAGTTAAGTAGTGACACCGAAATCAATGAGACACTTGAGCTTGAATTTGGGAAACTAATCCATTGATGTTTGGATTAATTCCACTGATACAAAGACGTAAAGAATTTTCCAAATTATCTTCAGTGAGCCTTGTACGATGTTTTGATTTATTAACTTTCATCATTGAAAAGAACTGTTCGCATTTATAAGTACTGCCAAACGCACAAATCAATCTTCTTGCGAATTGTCTAAGCTGCGGAAAATAGTCTTCTTCGAGGTATTTTTTGTAGAAATCGCACAACTCCACGTTTTCAAATTTTGATTTTAGGAGTGAGTATTCTTGAATCTCGATCAACTCCATTTGCAAGTTTGTTGGAGCAAGTAGTGAGTAAGTAGTGTAATATTATTTTTTTTTTTTAATTGGGTTTTTCAAAATGTCTCGCGGGCCGGACCAAATCTTACAGCGGGCCGGTTGTTGCCCACATATGTGTTAGACTCACACACTTTATTTTTTCATATTTGAAACCTTGAGGTCGGAAAACATGAAATTCCGTTGAAAAATCCGAATCGATTTTTCGCCCGATTGCATAACTTCCCCTATACTCTGCAAATCTGGGGAAGTAATACCTCAAATCGACGAAATTATCAATGAAGCACTGTTATTTTTAATTTCTTTATCGATCATTTCCCTGAGGTTTCCAAAATAGAATAGATGTGGGGGGAGGGGGGCGTGGGGGGTGAGGGACGGGTGAAGATAGATTAGGTAGGTGGGAGCTGAGACTGTGACTGCGACTGTGACTGCGAGTCGATCACAGGTCCCCCCTCACAGTTATTTCCCATGGGTCTCATTCTTTTTCTTCATTTCATGCTTCTCTTCCCAAACCAAACAGACCATTTAGTCCTCTCTGTACACCCAAATAGATCCAAACAGCATTATTAGCTTTTCCGTAGTTAAAAGATTTATCACTTCTTCAAATGTTTATTCTCTCTCTTAATTTTTCAATGGCTTTATATTAGAAAATTAATAGAACGTATAAAATAATTCCCAAAAGCTTGGATTTTTGCAGGATAAGCAAATTAATCCCCAATTCAAGAAAAACAGAAATTAAGAAAAAAGACAGACCATACATAACTTGATACTTGAGTGAATAAGTCTTTTTTTATAAATTGTGCTAAGGTTAAGTCTTAAAAGTTGACTCAAAAATTACGGAAGAGCAACAAAGGGAAAGAAAGGGAAAACGGCTGAAAAAAAATTTTTAAATGGCCTTTGGTAGACGCGAAGATTTTCTCGTCCTTCTAGTTACTAACAATTAATTTAAGTATAAAATATGGTTAGACGGCGCCGGTAGCTCAGTGGTATGTGTGATTGCCTTCTGAGCTCAAGATCGTGGGTTCGAAACCCGGCCGAGGCCCTTAGTTTATTTTATGTGGGAAGTAAAATAAACTTAAGCACGCCGTCCTTCGGATGCGACATTATGCGATGGTCACCCCGCCCGTCATCTACAGGAGTCAAAATCTGCGACTACCTACCGCAACCATCCCCTCCCCGCTCCAACCCTACGACTACACCCATCCTCTCATTGAATTGTTCTGGAGCTGACCCTGTGTTCAGCTGGTTACTATTCAGCCCCTTGCTGCTCGGCTGATTTATATTTACCAAAATAGTATGCTCTACACAACGGCGGGCACTTCTTAACAGGAGATGTTTGTTGAGCGCTAAGGCGTTATTATTCTGAAAGGTATATATCGGTTCCTAATGGACATAGACGAAAGTTTAACACAGCTCAAATTGAAGTAAACACTCTGTATAATCTATTTCAGCTAAAAAATAAATTTGTGATTTCAGTTTCAAGATCGATTTTTGTGCAATTGTTTAAGAAAAAAAAAATCAGAATAGTCGTTTGGGAGTCACTGCGCAAACGGACACAAATTTTACTGTACATTGTATCTCAAATTTTAATGAACATAGAGAAACGTTTTGTATCTCAAATTAGTGAAAACACTCTATATAACCTATTTCGGTCTGTAGAGAGAATAATCAGAAAAGGTATAGTGAAATGACGAATTTTGTAATATTTAATCCCCCTCATTCCTAGCTACAAATCTAAACATTCGATTAATCGTAATTAGTTATGGATAATCTAAAAAGACCATTCACGAATAGTTCAGAAACTACTTTCACTGTTATAAAAACAGCTCAAAACCGTAGCAAACTGACATACATACGTTATATTCAAAATTTAAATAAAAACATACTTGAACTGGTTGACGATATCTATCAAAAATAATATAATATATTCGATGATATTTATAAAAAATAATAAACGCATTCCCAAAGACCAGTAAGGTTTCAAATGGGTGATCCAGGTCAGAATAGGTTGTCTTACAACTAAATACAAAAAATAACCATTGATAAAGTTAATTCAATTAAATTTTTAAGTTTTTTATCAGAAACTTAATCATTCCCACTGCGTCTATTATGGTTTTCTGCTAAAATATAAAAGTTAGAAAAAAATTGATGAATCGATAACAGAACTTTTTTATACTTTTGCTCCCCCCTCTTAAATTCATTTAATTATAAAATTCTAGGTATATGAATGTAATATGCTACCATCAGTGGTTCTCTTTGTTTCATTGTACAGCGTAATTCTGAGAGTAACTTTCCCGGTATGAAATGAATTTGGGTGGGGGAGGGACTGAACTGTACAAAGGTGATTGGTATATAAAAGTCCTGTTGTGGCCGCTTCACATATATATATATATTTTTTTTTTCAGTAATAAAAATATATTTTTAAATTCGTTCCTATCCGTTACTATTTAAACATTACTTGGAAATATTTCATACAGAAACTATTTTGCATTCTTTGGGGTGCTATAAGTTTGTTTGTACTGGCTTTATATGAAATTTTAGAGCATTTTGGTAGTTAAAAATGTATCAATAATGGGATTCAAAACAGCATTCTAGAACGGTTTTCGACAACCGGGGAGATCTCGCAAACCGAGTGACATTCGAAAGAACGTATTACCACTTGTATTTTAAGAGATTTTTGATAAGTTCATAAATATAAGCAATATCTTTTAAGATCTACTTGACTCCGAAGTAATGTGGTCATAATTAAAAATCTAATGAGATATAAGTTAACACATGTCACTTTTTCATTTCAAATTTCCAGTTCATAGCTACAATCGTTTTTGCGTTAGAATGCTCACAAAGTGAATCACAAACAAACAGACAAGCATCATCGAGAAAATGGTAAAATCGTATTCAGGTAATTTTGAAAAGTGATGTTCCGTTAAAAACTCGATTTCGCATTTTTTTTTACAATAGTTCTATGGACTAAAGGTATAAGAAAGTAAAAAAATTGTTTAAACGGTCAGTTTTTTGAGGTCACGATGAACCTACATACAGGAAAATCAATTTTGGGCAGGCTTCTTTAGGAAGATTGAAGACACCCCACAGGAGTGACACACGCACACACCCACGCAAGGAGGCGGTTTTGTGCTTATCCCAACAGCGAGGGGACCTGGTAAACATGTTACTCTCAATAGGCACTTGACTTTCTGCTCCTTTCATACAGAAAGAAGTTGAGGTGTTCAACGTTGTTATAATCTATATGTCAGAAACATGGTAGGGGCCCATCAAAGGAATGGTCGAATTTAGTTCCTTGGAGATTTCATCTGAGATCCCAAAGGGTACAAAAACAACTATAAAGAAAAATGTCTTGAACGAATTTGAAACACCAAAATGTATTATGGTATGTCAAGTCAACCTGCTTTTTTGTTGATAACGAAATTAGTTGATAAATGAAAATACATTAATTGTCGGCAGATCTTAACTGCTGCTGAATGTGAACATGTCTCTTTCACATTCAACACCATCTCACTCAAATTAGCTGGTGCAGCACGGCAAATCATATTTACACTAAGAGTAGATACATACCTCCTGGTCACAATGAACAGAAGATTGACATGGAACCCTAAAACTCAAAACAAACATTCGAAACATACATATAACTGCTACACACTACTAATCAAAACACTCAGAATATACGATTCACAAATATATGGTTCGACAAAAGAACATACTCAGGTTTTAAGGACGCTGGTAGCTCAAAAGTAGCTTGCTTGCCTACTGAGCTCGTGATTGCGGGTTCGATACCCGGCCGACGCCCTTAGTTTTTTTATTTGGGAGGTGAAAAAACCTTGAGTATGTCGTCCATCTGATGGGACGGTAAGCGATGTATCTGATCTGTCAAATACTCGTTGAAGACTCCTACCCTAGGTGAATAAACCTGGGTAGACAAAATTTAGGACTCCCATAGTCGGCCACCTGAGCTACCTAGAGTAGGGATCTTTACGAGGGCTTGATATATGTACAGGCTCGGGACCATCGCTTAACGTCCCATCCGAAGGACGGCATGCTCCGAAATGAAAAATGTAGGGTCTCGGTCGGGTTTCGAACGATATTGAACTCTGTTGCTTGCCTAGCACGCTACCTCTGACCTACCGGCATCTTCTAAAAAAAAATCATTATGTACTCAAAAGGAGAAAGTTAATTCCTGTTTTTGCTAAATAAATAATCATATTTTATAATGATAATAATTTGGTCTGAAGAATAGATAAGGGTATCAAAATAAAAAATGAAAACTACTTTTATGTTAAATTAGTCACCCACTTTCATTCTTCTTTCAGATCAACTTAAAAATTTGCGAAAACAGAAATTGATATTCTACTTTTCAGTACATAATAAAAGTGTGTTACTGAAAAACTTGTTTTTTACATATCTGTCGACCACACTGGTGCTGCCTGCGAGATCTGGAAATGTTTCACGATGTGCTTCCCAGGAATTGTTTTTATATGAAAACAATTCTTCTTCACGCTACTTACAGTTCACGGCATGAATTTATTTCTATCTCGTTTGTTTAATCGTTATTGCAAATGAAGTAGTCATTACTAAATAAATGAGTGAGTTTAAAAAAGAAAATACCTTAAAAATTAAAGTGCAATTTTATAGATAGAAAGGTAAGGTCATCTGGTTTAGTTTTATGTTTATACCTCAGACAGTAGTAATAAAACTGAAATGAACCGACCTTGCAAGATTCAAGACGCTATCTGTACAAAAAAAAGAACAAGTGTAAATGAATGGAGCCGTAGGCCCTCATGGCTAGCGCCAATTATGTCACACGAGACGCCGCTTTAGGGGAGGGTAGGCAAGCCAGGAATGAAATTGTGGTATGCGGATCTAGTCTAGCAGTCGGGCTGAAGGGCAAGCCCCGGGATGACCCGGTTTCACCACCTCCCGCCGCCCCGCCTCTGTATTGATTTTTACCTGCTTTCCGCTACTAGCTTTTCTGAAAACATGGCTTTGTCCCAAGAGGCAACCCTCCTCGGCAAATGTATCTTTCTGTGGACTGGTTTCGTGAAGCAAATATAAGAATACACGCAAACAAAATTATTTTCTAGGATTAAGAAAATCGTATTAAGACATTTTAATAGTTTATATTTCTGATGGTTTTTGAGCAAAAATACTATTTAAGTAATCATTCTGTGGAATCAAATTTAAAATATTGAAGCCCTCGAATGAATCTACAATAAAGTTGAAACAAAATTCAAAAATTTGTATGGTAGACAAAGGGACTCGGAACGTCCCAACGTTTCATTGAAGAGGTAAGAATAGGCTAAATACTAATTGTCCTACTCATAAAAGACCGGGGAGACTGAAAAAACCCGCACTAGCAATCATCATCTCGACTACTTTGTCAAAAACAAGACTAAAGTGACTACTATTGCGTATGATAATAAGAAACAAAAGAAAACTATAGTCTGATTTTAATTTATTCGTATGTCACAATCTTTTTACTTCTGAGTCTAATTGTGACTTAATAAATAATCCAGACTACAGTGAGTAGTTCTTTAATCACTATTTGGACCAGCCAAACTGAAAGAAAAAACTCAATAAGAGCAGAAAACCGACAACTGTTCTTATATATCTAATAAAAATCACTTCAGTCCAAATGAAATAACATTAGTTCCACTCTAAAAAGACAATTCACAAACAAATAACTAATAAAAAAAACTGGATGAAATAAATAACTATTTATCACTATTTACATCTTACTAACTATTCAATTGAACACTAATTTAATCCATTGACTGACTTTTTCACTCTCTAATCTCCGATATAAATAGGATTAACTAAAATCTAGAAGATTACATGTTAGGATTGCTGATAACATAGTTAAAATAATGCTTGCCTACTAAGCTCCAACACTGCGAGTTCGAAACCCGGCCGGGGCCTTTAGATTTTTTATCTGGGAGTAGAAAAAACCTTGAGCACACCGTCCTACTTATGGGAAGTTAAGCGATGATCGTGAGCCTTTGCGATATCAGGTACTCGTTAAATACCCCTACCTTCCGAGAATAAACCTGGGTAGGCTAAATTGAATGGACTCCCACAGCAGAATCGAGCTCTTGTCGACCAGAGCGACGAAATCGCTCTCTGGTAGTAGGCGATATGACCTCATAGTTACAGCCAGGGCATGAGGCACAATAACTAACTAAAGAAAACTACTTTCAAACACAAAACGACTTTAAGATGTTCTTTGAATGAAAGTAAATAAATTTAAATATAGACTAAATAAAAAGTAAGAACCTACGTGCCTAATATGCTGAGTTCATGAGCCCAAAAAAAAAGATTTATGGAGGGAACAATGGTAAGTTCAAATATGTAACAATAATGGTACTTGACAATGATTACATTAAATGACTGCTGACAAATATCAATGATTCAGTTCAACAATATTCCTAAAGGACTGAACGGTGTTAAAAATAAGAAATCTTCAGTGCCTAGGAAAACCCAACTCGCCTTGGAAACATCTCACCTAACGTTAACTCGCTCTGACATTTCGAAATAGTCTTCAACCTTCATGCTGGCATTACTTGGTTTAAGAAAGTAATGTGTTGGCATCATCAGTTTTCTTTGTTTTATTGTACAGGGTAGTTCTAACAGTGACGTTCGTATCCCCAGTAGTGCCAGTATGAAATGAATTTGAAAGAGGAAGGGAGATGTCGAGTGGTCTGTACAAAAGTTGGTTGGTGCAAGAAAGTCCTTTTATGACCACATCATACATTTTTTTCTGGATTTCCTATCTATTCTTAGAATGACTTCCTTATAGCCACCAGTAAATGCGAGTATGAATGAGAGGAGAGAGGGGGGAAGAGAGTAATCTGTAAAAGCATGGTTGGTATAAGTAAGTCCTGTAATGGCTACATAACATATATTTTTTCATTTTTTTTTTTTTTTTATCATTCTTAACCCGTAACTGGTGACGTGAATTTTTTGTAACGTAACTGGTGACGTGGGGTTATCTATACCCAGAACTTTTCCCCTCTCCCACGAGCTTAACTTGCGGGGTAAAAAAAAAATATTTTTATTTTAATTAATTTAGTGACATGTATTTATGACCTCAAAAACATTTAAACACAAAAAAAAATTTCTAGGGCCCCAAAAAATTTTTTTATAAAACTTGCCAATAAAAACCAATTTAAGCTATAGAGTTGCTAAAAATCCCAAAATATAATTTGCAACACCTTTTGGAATAACAATTGAAGCAATACTCTATTATTTAAATATAATAAAAGTTAAAAAAAAATAAGAATTAAAAAAAAGTTACTTTTTAATTAAAATTCCGACACATCATTCAGCACATTCATTACAGACTGGAATCATACAACTTCCACATATTGGCTCTTTGCAACCATTGCAGACTTTTTTTGTCAGATCCTCTGGGGCACTTCTGGCATCTTACTTGTTTGTCCAAGTCTTCCGGTTTTTTCCATAGTATTTAGTTACCTTTTTTTTTACTTTTTTTGGTAGAGGTTCATCATAATCAGACCCAGACGAAAAATCTGAGTCCAAAGTACGCGGCAGTGAAGTACTTGCCATTGGCGGTGATGTACTTGCCATTACCGATGGAAATTCGTCATCAGTCAATTCTTGTTCTGAATCAGTTCGATGATCACTAACATAATCAGGAGATACATCTTCATCTCCACTGCACTCACGTTCTCCTTCAAGTATTGACCTAGCCCAGTCATCAAATCCTTTATCAGAAACGTTTTTTTAGATGCCATAACAATAAAATTATATGTAAAAATTATTCATAAAAAGTTATTTATAAACACATTAGATAATACTAAAACCCACAGAAAAAATAAATAAATCGCGAAGTGCAAAAAAGTTACGTATCTGGTGACGTGGGGTGTAAAATACCCTGAAGTTACATTTATTTGGAGCTGACACGAAATAACACACTAGAGAATCAAAACAATACACTAAGCGAGGAGGGCATAGACCGACTGGAAGGTAACCTAGTCGGACAACAAGTTACCCCCAACCCTCTGGCCCCAGAGGTGAATCATAGTTTTCGCTGGGTATCACACACCCCACGTCACCAGTTACGGGTTAATAAAAAAACTACCAATAATAAAAAAAATATTTTATAATTTTTGTCAAACATTAAATAGCTGGCTGGATAATTATCAGTATCTATTAATTGTAAGCTGCACGTTTTTGCAGGATTGTTGACAAATAAATAGGAGAAGAATATAGCTGTGAAAAGTGTAGTATTTCCAACCACAGTAAAGATAAAATGAAAAACAGCTCAGTGGTATGCGTACTTGCCTTCTGAGCTCAAGATCGTTGGTTTTTATCTGGGAGGTAAAATAAACTTAAGCATGCCGTTCTTCGGATGGGACGTTAAGCGATGGTCCCGAGCCTGTACGATGTCAGATACTCGTTAAAGACTCTTGCCCTAGGTGAATAAAAATTTAGGGTAGGACTCCCGCAGTCGGGCTCATGTCCACCAGAGTGACGAAAGAGCGCTCTGGTAGTAGGCGATATTACCTCGTAGTTAAAGCCCGGGCATGAGTCATAAAACCTAACCTAACCTATAAAATAAATTTAATAAACTATATGTTTTCTATTGAAATATGAATTCCCATTAATGCTGACAGCTGGATGAGAACCCCAGAAAGCGCATTGGTAACCTGTCCTAGACAATACTCTTGTGGCGGCTCGTCAGATAAGGAAATGTTCCAGAGAGGTAAGGTAAGGTCAAGTTGGGACTTATTAGAGGCTTGCATCGACCAAGTGCCGAGCCCCCACTACTTAGTTTCTACTTTCGTGCCACCAAGTACCTCAAGGAACATGCAACTGCCTCCTGTATTGATCCCCTACCGGGACCCCGCCATAACTCAGGGCTTTTAAGTTCAGTCTGGTTAATTTAACAATTTTTATGTTTGACATTAGTATTACTTATTTACTATTACCTCGGCCTGGTTTAACAGATCTTTGCAGTAGGATTTCCGGACTAGTCAGAAAGGGTTGGCAATCATACTGCACTTGTAGCGCTCTAGGTTCTCAAATGCAGGCCGCAGGATGCATTATTTTTTCGCCTGCATTTATGTAGTTGAATGTAGGTTTGTCTGAACTTTTCTGCGTTTTCATGCAACATATATACCTAGGGGATTCTTGGCTTGACCCAGTCAACTCAACCGGATTCCAACTCGCCTCCTGTTCTCCTCCACTTGCTCTTCAATTTTGCCCTGGGTCATCCTCATAGACTGCCTCTACCTGCGGCTGTACAATTCCGCACCTGCCGCTTCACTCATGTATTGTTTCAGTTAGTATACATCCTCTTGACTCAGTCAAACATCACATTCTTCTGTGTTGATTCTAGTGTTGGCTTCAAGAAAAATATTTTACAATTCCCTTGCGGCCTGTACAAGAGGAGCATGCTGGGCGCAGGTTTCCGACCCCTGGTCTATATGATACATCCCTGTCGTCTTACATCAAAGTATACAAAAAAATTGGCACGAGTATATCCATATCTGATAGTAAGATGTTGTGGGGACGAGATTTATCATAGAAATAAAAGACGTTGTCTTCTCACTGTTTTATTTTCATCCAGAACCGGTTTTCGACGCAACAGCGTCATCATCAGTGGTTCATCTATGATAGAATAATAAAATATACAAATAATGAAAAGTATAAGTTATTTTAAAGCATCAGCGTACAGAGTAAGAAGATAAAAATTATAAACTTACTTATCCCACCCACACAGCACAGCGGTTAAAGGACAACTGGCATAGCTCTATGAGGGGAGGGGGATAAGTTCACTCATTCTCTCTACATACAAAACCAGCTCTGCAGACAGCTGCAGAGACACGCGTACAGCCGCAGATTGCGAGAAAAACTCAGAGTCAGATAAAGGGATGGAGTGGAGGGAACGGGAGGCGACCAGGGATCAAGTTTAGTGAGACACTACTTTGTGGCAAGATAATAACCCCCTAGATCTCTCGCGCTAAAAAAGAACACAGTACTACAAACACCATACACATCCAAACACGAGCCGCTCAAGTAAATCATACTCTTGGAAGCTAAAGTTCAAAAGGAAAATTCATCACACTGACCAAAACACACAAAATATACCTGATGTCTTCAACTTTACACAAACAACAAATGATTTAATTGGCTGAATGTGACGGTGCTCATAGATGCTACAGTGCTTTACTTTAAACATAATCGACTCTGGGTCTCCTCTTTCCTGTTGATGGTTGCGTCCATCGGAGTTAAGAAGAAACGGCCTTCTTCTTGACTATGTCCTCCACTCTGGAGCTTTTGAATTCCTGCTGGCCTCTTTCCCAGAATCCTGATTTGAAAAACGCAACTCCTTAATATTGGGTAATAAAAATTTAAGTGTTAATCTCAAATAAATATATATTTCAAATAATAATAAATAAATAATGAACTAATAAAATTACCACATTTCCTGTAGAAATGTTATCTCTTTTCTTTTACTAAATTTTGATTTCTACAGTAGTTTTCGAAAAGGGCACTAAAAATATCAAAAGTTCAAGATGTGCCATTTTTAAGAAAGTGCACGTATTTAAAAAAAAAATTCAATTAACCATCTTTTCATTTGGATTCCTAAAGAGGTGCCATTTTTAATAATTTTAAATAATATTAAATCTAATCCAAAGGTTTTCAAATTATCTAACTGGGGCAACAGGGAAAATAAATAGAATAGAATGTACGAGAACAAATATTGGTTTTATTTTCTTGAATCATCTATATTATAAAATTTAAAAAAACTAAATATTGAAACAAACAAAATTAAAAGAAAAATCTTAAAAACTAAATTCTTAACACTAATTCAATCTTTTTTGTTTTATATTTTTTCAATTTTTTAAAATTAAAGTTATATATTTCTGGGCATATATCCTGTACATATAAACAAACAACAGTACCTTCTTTGCTGATCAATTTCACCGTCAATTCACTCCTATTAATTCATTATATTTTAAGCCTAAACACCACTCTCTATATCTTCACTCAGACCGTCGCCATTGAACCCAAGCCTCGTATACAGCTGATGGCCGTGTTTTGTTTTCTACATGCATTTGTTTTAAAAGAAATGGTTTCATATTATTTATTGAAAAATAAATATATTTAATTCTTTTAATATTAATGATTTAATGTATGTATATTTTTTTTTATACATCACAATATTTTTGTGGTGTTTGTTTAAAAAACAAAATATAATGTCCCATCATCACGCTCACTCTCTGAGGGTTGTTTCAAATATATGTTTTTTATTTCAGTAGGATCCGTGCCTTTATAGAAATATGTACTTTTACTCCGTTGGGTCGGGGTGGTCTGGCTCAGGTAGATCATCCGTAACCCTAGGATTAACGCCTTCAGATAACATTAAAAATAAATTAAATAATCGTTTTCGAAATCATTTTTTTCTGTACAATCCCTCCAATTTAAATTCTAATTATCATTCGCATAGACAGACATTTCGAATAAGTGCATATACCGGAAAATGAATTGTACTGTTTGTAGTTGTTCCACTACAAGGGATGACAATTTTTAATATTTGTATTGTTCTCGTTCTTAATAATAATATATTTCCTTTACTTTACTTCTAACACGCGGGAATTTTCTCAACTGTATAACTGATTTTACTAAAATAAAATATTAATGGGATGCCAGATCGTCTATTTAATAGAACGATACTTAAATTACTGATTTGAATATATAAATTGGATTTCTATAAACCAAAGGCGAAAGTTCGTTCAGCTAAGAGAGTTTCAAAAAACTAAATTGTTGAATCACTATTGACTAGGTTTGAGCATGGGAAACAAACTATAAAATGAAACCTCGTGTTGACCATGTGACTAAACGATGTTTGGATGGGTTCCACGACTATTTGTCTTTAATTCTTCTTTTCTTAATTCTTCTCTGGTCTTTCCTCGATCTTTCTCAACAGTACACGACATAAACGTTTGGTAATCATATGAGGGGACTCACATAACTAAACTTCCACAAACGGGGACTCCTCTTGGGACGAGGGCACGCCACACCTACTCACACCTCTCACTAAAGCATCTAGACTCTCCCCCACCCACATGCAATTTCCACTTATATAGTCCAGACGATACAAGGGGGTAGTTTATCCATGTCCAAGGGGTACCTACTTGGACAATCTCAAATTCTAGATGGATACTCGGGAGTAATTTATATGAAACCGAAAAAGACTTTCTGGGTCTAATCCAGATATGGTTCCTTTTTACTGTCACACTGTTAGCTTATTCCTAGTCAGGTAATTGACGTAGGTGAAAAGGGTCCCTCTTTTATAGTTGGTACCTGATTGCAGTCCCCTTGGGTTGCGCCCCTACTACATACTGGACTTCTACTTTATAGTTGGTACCTGATTGCAGTCCCCTTGGGTTGCGCCCCTACTACATACTGGACTTCTACTTTATAGTTGGTACCTGATTGCAGTCCCCTTGGGTTGCGCCCCTACTACATACTGGACTTCTACTTTATAGTTGGTACCTGATTGCAGTCCCCTTGGGTTGCGCCCCTACTACATACTGGACTTCTACTTTATAGTTGGTACCTGATTGCAGTCCCCTTGGGTTGCGCCCCTACTACATACTGGACTTCTACTTTATACATTATTATTTATTATAAAGAATATAAATGGGACGGGTCCACATTAATTACATTACAGAATATAATATTCAAAATTTGATTATTTAGTTAGAATCTATACTTGACTTTAATGAAGAGGTTTAACTTCAAATAGGAACATGATGGGAGCAAGAACATCTCAAAGCACTCCAACATTGGTGTAGTTACGTAGCAACTGGAAGTTGACTGTCAGCCTCTCTCTTGATACATGTCACTTCTCTCTGATGTCATATCTAACAGTATCATCCTCACAACTTGGATAATTACTTATTTCTTGTTTATATATGTTGTCTTTGTGTTAAATTTGAGTGAAAGAAAGATAATCATCGCGGCCCCGGAAGAGACAAGTTTTTTGAAACCCTCTGGGCATTACTTTAAAAGGCTCACATCATTATAGCCTCATAAGATCGAAGCAAACACAAGGATCTGACTGAAAGATGGGTGAATATTTTTTTTTAGACTTTTCCGCTTTAAACATGATCAAAAGATAGTGAAATGGATAGTTTACACTTTCCTTCCAACCAAGAAATCGTGAGTTCGAGTCCCATCACCCTAAATATAAATATAAAAACATTCATTAAATCGGCAATTATTGGGGTATTTTAGTTGAACCCCCCTTTGATCAACGAGACAATTAAAAAAAAGTATGTATCATTGAAATCGGTCAAGTAAACGGAAATGATATTGATTTCAAAATATAATGTAACAATAAATCAACACATGCAGGACAGGTTTCCTAGGTCAGCTGGTAAAAGCTATCCTGGCTGCCTTAAGATAGCCGGTTCGAACCCAGGGCAGTCTGCTTTATTATTTAAAACACAAAAGTATATATTATGTTGTGTTATATTATTACACTATGAGATTGTTTTTAGTCCTATCTGGAAATATGCAAAATATGCCTTTAGTCCGAGCCCAGGCGCATCGTGGAGGTGTTTTTATGCCAATGTATTCAAAAGGAATGGCCTGAACAAAAAATACTGTTAGAAATTCGATTTGAAGTTTTCACCGGAATTTCATAAATAAGTTTATTTGATTGTGTGTCTGTGAACATGTACTGACGGAATGTATATATCGACGCGAAAGTTTGTATGAGTATTTAAAACACCAGAAATTCTATATTTATTCAGCTATATCGACCGAAGAGGATAAGCTAAAGGCTTAACATAAAAACCCCAATAAATGTGGAAGTAATTTATGTATCAACACGAAACTTCACATGTTAATCCAAAACCTCACAAGGATGACATCTATTTATTTTCAGATGAATCGGCTTAAGGAAATGGGTGAGCCAGAGGTGGGGGCTCAACTCAAAATCCTTAAAAGAAATTTTGAATGAGGATTCAGATGTCCCTGAGTAAAATACCTAATTGGTTTCAGAGGTAGTGAGAAATTTTAGTGAATTATTTCGCGCTTGGGAACACATCGCCGGTGATTCACCGACACCTTTTTTTAGGTTCTATCCCAATGCCTAATCTACCTTATTACTAAGGTTTTTCCAGACCTCAATTTAATCTACCTTGTTGCAGGTAGGTGAGTGGGTATATAAAAGCTGATGAGATGGGTCTTCCTAGGTACAATACCATTATGGGATGAACCCATGTCTGGCGGGCTCCCTCTGTTTGTCCAACAAACAGACACTGCTACTAAATTAATTGTCACCAATCGATCCCGCCTCACAAATGTTTATCTTCCCCCCTCGCCTTCAACAACAGACTTGTACTACCGCAAACATAGTCCTTCCTCCCCTCCAGGAGCATTCTTTGGGAAAACGGCATTCTTCTATATTGGCTTCAAGGATGGAGGATAGCCTCCAAAGACAATGATAGACCTATTATAACAAACCTATACCCCCTCCCCTCCAGGAGCATTCTTCGGTGAAACGGCATTCTTCTATATTGGCATCAAGGATGGAGGATAGCCTCCAAAGACAATGACAAATACATCCCCAGCACGAATTAATCATTTACGTTTTCGCTCTCCCTCCAAAGGCAATAGACCGTTTCGGCTAAAAATCAATAGTTGTCCTTCTGAATCCTGTGTTGAGTCACAGTCAACGAAGTTCATGAGAAACATAACTTAAATTCTTAAAAAGGTAATTCACACAATTATTTACATTATTATCACTTACATCTTATTAACTGTACACCATTACTATTACGCACCTGAATATTTAAGCTATTACATATTAGGTTTTGTTAAACGTTTATATTTCTGTGTTGACAGCTCCCCAAACTACCGGTGCCAGAGCTGGAGCAAACAATGGGACGATACCTTGACAATCTACGACCACTCCTCTCAGAAGAAAAATTTGAAACAACTCGGAAAATAATAGAGAACTTTGTAGATCCAGACGGACCAGGACCCAACATTCAGAAGGAACTGCTCGAAAGAAGGGAGGCTACAGACAACTGGGTCAGTGGCATTTTTAATTTACGTTTAGTCCTTGTTTTTGGTAAATTTTACATATTCTGTATTATTCTTCGGATCCATCCGAATCGCATTGCTCGTCGAACATGGGGTGAGATTATGTTCGATGATGTGGCTTATTCTTTAACCAATCATTAATCATCAGAATCCAATGTCTTTTGTTTAAGTTAGACTGTACTTTAAATAAATAAAGTCTTATTAAAATATGTTCAGCCATTTTGGAAGAGCATAGACATACATACAAACAGACAGACCACGATTTTGAATGATGTAAAGCAGAGAAGGGCGGAAAACAAACACAACATGTTTTTCTTAAATGTGGCCATGCACAGGTCTGTTTTATACCAACCACGTTTGATGTGTAAAAAAAAAAAAAAAAAAAAAAAAAAGCCAGTGCACACCCGAACGAACTTCTGGAGGGGATTGGTGAATTTCTCTGTACAGTTATTGTGACTATCTCTGACGGCGTCTATATTTTGTTGTTGTGTTACGTTACTGACAAGGTTATGATCTATTCTAGCGAGTGGAAAAATTCGTTCTTAATTATTGTCAAACATTTTTAAATAATAAGTGAGCTGTAAAATAATTAAATATTTCCAGAATTATTCCAGATTTTTGAATTTTGATTATATTCTAATTACACCACTATTTTAAGTTTTTCCAAAAAAATTAATTGTATCAAATTAAGTTATAAATGAAAAATCCTTGATTTATAGGCATATTCATATTTAACAAAATACAAAATTACATGTCATATTATCAAATTACAGATATGTTAACAATAATAAACAATTGCAAGCCGATTGCATAAATTTTACCAAAAAATGAATTCAAGCATTAAGATATTGCAAAACTTTGCTACTGGAATTTCATTTCTCTTTTTTTTTTTTTTTTTTTTCAGTGAACAGACCAAAATGTTTACACATAAATAAAAGATTATTAATTGAACTCACCCGGTTTTTTATAGTTAACTCTCCTTCCCCCCCCCCCCCCCCCCCCCCCTCTCTCATATTTATTTCATACTGGTTGATCTCTTCGCACGATTACAATACTTTCTACTAAAGGTATAAGAAAGTAAAAAAAAAAAGTTTATTGGTATAGATTTTAGATTACATGAAACTTCTACAGACGAAGGAGCAGAGAAACCAAAACCGGTTTTCAACGCAACTGCGTCATCATCAGTGGCACATGTGTGAATACATATAAAATATAAATTAGAGATATAACTAGCAACCCCTTGACCCTTCCCTTTCCTTTGAGCTATTAGCCAGTGTTACTTTAGACACTACACTATACAGGTGGGGTGAAAACGTTTTATTTTATTTACTCTGTACCTTGATGCTTTAAGGTTTTTGTTAGTTACTTATCTATATTTAAATACTGAATATAACTACATGTATGGCCTGGGTGAGATTCCTTCTTCAACCAAGAAGGGACGAAAAGGGAAAAGGTGTGTGGTCCGAAGTAGAAGCTAAGCCCCCTGTTGTAGGTTTTACAAACTGGCCTTTTGTTGGCTCCAGACACATGTGAGGTCGGGTCACGTAGCCAGCACCCTCCCCTCAGCACGAACTACCCTTCCTATTCCAGTCTTTACTTCTTCCAATTCACTCTTCAGACCAAAGAAAGGATATATATACATTCTCCTCTATACAAAGGATTCATTAACCTTTTTTTTTTTTCTTTTCTTCTTCTTCCAGTTAAGCTTTGTGGAAGGGCAATTCTGTGAGGAGGCAGAAAGAGTACAATATTGAACCGAAGTGGTTGGCCACAAAGAATTGCGCTCCGCAATAAGTTTTCATTAAGTTCACAAGAGGATACCATAACCACTTTGGAATATATCACTGAGGGAATGGACAAAGCAGAACAATATCTGAGACAATCTTTTGTGAGCTCTCTGGTCTCAAATACCAGTTTAGAAATATTCTGTAATAAAAGTCTTTGAGTTAGGCATTGAAGTAGCTAAAATTGTTTTGTTGGCGCAGGATTATTACATTTTATAACGCTGAGTACACTGTTCTTCCAACGTGCTGTACCTTGAGATTATTAGTAGACTAGAGTTTACCCATTGAGTTAGAATGTCTCTTATTTCTCCTGAAGCGAATCAAGAAACACAAAATTCTCTACGTTAATATCATATATTAAAATCATATTGTTTCAGTTATATTTGACCTATTTCATTTAAACAAACTTTGTCGTGATAGTACAGTTTTGTTTATTGTAAAGAACATTTCCTAAGCAAACCACAATGATCCTAACAAGTGAATGATGGATGGCATAAGTTATAAATTAAGGAATACCAAGGTAATCTTGGTATAGAATCAACGGCAGCAAGATTAGTCAGAGATTTCTTCTCTAGTGCCGGCTGACTCCTCCAGCTGAAACCAGAGACAGAGACCCATTCAGATGCCAATAGTTACAGGCCAATCTGCCTCCTACGGGTTTTGGAAAGGTCTTTGACATCCTGATAGCCAGAAATCTCAAACGAGAAATCTTACATCATATGTCAAAAAGGCATTTCACAGTTGCATTTGAATATTCTGTGGCTGTGTTCTTCGATATAAAATGGCGTTTGGTACATTGATGGGCAGCACTACTGATTAGGCCTTTAGGCTTTACAACATTCAAAACAATCTGTAAAAACTACTCAAAGGTTACCTCTCGTAGCAGACTGCAACTATGCAAGGCCAACTACGAGAGAGTGACCACGGAGATCGCAAGAGGCTGCTCCCAAGAGTGGTTTGTAAGCTCCTTATTTTGAAACTTCTCGAGACCCTGCTCCGGTAATTGGAGGAGGGGGTAATGATGACCATTGCCTATGTAGATGATCTCAAAGAGACTGAAAGCAGATTACACTGACAACACACATCTTATGTCGTAAATTCTAAGTGGCCATGAAATTGTCAAGGCGAAACTTCACTACATTTACAGTGCAGAACTGTCCATATTGCCAGTGCGGCCAGGAAGAGACCGTAGAACACATTATATATGTCCCAGAAAGGAGGTTGAACGGTTGGAGAGGCCTCTTGCGGGCATTTGTCTTCTAGACCTGGTCGAATAGAGAGAAAATTATGAAGCCCTCAAAGTATGCGCAGCAGTGGTGGCGCACCAATGACCCCTATGAGTTAATATAACATACGAATACGTCCTGTGGTGTTATAATAAAATCTCCCCTCCCCCAAAAAAAATTAGAATTTTTCCTCAGACGGGGGCCATTATTACTATTCTGAGAAGCGGCTTTGGAGCTTAGCGCTATTATTTAGCAACGCCGGGTAATCTTGCTGGTTTTATATGAAAGTTAGTATTCCAAGAAGTATATAACTTTATTAGAGCCGCTGTTGAAGGCTTCAGGATATTTTGTATTAAACCCCCCTCTGAGGTGAAATTACCTACATGCCTCCGGGGCTCGCTACGTAGGGTGACTTCGTTATCTCACCGCTCACCTCAATCACACACCCCCCAATGTGAAGATGGCATACCTTCTCTCATCTAACATCTCCCCCTTCGGCGTTTTTTATAATTTTGCCGCCGGTATGTAGATGACTTCAACCGAAATAAATGTAGAAATGGAGTAGAACGCCAAATCTCGCCATGTGCAAAGCCAAAGTTTCAATTAATTGTATCAAATGAATGATACAATGACTTTTTCATTTGATACAATTATTGTATCAAATGAAAAAGTCGGTAGAACGAATTAATCAATTAACTTTTAGCTAGCTCTCCCTCCAAACCGTAACGAATGACTAAAAATTAATATTTGACTTAAATAGGGACTTCTGTATCTTCATACTAAAGTATATATATTCAGCTGATATCCCGGAACATTATCAGCTTATTGCATATTGAATTTTGAATTAGAATATATAATTTCACTTCGATTCATTTATTAAAAAGGCAGTTATTCAAGTTTTAGAGTTAAGCCTCCTCTCTGACCCACCTCTTTTCCACAGCCGGTTTGGCTGAAAATTATTAGATATCGATCTCATGGGGTTCTGAATACACGTAAAATTTCATGGCGATAGATTCATTCAATCAGGAGATATCGTATTCACAGACTCCTACACGAAATTCTTGAGCAGTTACTAAAACAGAATTGAAAATTTCTTAGTTTCCTTTTAAGATCTTTGTTCAGTTCTTCAATTCATATATGAATATATATATATATATATCTCATATATATCCATATATATATCCATATCATATATATCCATATATATATATATCCATATCATATATATCCATATATCATTCATATATATCCCTTTTCTATATCTGTATATATACATTCCTGGTAATCCACTTAGATTCCTTGTTTTTAGTAGAGTTAGTTAGTTATTATGACTCATGCCCGGGCTTTAACTACGAGGTCATATCGCCTACTACCAGAGCGCTCTTTCGTCACTCTGGTGGACATGAGCCAAACTCTACTTTGGGAGTCCTACATTTTGCCTACCCTAAATTTTTATCCAGTTAGGGTAGGGGTCTTTAACGAGTACCTGACATCGTACAGACTCGGGACCATCGCTTAACGTCTGAAGGACGGCGTGCTTAAGTTTATTTTACCTCCCAGATAGAATAAACTAAGGGCCTCGGTTGGGTTTAAAACCCACGATCTTGAACACAGCAGACAAGCACGCATACCACTGAGCTACCGGCGCCCTCTGTTTTTAGTAGATATTTATTTAATTAAGAACCTTCAAAGTATGCCATATCAAGCTAATGATGAGGAGAGGTATACAGAGTTAGAACAAAAAGATACTTGTCAATTCCAATGGACACAATGACACAAAAGTTTTACTCCCCTCTGTAGATGCCATTTACAGAGTAGAGCCTGTATTGCAAATATGAGGGGAAGGAAGAGGGAGCAATCCCAAATATAAATGAAAGAGTAAAGGGATTGGAGGGTGGGCTAACACAAAAGTAAATGAAGTTAGGTGCGCTGGGGATGGGGGGAACGAGGGGCCCGAACAGGATTAGGAGAGGTAATTGGAAGGGGCCGTCTGATTGTGGCGTTTGCTTTGGAAATTAACGCGTCATCCACAGATGAATACATCTGTAACACCTCGCTCAAAGTAGATCTAATAACCTGTTTAGTTTAAATACCTGGGACTCTCTATATCGTCACATTTCGTCTTCTTTTGAGTTCTTTTATGAGTATCTATAGATGCCAAAAGGATATAGAGAGGTAATTGGAAGAGGGGGGGGAGGGGGGTTTGAATATTGGGTTGTCCTATGAATACATCTGCACCCTTCAACTGCTAGTCTTCAACATCACATTGCCCCAAAGAGCCTTGCGACCTTGTTTCCCAGCTCCACTACTTCTGGGCCGTCTTATTTCCACCAGTGTAACAGGAAAACTCCTCTAGAGTTTCGTCGAGTTAGGGTCCTCGTTCATTCTGCTCGCATGTCCGACCCATCGGAGTCTGTCAACTCTAATCCAGTGCAATACTTTTGGCTGGATATAAAGTCAGCAGTTCGAAAGCAAGGTTTGAGAAGAACCGTGGGAGCCATCTTGGATCCTGTTTTGGGACAGTGGAGATATAGGGTGAGAACAAGCCGCATCAGTCCTGGTGTGATTGTTTTGTTGTGATTCCAAGTGAATGAAATGAAGGAGCGAAGACTGCAGTGGGTGGGGTGTGTGGTCAGGAGCAGCCATCCAGGCCACAATTCTTATGTTATTCGTAACTACGATGAACTTGTATTTGCCAGTCGATAATATTCCGATGTGGAAAAATTTGGGATTTTCTTTCGATGATTGAATATATTCGTTCTTAATTTTTTTTTTTTTTTTTTCTAATAATTTTCCTCTACTTTTATCATCTCTCTCACCCATCCATCAAAATTGTCTTTCAATTCCTTTTTATTTTTTTATTTTATTTTTTATTTACTTTATTTATTTTATTATTTTTTCTGTTTTTGTCCTAATGATTAAGATAAATTTTCGTCCCGAGGACCTACCACTGGGTGGCCTTCCTCTCACATGCCCTTCACGCCAACATATCAATACCATCATAGATGCTGGTTGTTGCACCCTAGCAACAGTTGTATCTTTATAAATAAAAGACAAAAAAAAAAAAATTAAAAATATCTTTTTAGAAGAAATGGCATATAAATATTTTATAGAGGAGGAGTGTGCATATTTGTAAGTTGCTTGAATTTGGCTCAAATGATCTACCATTTACTTCCGGCATACTGTTGTCGGTGTCAACTCCGTTTTCTCCCACTGCATTTGAATTTGAAGAGTCAAAATGGAAGTAATTTCACAGATTTAACACAGTGACCGTCTTCAAGAATTCTCATATATGATTTAAGATGGCAGTAAGTCGCGGTTCCATCTTCTCTTCAAACTTCGTGGGGGTTTTGTGGTAAGTGTTGTGAAGATAAAGTACGTATTTCTGGGTTTGTATGTGTGTAAAGTTTTCTAAAAAACCGTATGTACGTAGTTTGTGTTGTGTCTGGTACTGTCTGTATCATAAGATCGATATGAAGTGTTCTGTTGTTTATGTATGGGGGGGCACTGTGTTATCAGTCTGAGGGTTTTGACTGAAACGCCTGAATTCGTTTGATGTTGGATGTTTTTGCTGAACTGTATATCTGTGATCCGAATGTCCATAATGGTCTCAGTAAGTAAGTGTAACAGTGCCGTTTTTGTGTCATGTCTAATTTTGATCGTCTATTTAGAAGTAAATAAATGTGTCTTAAGTACTACATGCCCTTTCACTCGCTGGTCTCCCTCGCTCATTGCTGATCAAAGAGAGTCATTTTTTGGCGGCGAAGGAAGATTAGGAGGACAAGGATTCATGCATATAGATGAGGCAGAGCAAGGGTTCCCCGGGGACGTAGATAAGGTCACCCTCGGAGACAATTACTTTCATTATTAGTACCAGCCAAACGAGTCCAATTGCAACCGGAGACAGTCAAGATAAAAGATGAGCTGTTTCCTTCAATGATTCAAGTTGAGGACTCCCTGCCTCTTCTATCTTTAGATCATTAAAGCAGAAATCCCTTCAAGACATTGATTAGACTGGGAGAAGGGGGCAGTTAAAGAGATCAAACACTACAGAAACACCATCAGCCCTAGAGACCAGTCTCTTCTTGAATGTCATTCCTTTCTGTAACTGCCTCATTAGAAAAAGTTTGAAAAGAAAGAGGATCTTACTGGTATCAAATTTGAAGGTAAATGTTTCATGGATCACAACATTCTTCTATATGAAGTCTTGCTTATAACCTCAGCACCGAAGTTCTATCTATGCCTGCTGAGCACCCTGGTTGTGCCCCAGTTTTGGGACGCCTACTGGCTGCCCTGTGGTCTTGCACTGGGCTCCAGTTCGATTCCCCTTTCACTTCTGAGGGATCCTGAATCTTAATTAATAGACCTTGAGGAAAGAGTGAGGAATCATTTATGATGAACAACTTTCATTTTCAGTTCTAAAAACCGTAGATTTTGTGCAACTTTATAAACTTTAGCGCTTCTCTGTCTAAACAATTGTGTTGTTAAAGAATGGAGCGGATAACGATCATTAATTACTTATTTCTATGGCGCTACACATTTCAAAGCGTAGCTAAAAATTCCAAATAGTTTTAACCCCCTCCGTTACGAGATGCTCTCATGATAAAAAAAAAGTGGAAGAATGTTTAATGAAGTTGAACTTGCGTTGGCCGAAATGTGTAATGTGTTCTCTTTGTGCTGTTGAAACTGTAATAGCCTTCAAAGTCCCTCGGAGGGCAAATGAGAAAATTATTCATTATTAAAGCTTTTTTGTGTAATTTTCCATTAAAACTTTGTTGCATAAACGAAAACTGTCAACCACAGTCATGCATAATTGAGTCTTCTGTACTTTTATGCTCTATAATCCCAATTTAGTGTGTAAATGCAAATTGTATTCTTCATCATTATAACCCTTTGCCTATAAAGTTAGTTAGTTATTATGACTCATGCCCGGGCTTTAACTACGAGGTCATATCGCCTACTACCAGAGCGCTTTTTCGTCGCTGTAGTGGACATGAGCCCGACTCTACTGTGAGAGTCTGAAATTTTGTCTGGCCAGGTTTATTCACCTAGGGTAGGAGTCTTTAACGGGTACACGACATGGTACAGGCTCGGGACCATCGCTTAACGTCCCATCTGAAGGTTTTCTCATCTCTCAGGAACAAAAACCCAAAGACCTCGGCCGGGTTGTTTATATATATATTTGTAAATACCTTAGCTCACACCGCCTCCAGAAAAAATTTCGTACTGTAGTAATCTCATGTGACGAAAATGCAACTGGATATATAATAGCACACGTGCGCATCCGAGCTAAGTTGTGCACAAGATAGGTGAGTTATTAAGAAATAAGTGAGACGTAAAATAATTTAATATTTCTGGATTGAATGTTCCGGATTTTATAACAAATTATTTATAAATGAGTTAATTCTTGATTTGGAAGCACATTTGTTTGTATATATTATATATTGACCATGTATATGCCACACGGTTTGCAACTTGGGAACAAGGACAGAGAGCATAGGAAAGAACCCCAGGGCACCCAACCAGCCTCGAGGACGGACCAAGAGAGAATGAACCGCAACACCGCAAAGAGCCGCTCTCTGCAAGCACACATTGACACACAGTAGACATTAGTGCAGTAAGGCTTGAGAACGAGGGTGTGCGTGTATGAACACACATGATATTAACATATTATACATTCATATCTATATCCTCATGGATATACATAGTGTAGACATCTATCTTTAGTTATCATAAGCCGATTGCAACAATTTTACCAAAATTAGGTGAAAAACAGGATGGGACGTCAAGCGATGGTCCTGAGCGTGTACTATGTGAGGTAGTTGTGGGACTCCTGTCCACCAGTGGGACGAAAGAACGCTCGTAGTTAAAAAGCCCGGGCATGAGTCACAATAACTAACTATAAGTTGTCTTATACTATGTCTTGGTTGAACGACATTTGAAATTTTAGTTTCAAGAGGTCAATGCAGGCTTAGGCAGCAAATATATTTCTGATCATTACAATTATTAAATATGTACTAATTAATCCATCAGCGCCAAAAGAACCCTTCGGTGTGAAGTCACAGATTGTACTGACAAGTGGGTCTAATCCTGTAAATTCAGAATTTATATTATTGAAAATCCCCAAAAGAATAAAACGAAGAAAGTAGATGTTGAAAGTTGGTTAAAGGTTGGAGTTAGAGTGGCCATAAAAGGTAGAATGGGGGTGAGCCCTTCGTTATCCTGACTAGGGCGGGGTGGAGTGCTCTTGACCGTCTTTCTGAGAGAGCGCACGGCCAGCTGATTGGGCACGTGCCCCTGCCGACAGACACCCTCCCACACAAAGGGATTAGTCATCAGTTCAGTCGTAGTCACCGTATGGCACCGCAGTAGCACCACAGGTAAACAACAGTCTCTCAATTGTCATTTCCTCATATTAATTGGTTGAAGGGGGAGGCAGTGTGGTCTGTAAAAACATGGTTGGTATAAGAAACTCCTGTAATGGTCACATCACGTTCATGTTCTATTGTTTAAATAAATGCATCAAAATATTGCTGTTATAAAATCAAAGAAACGCTCAGTTTCTTTATTATTTATTGCGACCCAGGCCCGGGTTTTAACGACGAGGTCATATCGCTTATTACCAAAGCGTTCTTTTGTCGCTCTGGTAGACATGAGCCCGACTCTACTGTCTGTGTCCTAGATTTTGCCTACCCAAGTTTATTCACCAAGGGGAGGGGGGATCTTTAACGAGTACTTCACATCATACAGGCTCGGGGCCATCGCTTAATATCTCAACCGAAGGACGGCGTTCTCAAAGTTTTTTCACCTCCCAGGTAAAATAAAACTAAGGGCCTCGGCCTTAGAGGTGGAGAGATTGTACAGGAAAGGCGGAATTGAAAGTGTTCATTTAGAGGTTGTGAATTAGGCATGATTGGGCTTTGGCACGAGGATTACTAGACAATTGTTTTGATAGAATGAGTTTACATCTATTTACAAGCTGATAACAACATTTACAAGTTTACGAGGTGGTAAAGAAATTTTATTTATTTTTCTATTACCAAAGTGATTTTTAGCAAAAGGGTACCACCGAACTTTTCTGACAGAAATACGAGAGACTAATGGGAGAGTTTTTTTGTTAAAGGCCTACATGCTCAGTCAAAGCAGCCATATACTTCTCCACTGCATCAGGACTCAGACCTCCTGTTTAACAAGCGTATGACGTGAAATCCATGGGATTACAAAGACGAAAAATAGACGTTGCACGCTGTATTTAAAGTCTTTTAACAAATTATTTAAATTTTCACGTTCAAAATAATTTTTCAACACAATAATTGTGTAACAATTATTGTTATTAGTTATGATGACTCATGCCCAGGCTTTAACTACGAGGTCATATCGCCTACTACTAGAGCGCTCTTTCGTCACTCTGGTGAACATTAGCCCGACTCTACTGTGGGAGTCTTAAATTTTGCCTACCCTAAATTTTTATTCATCTAGGGCATGGGTCTTTAACGAGTACCTGACATTGTACAGGCTCGGGACCATCGCTTTACGCCCCGTTTATTTTACCTACACGATTAGTTTGTGTCGAACTTTCTTCTTTGATCTCCCTTCCCTTTGGTTGATTTTGCAGAAAATTAATAGGTGTTGACTATATGAGGTTTTGAATTTACATATGAAATGTCGCACACGGGGGCAAGAGGCCTCAAAACCTGGCCAAAATACAAAAAAACAGATGTTGATTTTAAGTAGGGAGTGAAGGTGTGTTTACTTCCATACACCTGTACAAACATAAACAAGACCATTGCAGCCTTTTAATACCCTCTACATTGCCTCAGTTTATATTTATAACGTGGTAGAACCTAATTATTTTAATTCTTTTCGTGTCTTAAATATGGAGATCTCTTCACAAGGTAAGAGTACTGAATTATAATTACTATCATTAGTGTCACTGTTTAATAAAAAAACTACTGAAAAACTTTACAAAAACTGATTTTTTTGTTGTTGCCGGGCACACGCTCTTTCACCTTCTTAAAGTATTTTCATCAGATAACCATAAAATGAAATCGGTCTTTGAGGAGCTGATGTATTTGTCAAAATACAGTACTCAATGAAGGGTCGGGGAATTTTTTAAGTATTTTTTTCATGTTCAGCACACCAAAAAACATAAAGTAAATAAGTTTCATAATTTGGACCAGAAATTTGTTCATTTTGCCCCAGTGTGTGTCATGACAGTTATCAGCGTTTGTGTGTTAAGCCACCCTCTTCATCCCCACCTTTCCTTCCAACGATTTAGCTGAAAATCAGTAGGTGTCGACTTTATTGGGTTCCTTCTCGATACACATATACAATTTCGTGTCGATACACTATTTCTATTGGGAGTTATCGTGTTGACAGACACACATAAATTATTTTTTCTATTTCAGAATCAGGGGGTTGGAATTTCTGACCGATTACTTAACTTTTTCTATATTTATAGCTGCGGAATTATAAATACAAAATCAATGAAAGAAATAGATCGATGTTATCGGCAATAACATAAAAACGACTATAACTTTGTGTAAGAGATATAATTAAAAGATCGATATACTAAATAGTTCTCAAAGTTCTGTCAGTTACTATTTATATGAACAGACTAGAAAATGCCTTAATGTTTCAGAGTTGTCTCAGGGAGATGCTCTTTACGAATTCTAGCGGCAGTTTGTTGAACTATCTCAGAGGTGAACCTACAAAAATCACATTAGCTTCCTTTAATTTATATCGGCCATTGAATATCGATTTGACAAAACCTTTCATATATTGCTAATAACAGAACGGATATTAATAACAGGTCTATATAAAAACTAGTATTTAAAGTTTATTTTCTTATTTTGATTTGCCTGAGAAAATGTTTTTTTTTTAATTTCATTTTCCAGTATTTTTGAAAATAGTTTTATTCCCGGATTTAAATTGAACTGTATCATATGTGATAATATGTAATAAGTAAATAAATATAAAATAAAAATAAAATGATAACTAAATTATATTAAAAGATAATTAAATAATAAAATTACCACATTTCCTGTAGAAGTTATAGCTGGTCTTCTACTAAATTTTGATTTCTACAGTAATTTCCGAAAAGGGTCTTAAAAAAATATATATATAAAGACATGCAATTTTGAAGAAAGTGCACGTATTTAAAAAAATTTCAATTAACACATTTTTCATTTGGAATTCTTCTAAATTTACTAAAGAGATGTCATCATGTTTCTTTCTTTTTTTTAATGTTAAATCTAATCCAAAGGTATCAATTATTTTACTGGGTTCACAGGGAAATGAATTGAATAGAATTAGAGAAAAAATATTGGGTTTATTTACTTATACCTACATTATAAATAAAATCAAAACATCAATATGAAATAATAAATCATATTACTTATAAAAAAAATCTTACAAACTAATTTCTACATCTGCTTTAGTCTCTTTGCTTTTTAAATATTGTGGTCATCCTTTAATTCAATTTTATTTTGGCCATATAAACATATAAATAAATAAAAGTACGTTTGCTAATCTATTTCACTGTTATTTCACTCCTACATGGTTTACTACCTTAAGCCTAAAAACACATCTCGCTATAGACTGTCCACGTCCACATCTCTCCTTTTCACACTATTTAAAACAGCTGATCGTCGTCTTTTCGTATCCATTCATTGGTTGTTCACATTTCGTATTGAAACAAAATGCGACTTCATATATTTATATATTTATTCACTAATTAAGTTACTTCACTCATAACAGCTGTTTTTAATACAAATAATAATAATTGATTTTATAATATTTTAATAATCTTAATGTGTGTACATTTTTTACATCACACATAATTAATGAAGTGAAAAATCAATATTGGCAAAAATAGTGAAGTCACATTCTCAATTAAGTGAGAACGTTAAAATAAACCCAATAATGAATAACCTCACCTCAGCTCTGGTTGGCTAAGGGACTTTTGTGCTTCATGGTTATTTCATTAATGTCTATTGATTTTTGGTAGAATTACGTTGTTGTAAAAATGCTAGTTGTGAACATTGTGTTAAATTTTTGTTCCAGTTGAAAGGAATACAAAAATTAAATTTTAAAATATTTATTTCCAATATGGAAGATTCACTGCCCAACAAGTGGATGAGTATCTTTAACAGAAAATAAGTTCACATATTATCGTTTAATAGTGAAATTAAAATAGCAATTTCAACTATAAAACTGAACAAGTTATTATAAAGAACGTGTTTTTTTTTTTTGGCCTTATGTCCGAGCATATTGACCAAAAGAACGTGTTAGAAGAATGAAAAAATATGGCCGCCCTATTAAACAATTTTACAGACGAAGTGGATAAATTAAAAAAATTGAAATGCTTAAAGAAATGTGAAAATTACATACCTATATCAAATCTCATGCTCAACATAAGTTCGAAAAATATATAAATTATATTTATTTCCGCTTAAATGCTCATAACATGGTAATAGGATACGTCATAAAAATGTATACATCAAGATACTTACGATACGAATTAGATATATAAGTATATATAGTTTAGGGTCGACTTATGTGATTAGTAATAACAAAAATACTAAAAAATAAAATAAATAAAAATTGTAGTTAGTTATTATGACTCATCCCAGGGCTTTGAGTACAATGGTGTCAGCATGCCCGGGCTTTAGGGTCATATCGCCTACTACCAGAGAGGTCTTTCGTCACTCTGGTGGACATTAGCCCGACTCTACTATGGGGATCATAAATTTTGCCTAGGTACCCTAAATGTTTATTCACCTATGGTAGGGGTCTTTAACGGGTACCTTTCATAGCACAGGCTAGGGACCTTCGCTTAACGTCCCATCCGAAGAAAGGCGTGCTTAAGTTTATTTTATCTCCCAGATAAAAGAAACTAAGAGCCTCTCCTGGGTTTTGAACCCACAAACATTAGCTCAGTTATTAGCTTAGAAGAAGCACACATACCACTCTACCGGCGCTCGATTGTATAAATAGTGTAAAATATAATAATATAAAAACAATAATACTAATAAATACAGAAGATACACTTTTCAATTATAATAAGGAAACAATTGTTCACTTGCTTGTGCCATTAACAGAATTTTAATGGTGTCAGTAGAGAATTAAGTTCAAAAAGTGGGTTTTAAATTTATTTTACCATTTGAAGTGTTTTTTTAAATCATTTATACATAAACGACATCCCACGGACAACAAACACGGACATATACCTTTACGCGGACGACACTGCTATCGTTTCACACTCCTGGAGGACAGACACCATAAATCACAGACTAACGGACGCCTTTAGACGGACCAAACGGTTTTTCCACAAATGGAAACTAAAAATTAATGAAGGAAAATCTGAAGCGATTCTGTTTACTAAAAGACGCCCCGCATTACCCCAAAAAATAGAAAATTTGGACTGGACTGATACAGTAAAATACCTTGGAGTTCTTCTGGACAGACGACTGACCTTCAGACAACATATCAGACAGAAAGCAAATACTATAAGCGGACTTGTGTTCTCCTTATTCCCGTTACTCCACAGAAATGCAGTCCTTAACCTTACCAATAGACTCCTCATCTACAAGCTTCTGTTGAGGCCAGTCATTACATATGCATGCCCAGTGTGGGCCGGTCTTGCCAGCAATACCAACATAAAAACTCTTCAAGTATCCCAAAACAAATGCCTTAGGTTGGTTGGAAGCTACTCGAGGGACACCTCCATCCTACAAATCCACGAAGACCTAAATATCGAGCTCCTACTCGACTATATAATAAATCTTGGTAAAAACTCTTTCCTTAAGTGTGACGCAAGTCAAAACGCATTGGTTAAAAACATAGGGAAACCTCAGGGAGGGAAGCATAAAAATATCCGATCGCGATTTAAAAATTATAATCTCTGTTTTTCGACAGTTTATAAACTTACTTTCAATTCAGTTATTTTATATTTGTTTTTGTTTTTTTGTTTTTTCTCCTTTATCATTAAGAGTTTTTAAAATTTTCTCTTAGAAAGTAGCATTGTTTTGTTAATTTACTGATTATTTTTGACTGTATTGGTATAAGGGTAATGGTGAAGGAACCTTTCTGTAAACTTGTATTTTCTACAATAATAAAAATAAAAATAAAAAAAAAAAAATCTAAATCAAGGAATATATATCGATTGGAAACAATTATTGTTTTAAAAATATATTTGCTTATTAATTTTGTTGTTTAACAAATATGTTGATAAACAAAGTTATCGAAATTATCAGTCTTACGGCCTTCTTTGGTCAATGGACATGTTTCTTCAGCTCTAACCTGGGGATCAACAGGACTTCTCTGCTCCCAGATAACACTTTCTTTTATATAATTGAAGACACGAGTGGATGAAGGTGTTATGTAACATAATGCAAGTAATAGACTTAATATGCTTTAAGATGATATGAAAAAGGTTTGCTGAGAGAGTTGAGTACCACCAATATTAATATTTTAAACATATCGCAACCCCGCTTCAGAAGTGACATAAATGAAGAAAACAAATGAAAACAATTTCCAGTTAAGTAAAATTATTTCATTTCGAAATAAACTAATAAATTCATAACACCGTCATCCACTCTTTAATATTTATCCAATTTTTAATATTTTAATTTAATTTATCATCTTTTTATATAAATTTTATGTCAGTTTCAATTGTTTTACACAGTTAAATTATTACGATAAAATTAGAGCCTGTAATTAATTCAAAAACACCCGATCACATCGAGTTAATTAATTAATTCCAATAAGAACACCCTAATAAATATTTTGAGAGATTGTTTCACAAGATATTGTTATGGCTCAAAAATTAAACCCATTTAAGATTTGTTAAAAGATTTGTTAAACATGTTGAAATACAGTTCCTTTGTAAAGGTTAAGTATTTGTGATGTATCAAATTACAGACATTGTAATATTAATAATCATTAACTTTAAAAAATCCGTTTGTAACGCTACTTCCGTCAGATTTTTTTAAAAATTGAATTCGATTGGTCGAGAGATACCGGATGTAATCATGTGAAGTTAATATTAATTACTTTTTTTTAATTAAAAAAACAAGAACATTTATTTTTATTTCGTAAGAAAGTTTATTAATAAAATGAATAATTAATTTAAAATATTTGATTATTATTTATAAAATTTTAATTTACAATTTATACATTAAAACAATTTTGGTAACACATATAAAATTTAGGTTAATTTATCGATTGTGAATGAATAATCGACCGGCTTGATCGGTTATCGATTTTTGTATAAAACAATTTTAAGCTAAAATACGGTAAATATTGTAGTTTAACCTTAAAAATTTGAATTAAAATTGATAGATACAAACAAAAAACATGTGAAATATAATCAGCGCGCGTAGCGCGCATCATAGACCTAGTATATTATAAAATTTATTTTGTTTATTGGTATAAAAAAAAACAGCTGTTAGAAATGAAATAACTTTTCTTTTTTTTTTTTTTGGTCTCATGTACGATGCATATTAGCCATGACGTCATCCATGGCCCCGGGAGGAAGTTCTATCTACGAAATAAAACTCACTCCCGGACTTAATTAGTGAATAAATATATGAAGTCGCATTTTGTTTAAAACGAACCAATGAGTGGTGAAGAAAAGACGACCATCAGTTGTTCTAATAAAGGGGACGAGTCTAAGTTGGGTTGTGGAGGTGAGAAGTCTGAGGAGAAATGTGAAGATGGGCAGTCTAGTAGTGAGAAAAGTGTTTAGGCTTAAGGCGTGGTGAACCAAGTAGGAGTGTAATCGATGAGCAAAGGAGGTACTGTTATTTATTTATACATATAATGCCCTAAATAACATTGATATAAATAATGGAAAAAAAAAAAATAATAAAACAGAAAAAAGACTGAAATAGTTTTAAATAATTAGTTTGTAAGATTTTTTTTTAATTATTAGTATTTTGTTTTTGTTTCTTATTGATATTTCGATTCAATTTATAATGTAGGTTTAGGTAAATAAACCCAATATTTGTCCTCTTATTCCATGCTATTTCCCTGTTAACTCAGTAAAATAATTTATACCTTTGTATTGGATTCAACATTTTTGCAAATTTAGAAAAAACAATATGGTATCTCTTTAGTAAATTTAGAAGAAATCCAAATGAAAAGTTTGTTAATTGAACTTTTTTAAATACGTGCACTTTCTTCAAGATTGCACGTCTTAAACTTTCGATATTTTTTTAGTGCCTTTTTCAGAAACTACTGCAGAAATCGAAAGCTACAATTTCTACAGGAAATGTGATAATTTTATTATTTAGTAATATTTATTATTTTTGCTTTAATTATTATTAATTCACTTATTGTTTTTATTTTTATTTAACATTATTTTCATTATTACAGTAATATTGTAAATTAATAATGAACATTTTTTATATATTGTCTTTTATATCATGATGGCGGATATCTCTGCTTTCACGGGAGCAGCTCTGGATCACCTGATCAGTACGGTCGGCCGCTATAGCTGGACTCAATTTTTTGGTGGCAATCGCTTAACGGAAGCAGCTGGATCCCCCGGTGAAACATGCTCGAACAGGGATTTTGATTGCTCCCGCAATCGATGTACATATTATTAGATTTGTTATTCTGAATTAAAATATGTCTTACCGTTCGTAATTTTTCGGTAGGCATTGTAGCATAGCGATGACCATGAACTTTGGCCGATGTGCTCTTCATCTGTGCGAACCGTATGTCCAGTTCTGACTCATAGGACGGTGCAACTTGTAGAATTCGTCTCTTTTTTGGACTCATCATTTTAGTAACTGTGTCTACATGAGATTATGTAGCTATACTACTAGAAATAATTGATAGAGGTTATATATTATTATTATGATTCCATCAAAAAACTAATAATAGAAGTATAATTTGTTAGAAGGGCGCTGCGGCGTGGATGATCGTGGGTTCGAAACCCGGCCGAGGCCCTTAGTTAAGTTTATTTTATCTGAGAGGTAAAATAAACTTAAGCACGCCGTCCTTCGGATGGGACGTTAAGCGATGGTCCCGAGCCTGTACGATGTCAGATACTCGTTAAAGACCCCTGCCCTAGGTGAATAAAAATTTAGGATAGGAAAAATTTAAGACTTCAAGAGTAGAGTCGGACCCATCTCGACCAGAGTGACGAAAGAGCGCTCTGGTAGTAAGCGATATGACCTCGTAATTAAAGCCCGGGCATGTCATAATAACTAACTATAATTTGTTAGATTGTAAATGAAAAGAACAGCTGTGGCTGCTACAATGCTTCAAATTAATAAAATCTATCATAAGCCATCATTGAGGGCGCCGGTAGCTCAGTGGTATGCGTGCTTGACTTCTGAGCTCAAGGTCGTGGGTTCGTAGCCCGACCGAGGCCCTTAGTTTATTTTATCTGGGAGGTAAAATAAACTTAAGCACGCCGTCCTTCGGATGGGACGCTAAGCGATGGTCCCGAGCCTGTACGATGTCAGGTACTCGTTAAAGACCCCTACCCTAGATGAATAAAAATTTAGGGTAGGCAAAATTTAGGACTCCCACAATAGAGTCGGGCTCATGTCCACCAGAGTGACGAAAGAGCGCTCTGGTAGTAGGCGATATGACCTCGTAGTTAAAGCCCGGGCATGAGTCATAAAACCTGACCTAACCTCTATCATAAGCACAGATCAGTTCCCAGAAACAAATCAACTTTAAGGAAACTAGTTTCAACTCGGAGAATATCCTTGTACAGGGGAATCCGAAATTCCAAAATTAATTTTCATACTTATCAGCTCAAGAAAGATAGGATACACCGGGTCGTGTTGAAGCACCAGCTCCCGACTGAGCTTACTGATCTTATTTGAAACGTTAAAAAAAGTGCAGGAGATCGGGTTTACGGTCAGGAATTTGGTCGGAGTAAGTCACCCAGTCAAAGAGTTGTTTGGAACCCCAAGACAATAACAAAGAAATGTTTAACATAATCACCTTGGTCTATAGAAATATCAATTATAGGAGCCCCACAAAAGACAGTGCAACTATGTCAAGAGTATACTAAGGGCCATTGCATCCATCCCGCCCAAGAATAAAGTGCGTCGGTAGCCACCCAACAGTAAACTGTATGGTAGATACATCCACCAAATGTGCACTCTGTAATGGAGAACACCCGGTCTGCTATAGGGGCTGCACCTTTCACGAAGACCTGCAGTGGCTTCACAGAACCGAAGGTTGTCAAGGCAGCCGCCCATCATTCATACACCAGCGGCATATCGACATTTTACTCTACACGCCTTCCATTATTAGCAAGAGAGATGCAATTAGTTTGCTATGTTAGAATGGGGATTAACGACTCAACTGACATATTTCAGTTAACATTTCTCAACGAAGGTAATTTTATATCTCTACTCGAGAGAGTAAGTCAGCCATTTTGAATACACGAGTTGAAATACACGATTTGAGGTGTACTATAGGAGGTAGGTATAGTGTGTAGATATGGTTGAATGGTGTCATTGATTGAGAGTGGGGCGACATGCGCAGGACGCCACGCCTACGGACCCTGCGCCCTCCCACCAACATTTGGACACTGAATAATCCAACACGAATAATAAATTCAAATCGGAATAATCATCCCCACCCCACCCTTACACTCCAAAAGTCCATCCGCAAAAGGCGCCACTTTCACACTCCGCACCGCCAAGGTTCATCGGTCACTCTTCAAAAGATATTTAATGAAATACTCATTTTTAGTGGTCCTAGTGCCTCTGTTTATTACATTTTATGGGAGAAACATAACATCAGTTTACGCGCATAAGCTGATCACTACAGAAATCCGATAACATTGCATTACACTCACCCAGATAGGAATTTTGTTAGTGATCCGATCTAATCCTGATTGATGCTCCATCGGGCAAGGCCTGAGTCATATTAATATGACTAGTCTGAAATGCCTCCTAGATCATTATTGTTACTATTTATAAACTTAACTTTGTCTGTAAAAGGTCGGAATGATTTCAATATCTGTCTGCATCTATGTATGTACGTTTGTTTGAGCTTCACACGGCTCAATATATATTCATGAAATTTTCAGAGTATTTCAAGGATGGCCCTGTCCTTGACTTTAGGATTTATCTTATACTGTGTATCACAAAATTCTCAAGGGGAAGTGAGATAGTTGGATAGGAAAGTAAGCAACACAGATGGAGGACGGACATACGCTATTCCCTTATTTAAATCATTATTATTATCTACCTAATATAGTAATTTATTAGGTAAAAATAAAATAACGTAGAATAAGAATATTCAAAAAAATTTAGTAACACGAATTAAAAATAATGAATTAATAAATAAAAGAGAACAAATTGTTTCCCAAATTTCAATAAATTGAGAAGCAAGAAGACGGCCTCATATATATTTCAATGTTAATGAAACATGGCCAAAAGATCACCACAAGGTTCAGTTAAATCTACTAAAAACTTACATGATCATGAAGAAATTCGAAGTTCTTCGTATTTTAGGATAACAGAAACAAAAAGAAGTCATTTCAGAGAAATGTCTACAAGCTCATATCTCATAAGCTACACGATTGACTTGAACCAAATTTGATATACTCTATTTCGAAATAGGCCAAATTTGAGCTGCAATTCTTTGAAAATTGTCATTATGTATGTAGGTGCGTATGTCCGGCACGGCACTGCTCATTATATCTTCAAACGTAATTAATGGATTCTGACCAAATTAGCCACAATGTACTTTGAGCTATTTCTCCTGGACCAGGAAGTTTCAAGCGAAACGGGCAAGCGGTTTGGACATTACACAATGTTTTATTATAAAGTAATTCCCTGAGGGCGCCGGTAGCTCAGTGGTATGCGTGCTTGACTTCTGAGCTCAAGGTTGTGGGTTCGTAGCCCGACCGAGGCCCTTAGTTTATTTTATCTGGGAGGTAAAATAAACTTAAGCACGCCGTCCTTCGGATGGGACGTTAAGCGATGGTCCCGAGCCTGTACGATGTCAGGTACTCGTTAAAGACCCCTACCCTAGATGAATAAAAAATTTAGGGTAGGCAAAATTTAGGACTCCCACAGTAGAGTCGGGCTCATGTCCACCAGAGTGACAAAAGAGCGCTCTGGTAGTAGGCGATATGACCTCGTAGTTAAAGCCCGGGCATGAGTCATAAAACCTAAAGTAATTCCCATTGTTTTTTTTTTATTTTTTGTTCTCAAATACTTTGTTTATTCGCCAAATCTTACAAGCCATAGGTATGACATTATACACAGGTACATAGGGGGAGGGGGGGGGGAGAGGGGTCGCTCCCCCTCTCAATAATTTCCCCTGTCGCCTATTATAACATCTAATGAGTATAATGCAAGACCAAAATGTCGAAGGCTAACTCTGGGTCTGTGGTCTCTCAGACCATAAAGAGGGTGACGCCACTCCCCTCCCCCCACCACAACCTGCCCATCAACTCCCCGACGTTATGCCATTACATCCTAATTATTAACTTTTATGCTTTTCTGTTACCAGGCCTACGACTGGTGGTTGATTGACATGTACCTCGAAGTTCCTCTCAGCTTACCCATCAACTCTAACCCAGGTAAACAAACACACTAAAAAATGAAAAAATAGTGTATTAAGGAAAAAAAGTATATCATCCAAATATACTATATATGTATAATAAGACAATTATTATAAAATGAGGAAGCAGGGTTTTAATATGAGTGTTTGGGGAGAAATTGTAATATCATGATTTCATATTTAAAATATAACCTAAGTATATAAGTTTAATAAAGTTATTCTAATAAAAAAAGTTATATATATGTACGCAATAATATTATTGAGCTGAGTTTACGAAGCTCTTTCTTAGGCGACTCATATATTTCGTTGTACTCGTACTCCTCCTAAACCCCTTTACCGATCACATTGAAATTTGCCACGATGGTAGTGGACATGGTGACGATGGCTTACTACTAAAAAAATCTGAAATCGAACCTACCACGGAGGAATAATCACCGAAAAACGAAATTCCCATTAAAATCAATTGAGAGACAAAATTCTCGCGCAAAATAGAATTTTTCAATTTCAAATGTAAAAATCCGGGAGAAGCCCTTTTCGGTTTATCATCGGACACCACTTTTTTTGAGCCGTTTTTTTCAGTGTTCTAACCTACTTCGACTTTTCGATAAAAATATTCACAGCTTTTGTTGTCTACAAAAAGGCTAGAAAGAATCCATTGAAATCTATTTAAAGTATTAATATATTCATAAAGAACGAACAAGGTGAGAAGTTACTGATAATTATTATAACATTAACTGAGTTTTTTATACAGATATGCCTGACTTGTGCAAACAGCAGAATGCATTGCTCACCTAGTATATATAATTGCGTGAATCGTCTCCACTGTATATCATATATAAACATGTGTGTTCATAAAAATCATATGGTATTGATTTTACCAAGTTCGATTACATTTTGGCTGTCCGAGAATAATGTGTTTTCATCTAACCGTATTGGTTTTTAATGTTGTTTTCTTAACACCACATAACAATTAAAATTAACATTCAAACCTTAATTATAACTTTATTTAAACCAAGAGAAGAAAAAAATAAAAAAAATTATTTAAAATTCAAATCCTAACTATACACAATAAATATCATATGATTACATTTTTCGTGGAGCCTTTGTTCTGCAGGCACACATATCGTCGGTTTAGCCGTGACAAGTCAAATAAAAACATACAAAGTTTTTATATAAACATAAACAGGAAAGTGGTGCCATCTATCGGTACATTCGATTCGTTTTACAAACAATTTTTCTTGTTATTATCAGTGGGAACATCCAGGGCCCCCACATGCCCGGTGCTACCGTTGCTACGGCAACGGGGCCCACAAGGACGGGGAAAAAAATTAAAAAGTAGAACAGTAAGAGCATTTAGTCAGCTGGGCAACGTATTGAAAACATGCCAACGTTCATCAATGACTCAAGAACGTCTTAATTCACTTGGAGTGTTAGCAATCGAACACCGTCTTGCATCAAGCCTTGATTTCAGTGATGTAATTGTAAAATTCTCAATGATCAAGCCAGAAAAATGTAGCTTTCATTCATATGGTTTATAATGTAACCACCAATTTCCTACGACAGTTATTATTTTATCTGTGTGAATATTAAAATTAAGCAAACCAAAATATTTAAGAATTAATTTGTTCAATTATGTATTTACCAGTATTTAAAATAAATTTACGATGACAATCTAAACACTGTCTAAACTCTTAAAACTAGTTTAAATGTGTGTTTGATGAAAAATAATTGTAATAAAGGTTAAAAAATGTATATTGTAAAAAAAGGCCAGCATTTCTTTTTTTGGTAGTAAGAGGGGGGCCCATCATGAATTTTAGCAACGGGGCCCAGGGAATAATGTGGGGGCCTGGGAACATCTCACAAGTTGAGAGACAACTATTTTGTTTAGAGAAAAGACATATCCCAGTTAGCCTCCAAAGAAGTTAGGTTGGTACTTGACATAAGTCTTATCATGCCTTTAACGACGATAAGGAAACAGTTCAACCTGAGCTAAAACTTTATTTCTCTATTATTATTTGTATTTTTGTTATAATACATTGCACTTTTTTTTTTACAGGAATGGTATTTCCACCTCAACAATTCAACGGGTTTTCTGACATCGCAAGTTATGCTGCAAAAATTGTCTTTGGACTGTCTGAATATAAGAACAAATTGGACAAGTAAGATTTGTTTGTACAAAACCTAGTTTTTTTTGTTGACCAAGTGAAAATATTTGCCGCATCCAAAAATTCAAAATGAGATGTTCAAAATATCTCTTGGAACAGTTCACCAGTTATTTTCACCCTAAAATAATAATATCCCTCACTCTCAATAAAACAAACTCCATTTTTTTAAATATTGTCTATTCCACAAGAAATGCTTCCATAAACTGCTGGTTTAGGCATTACATCATATTTCTAAATAACAGTGGTAAAACTAAAATTAAAATGTTCCATTAGTGGTGATTATTTGAGGGAAAATGAAGGTATCTGTTAATAGATGGCCTATTTACAGTTGAAAAATGACTTTTCACAACAATTATTATTAATTATTGATGATCGTTTCTGGTAAATTTTATTCATACAAATTATTGATTTATTATATAGGTACTTATAATGTTTGATATTTTGATGAGCACGTTTTACGACATACATATATAGTACCTAACATAATTTACAGTAATATGATGTAATTCTAAACATTTATTGTTAAATTGTTACAGTGGTGTATGAATATGGCTCATAAAAGACGAAACGTATTGATGAAATAAATATAAAATAGTAGACCTAAAGAGGCCAACAAAGTTAATTTTCGCTAAAATTAAAATGATTACATACTGTGGTAAATAAAATAGAATTGATTTAAGTGTTAAACTTAAATTGTAAATAAATCAAAAAATGTAATTAAAAATAATAATAATTAAATAAACATGTATATCTCGGCTCTCAGGTAAACGTGAACAACGACATGTCAGCCGAGGTAAAGCGAAGAACAGTGGCAGCGAACAGGAGCTTCTTCGGCCTGAGGCATCATATAAGAAGTCACCTCCTTTCAAGAAAAACAAAGTTCAGGCTTTATAAAACGTTGATCCGCCCCATCCTAACATACGGGTCCGAGGCTTGGACTATCTCCAAGTCAGATGAACAACATCTTCTGGTCTTCGAAAGAAAGATCCTCCGCCGAATATATGGCCCAATACGCGATGGAGAAGACTGGAGACGACGCACGAACCAAGAAGTCTATTACCTCACCCAGGAACCAGACGTTGTGAAGGTCATCAGGCTGGGAAGACTCAGGTGGGCCGGACATGTGGCAAGGATGGGCGAACATGAGATCCCGAGGAAGACGATTTCGGACCGGCTTTACGGAACAAGACGCGTCGGGAGGCCGAAGCTGAGGTGGCAGGATGGTGTGGCGAATGATGCGAGGAGCCTGCTTGGAGTCCGACACTGGAGTGCAGCTGCACAAAACAGGGATAACTGGCGGACACTGTTGGAGGAGGCCTTGACTCATTAGTGGGTTGTCGCGCCATTGTGAATGAATGAATGAAATAAACAATAATAATTAAAACAAAACAATAAATTACATTTCTTGTAGAAATTGTATCTCTTTTCTTCTACTAAATTTTAGTTTCTACAGTAGTTTTTCGAAAAGGGCCCCAAAAATGTATCAAAAGTTCAAGACGTGCAATTTTGAAGAAAGTGCACTTATATTTTTAAAAGATTTCAATTAACCAACTTTTCATTTGGATTTCTAAAGAGATGCCATTTTTAATTGCTTTCGATAATATTAATTCTAATCATAAGGTTTTCAAATAATTTTACTGGGCCAACAGGGAAAATGAATAGAACAGAATTTATGAGAACACATATTGGGTTTATTTTCTTAATCAACTACATTATAAAATAAAGAAAACTAAACATTAAACAAACAAAAAAATCAAAAGAAAAATTTTAAAAACTAAATCCTTAAAACTAATTCAATCTTTTTTGTTTTATATTTTGGCCATTTTTTAAATTTATGTTATATATTTCTGGGCATATATCCTGTACATATAAACAAATAAAAGTACCTTCTTTTTAGAACAATTTCACCATCAATTTACTCCTACATATTTAGTTCATTGCATTTTAAGCCTAAACACCACTGTTCATGTTCACTCAGCCCGTCGCCATTGAAACTCAAGCCTCGACTCTCCTCACACTAAAAAAAACAGCTGATGGCCGTGTTTTGTTTTTTTTACTCATTTGTTTTAAAATAAAGCTTTTTATATAAAAATAAATATAATTAATTTTTTAATGCTTATAATTTATTCTTTTCAATGTGTGTATTATTTTTATACATCACAATACTAACAAGATAAAATAATGTTTATGTGATATGCATGAAATGATGATGTATTTAACAAAATGATTACTGATAGCACTTATTATATGAATACACAAACAGGTAAATCACATATAAATTAGTTTATCTTGTTAGAATGTAATATTATCTTTAATTCTTGTTTTACTTACCTGTATTGAGAAATACGGAAGAAAATAGCTGTCAGACATTTCCGTTCTTAGTTCTGACTAAATCTGAAGATTGTGTAATACCGAAACTGGTAGTTTATGTATAAATTTTTTGTGTAATAGACAATATTTCAGAAAATAAATTTGTTTTATTTATTTATTACGAATGTTCACAATATGTCCTCATTGCTCAACTTAGTTAAGAACAGTTCAACTTAGAAAAGGAATTTCTTCTTAAATGTTCTTACTAAAATAAATAATTTCAATTAAATTCATCATGCATGAAGAATGTATAACAATGGGCATATTTTTTAGAAGTCTTTTTCTCTACTTTTTATATATTAACTGAGGAAATTGCCTGACATTTCAAAGTGAAAACACGACTTAATTCCCTCTACCTCCCTTATTTATATTTAATATTCCATCCAAAATGTATGGAATATTGAAATAAAAAATAAATAGTTACATCTCTTCAGAAGAGGTGAAGATTGAATTCATGCCAAATTGGTTTGACTCGTAATGTATTAACGTTATGCTGCATGCCAGAAAGAAAAAAGAAAATAATAAAGAAAAAAACTTAAAATGTTTTATTTTGCACAAACTTACAAAATTATCTTAACACAAAGAACACATTGCTAATCAAGCCGCTCTATGAGGCTCACATATGTACCGTTCGGCTATAACTTCTAATCTGGACATTATCCAGCTTTTGCAAAGACCACATGATAAATAGTATACAATCCAGGATATTTACAGACGTTTCCATAGCAAATTGCAATCACACACAAATCCATATATCACTTTCTTCATACCATCCTCTCAGGAGACTAAAAAGAAGGTGCAACCATGGTTTGCTCTAATCTCAAACTGCAAATTCTTATTTTTTGAAACTATACATCATACCCTGTTATACATTCATTGCTTTTAAATTCGCCCTGAGAAACTACCGCTGCGTGGTCTTCCTCTCTCCGCCCTATTTAAATCTAGTTGTTTTTATCAGCGTCCTATATTTTTAATCACAATGTCTCGATTTATGGATTACCAAACATAGTTGCTACTCCTTTTTTTTTTTTTTTTCTCATCAGCAACAAAAGGACAATAATTTTTTGATGCCATTTTTTTTGTCATTTGTTGTTGCCAACTGACTGGAGTATGTTTCAGACATGAGATCCCCGTTGAGAAAGCCACGTCCCGGGAGAGAGGTCAGCCACTCTGCATGGCCCAGTACTACCGCCTCATGACCTCCTACCGTATCCCAGGTATCCCAGGAGACAGTTTGATGAACACGGAGCCTTGTGGGCCAAGTCCTGAACAGCACATCATCGTAGCTTATCGGAATAAGGTTTGTTATGAGACATCCCATCAATCAAAATTGCCCACTTCCTCAGATATTCAGAATTGATTCATTAATCATTCATACATTCAATAATGTACCCGAAAACAGATTGCTTGCATGTAATTCTTACAAGTCAAAGCCTTGAAACGTTTTAAAAAAAAAATTTCCGCGCCTCTGCGTGTCCGTAGAATTTTGTTTGGTTCGCAATGACTTCTGCAAAAATGATTTTAGTTTTTTTTTGCCTTGAAAACGTCTGTTCGCTCCTTAAAAACAGTGATAGCCGGTCAAACATTCTTGTGTTACAAAATACAGTTAAGATTTCAATCGATAATAACTACGAGACTAATAATGCGATAACAACGGTTGAGGTCACAATGGATAGAGCATGTCTGTACGTGTTTGTTGTGCAGCGTTTGTTTTGCCTGTGACGTTATCGGGCTAGTGTGGGCGCCGGTTGATGATTGTTGGGAATTAGCGTTGTGTAAAATTAGAAATTAGTGTAGCGTGCTAACGCGTTTAGATAGGACGTTGATTCGGGTGTCATTGTAAAGAGCTTGAGGAGCACTACTAGGACTCAAAGTGAAACAATAAAAATATTCGCCGAAATATATGTAAAAATCGGTATTAAATAGAAAATTGCAAAAAAATGAAAGATGTCGTCTCAGGTGAATCGTAAATATGCGCGGAATTATAGAAAACTCAAATCAGAGGAAAACTCGCATCAAAAAAAAAGGAATTTAAAAAACCTAAAAAGTCTAGTGCCGAGCAAATGCAAGAGCTACGGCATCATCGAAATGAAAATGAAAAAAACACTTGTTATGATTATATCCCGACGTTTTCACGGAAAATCTACGGCGTGGACCTTGATTACGCATTAGTGTTTTTTCTAAATAGTTGTCCCATTGAGAACTTCATACCTATTGATTTTGGTGCAACTTGCCAGTGACTGTGGAAATATATGGAATTTTTTTTTTTCGTTCATGTAACTTCGGACTAAAATCGTATTAATTTCGTAGCCAATCTAACAGTGATTTTGCAGATATTTTTTGAACATATTCTGAACTAATTTTTTCGTTCACTGCTAAAATGAAATAAAATTAATGTTTTGAGAGACGGAGAATACGAATATTAAATATTTTTTATAAATTTGAAAATGGATTCTGAACATGGAAGTCTTCTATGGTTCTCCATACCGATATTTTACATAGATTTCACTTTGTAGCCCTTTTCATGTCACTCTTCTCAGACACAACATTAGCCACATCTTTGATATTTTATGAAGCTAATTAAAGTTAAGTTGGGCTATAATCTGATCATTGGAGAGAGTGTTAACAAAGGGGATAATTATAGAACTCAACATCATTCCCTTAATAATAATAATAATTATTATTTTTTAAAACGTACATAACATGGTAATAGGATATGTCATAAAAGTGTATTCATCAAGATACTTTATGAATTAGATATAAACAGTTACTAAATCTTAGAGTTGGATACGCATGTGATTAGTAATAACAATAATGGTAAAAAATAAGATAAATGGCAAATGAAGGAGTATTACGTTAATAATATAATGTAAATAAAGTTCTAAAGTAGATTTTTAAATATAATAAATATTTAGGTATTTATTTTTTTTTATTATTTTTTTTTTAAATTTATTTATTTGCAATCTATATACATTTTATATAATGAGCAAATATGTTAACTGTATGCCTGAGTGTCTATGCCACATCAGCCAGAGGTCAGCCAGCGCTGACACTCCCTAGATACTAGTACAATGTTTAGATTTCCCTTAGAAGATCTCGAGGCCACCTCCTATTCAGACGGCGTGGAGGATTGTCAGGATGGGATTGAGAGGACTTGTGCAAATGGGTTAGGATGGGATGAAAGTTCATTGTGAAAATTTAAGAATCGGGATTGGACGAGTTCTTGGACGGTTGGGATGTTTAGGTCTTCATGGAGTAATTTATTGGTGACGTAGAAGGGAGCATTTACAATGCGACGAAGGACTTTGGACTGGAAAGCTTGGATGCGGTTTATATTGGATTGTTTGGCTGTTCCCATAGTTCGAGGTCCTACGTCCATATTGGGCGTATTATAGTCTTGTAAATGGTCAGTTTGTTGGCAGTAGAAAGTTTTGATTTTGGTCCAAGTAGTCTACGTAGTAGTCCGTAACGTCGATTCAACTCTTGTCGTTTAAGTCGTGTGTGTGGGTTCCACGTCAGTCGGCTGTCTAAGTAGAACCCGAGGTAACGCACCTGGTTAGAGGAAGGAATTAGCGTTGTTGATGGTGACGGGAGGGCACGTTTGATGGCGAAAAATATTATTTATCTAGTTATTGTGATTCACGCCCGGGCTCTAACTACGTCATGTCGCCTACTACCAGTGCGCTCTTTCGTTGTTCTGGTGAACATGACCCCTCTCTACGCTGGGAGTCCCAAATTTTGTCTACTCCAAATTTCTATTCCCCTAAGGTAGGTCGAGTACCAGAGATCGTACAGGCCTGAGATCGTCGTTTAACGTTCTATTCGAAGGACGGCGCACTCAAAGTTTTTTCACATTCCAGATAAAAAACCTAAGGACCTCGGCCTGGTTTCGAACCCATGGTCTTGAGCTCAGTAAACAAGCATGTTACCTCTGAGCTGATGACGGAGAATTTTCCTATATTTTTGGTTGATGATTTTGAGGGTTTTAATTTTTACTTTCAATTAGAAACCTAGTTTGTGATGATGGAGATTGCTGATTGTGTGTGTGGTGATGCGAATATGTTATTTAGAAGAGAGGCCACCATTTATTTTTAAGCGACGATTTTGGAAACAGCAGACGGCGGTTTCTTGTGCCACCTCTTTGAACTAAATATCAGTTGTGTGAGCAAATAACAACAGTCCAGTGCGCCTGAGGACAATTTTGCTACCCAAACGGGTACCAAACGATATTGCGATTAGGTACCTTTCTCACAAAAAGATTATTTAAATTATAAATAAAATTGAAGAAAATTAGAACTCTAAAATAATTCTGCAACTATATGAAAGTCGTAAAATTATTTTTTTATTTGTGAACTGTCCTTGAACTCAAACTGAATAGAACTCTGTCAAATGTTAGCGACTTTTAATTATTACTTCCATTTCTTAAATATAAGTAGAATAAGAAATAAAAAGGGCATTTATCGAAACCTTCCCATATTTTCCAAGCTTACCTCCTCGACAACACGTAATTTAATTTAAATTAAAAGAAAACTGAAGGGCTCTTTCATAACATTTGCTCCAACCTTAACACAAGGGGAACCTTCGAAAATAGTTCAATCAAGTGACACAAGAAAGCGCCACTTCAGAAACGGAATGGTGTCCATATATGATTCCCGCTCTTGTTTTTCCTTGCACTCTGGTGGTGAAAAGCTTTACTAACGCCGAAAAAGTTTTTTTAAATTGAAATTCATGTTGTCAACAAAATATGCCATCCTTACCAATAACAAATCAGTACGATATAATTACATTTCTTTTATATTCTTCTTTCCATGTGTATTACGCCTATTTCTTCTTAATAGTAGTATTTCTAAATTCATTCTGCATCCTCTTATCAATCTTGGAGAACATTGTACGGTAAGATATTTACTTAAATACACAATTTCCACTTTGTACCTTAATCCTTAATTATACGCTTCATATTAAATTATAAACGAGTTCTTCCTTAATGTTTCTTTTTGGATTTTATGAACTAATTTGTTTTTAATTTGGTAAATGTTTCAAAAAGATGATTAAACGCCAGAATATTTCTATGACTGTTGGGTCTGCTCATATTTATCTTCTCGTTAGCTTTACTTCCAGAAAATAAATAAATAACATTTAGTATTTATTCCTCTGTCTTCTTTCATATTCATTCGTTGTAGCTTGAAGTGATTATTTGATGCTTTATTTTGGAATGACTGTATAAAATAACGAAGGAAAATTATTTGAATGAATATTTGCATAAAGTTAAAGGGTGATATTGATATCTTAAATTCAAAAACTCATAACAAAAACATTAAAAAATGTACAGGAAAAAAGAAAAAAAGAAGCACTTAATTTCTAATATATGACATGCATCCATTTTCTTTTCTAAAAAACTGTTTCATAACGAAATCATTTCAGTTGTAGAATAAATTGAGGACACCCACAGTCGACTTTTTAATTTTACAACACCAAACCTCTTTGAAATTGTTTTATTGTAATAGATTCAATATTTTCCAAGATATCGAGGAGTAGATGTACAGTTAGTTCGTTATTACCGGTTTGTAGATGGCCTTACACTAATGGATTTCTACAAAAGAAGACAATTGTGGTTAGGTAAGATGAGGATTTCGAACCTATGTAACTCGGACATCGTTTAACATCGTGAACATTTTTGGATCTCATTACGGACCCCTACCCTAGGAAATTAAACTCGGACTCATGTCGACCGGAGCGACAAAAGAGCTTTCTGGTACAAACAAATATTATAAAAACTATATTAATTAATATATCAACGCATTCTTCGCCAACGGATTTCACCTGTGTTGTCTGGTATTTTAATAGTTTTTCATTTATTTTTAGTTCTACGTGGTATATCTTAAACGAAGCGGTAAGGTTCTGACAGAAGGAGAATTGGCTGGCCACTTTCTTGCCATTTTGGGCAGCTCAACTGACCTCGGAGCTCCAGCCGTGGGCCTCCTGACATCGTTCCCAAGACACGTCTGGGCAGAAACTCGGGAAGCACTCCTCAAACGTAAGTCTATTAGCATCGCCTTCAATATAATGTAACTTAGAACGTTGGATAATAATTAATTTTCATAAAAAATATGTTCTATGCGGCGTCGTGGCGAATCTATCATGAGGTTTATACCTGCCCCCTGAAGACAGTTCGCTCACGAAGCACGGTCATTTTACACAGACTGCTCATTGTTTTATGTAATAAATGTAACTCATATCACACGTAAATATATTTATTATAAAGCTGTCCGAAAATAGAAAAATATTACTCACACTTATACCGGGGAGCGGCAAGCTTTTTGTTCGCGCAGACCGCATTACGCTCTACGTTTTTTTAGTTCGAAGCGAATCAAAATAAATTATGCGAAAGAAGCTAGGACATACATCGGGAGTTTTTAGGGTTTTTGTGTCAAGCTCCTCTTTCTTTCTTTTAAGCCATTCATATTTGTTTGAAAAACTCCTGGTGAAAACGCAACATCGATTTTCTGATCAATTACATAACTTTCCCTATTGGTATAATTGAGGAAGCATACAGGAACATGTTATATATCTTATCAGTTAGTTTTCTATTACAACTTCTTGACTCTGCCAAATATATATCACATAAAAATTATTTTTCAATATCCTCGTGGGTCGCACTTACATTGAATGTAAAATATTGACCTTATTCATTGAGCCCAAGCTGAAGTATCGTCTGGTAAACGAAGGTTGGATTGACAAAGTAGTCATTTTTCCTTCCATTGATCTCTGGTTTGATCTTCTTGATTTGATTGCAGATGAAGAGAACCGTGCCAACCTCCGTCTGATTGAGACTAGTCTCTCTCTGATCTGTTTGGACCAGTTCTCCCTCTCGGAGAAGTTCTGTCGACGAGGTGGCCGGGGGGCACCCGGAATGACCAAGGGACAGAGGGATGAGACCAACATGGCTCATCAGATGCTCCACGGAGGTGGGTCCAAGCTCAACACCGCCAACCGCTGGTTCGACAAGACCATCCAGGTAACTGTTAGGTCTTTGTTAAAAGTTTATAAAGAGTGTCAGTCTGTGTGTTCGAGCATGGTGCTTATACAGATTTATGTTCAGTTATCAATGTTTTTTGTTCTCCTCTGATCCCATCTTTCCTTTGGCAAATTCCGCTAAAAATTAATAGGCGTCATCTTTATAGGGTTTTGAATTTACATATAAAAATTTCTTGTCAATATATTCATTCTATCGGGAGTTATCGATTGATTTTTATTGATTATTGGTTTTTAGCCCAAACGGTCGATTGGTTTTTGAGGGAGAACGACAACTTAATTCGTTCTGGGGAAATACAATGTTGGTGATTCGCCGATTTTTTTTTCCATTATAGAATCAGGGGATTGAAAATAATGAAATTTCGTTGAAAACTCTCCCTCGAACTTCTGAACGATTACATAACTTCCCGCATTCTTCAAGCAGCTGAGGAAGTAAAAGAGAAAATTGCAGCAGCAATTCTCGAAGGTCGATAGTTTGCAAACCCACACAAACTGCATAGGGGAAGGTATTTAATCTGTCAACAATTTTATGTTTTCTGACCTCTAAATTCTAAATATGAAAAAAAAAAAAAAGTATGTCTATGTGTTTGTGAATACAATAACTCCCGATAGAAGAAATATATCGACACAAAAATTTATGTGTGAATCCAGAACCCTCTAACGACGATATTTAAAGTCAAAACCCAATGAGGACATAACCTGAATCGATAGCTAATTTCAAAACCCATAATAACTGCCGACGTAATGAATTGAATGTTGCTTTTGAACTCTGTGCTGACGATGGCCGAGACCGGTACACTTTATGTACATATTTTTGTAGAATTACACAATATAAAAAATAGACAAGTTCTTTGTTTATACCAGGAGCGAATTAATCAATTATTTTTCGCTCCCCCTCAAAAACCAGTCGACCGTTTGAGTTAATATTCAATATTTGACTTACATAGCGGCTCCTAAATCCTCATACTAAACTTTATGTCGATACATTGAGTATAAGGGCAGTTATTAGGGTTTTTAAGTTGAGACCCCTCCCCTGAAACCCCCTTTTCCTTCGGCCACTATCGCTGAAATATGATAGGTTATGACCTCATTGGGTGTTGACTTCAAATATGATCTTTCATGTCCATGCGTTCGTTACATCGGCTGTTATTGGCATTTTGAAGTTGAGCCTCCTCTGATCCCTCCTTCCCTTTTGCCTATTCCACTGAAAATTAATAAGTGTCGTCCTTATGGAGTATGGAGTTTTGAATTCATATATGAAATTTCGTGTTGATTCATTCATTCTATCGGCAGCTATTGGAGTTTTTGTGTATAGCCAAAATTTAGTATGACGATTTAGGACCCCTATGTAAGTCAACTGTATATTAGCGCATATGGTCGATGGGTTTTGGAGGGGGAGCGAAAAGTTAATTAGTTCGATCTGGGGAAGTACATTGGTGGTGATTCATCGCGTTCTTCCAAAAAAACGTTGTTCCATTTGGTATAATTTAAAAAATATTTTTTAATATCTACGTTTACCAGTCGTCACTGAACATGCGAAGCAGGGGGAAGACTAAACATAATTGTGGCACACAGGCCACCCAAAACCCAACTGCATGAAGGGTAATAAGTTTATTTGTTACAATCAATATCAAAACTCACAATGTTATGATTATTCAATTTTCATGAATATTGAATATTGATAACCTTACATTACATGTGTCGATATATTCTATCGGCAGTTATTGTAGTTTTTATGTTGAGTCTCCTTCCTAATGCCACCCTTCTCAGATTTGACTGAAAAACAAAAGATGCCGTCGTTACAGGGTTCTGGATTTTCATATAAAATTCCGTGTTGATTATCTGGTTCATAGAAACACACACACACACATTGACACACATACAAGAAGACTTTTTATTTACAATTTTGGAATCTAGAGGTCGGAGGACAACATGAAATTCTGTGAAAATTCCGCATTGAATTTTTTACCGATTACATAATTGTCTCTATACTTCGTACAGCTGGGGTAGTAAAAAAGAAAAAAAAGAAAAGAAATACGACTCATATTTGTTTTGTTGGAAGTCGGCTCCAATAAGTTTTTCGTTTAATTTATTGCGTTGAAGCAGCCATTTCAGATTTCAGTATATTATTCATTTTTTCATAAATAATGATTTATGAGAAAATGAGTAATATACTGTATTTTTTAAATTAGCTTTGATAAATTAAGCTTATTTGTATCAATTATATAATTATTATGACTCATGCCCGAGATTTAACTACGAGGTCATATCGCCTACTACCAGAGCGCTCTTTCGTCACTCTGGTGGGCATGAGCCCGACTCTATTGTTGGAGTCCTAAATTTTGCCTAGCCTAAATTTTTATTCACCTAGGGCAGGGGTCTTTAACGAGTACCTGACATCGCATGCTTAAGTTTATTTTACTTCCCAGATAAAATAAGCTAAGGGCCTCGGCCGGGTTTTGAACTCACCATCTTGAGCTCAGAAGGCAAGCACGCATACCACTGAGCTACCGGCGCCCTCTAAGACATTTTAAGTAAATGGCTGATAAGCTAAGTTCATAAGGCCACAAACAAATTAAAAAAAAAAAAAACACTTTTTGAAGTTATGATATTGATTTATCTTTTGAGATATTATTTTATTATCAGTTAGTTCCGCTCTGATCATGGGATAATTAGTCCCCTGGTTGAAGAGCCACTCAGGATCTTCCATCAGATGAAACGCAAACCCATCAAAGGAGCCTTCTTCATCTAGTGGTCCTTCAGTTTCCTCCTTCCTCTAAACAGTACAACGCTTAATTTCATTAAAAGGTTTACCTCGAATATTTGCTCTCCCGTTCAAAGGACATTCAACTGTTACTTAATATTTCGTTATGAAACTCCACTGGATTCATTAATACAGTTTGAACTCATTAAAAGATTTTGCTCAATAATCTGTAAGATTTAATTTAATACAGCACTTTGTAGAGAGCCAGTCTCTTCTGCTGTGTAGGGAGTATACAAGGACATCCAACCAAATAAACTATAATAACAATATATCATTTATACATTTGTCATGTTGGATTTGAGTGTTATTCGTCCTCCTCAGTAATATTTGTGGACAACAAAACAAATTATTAGGAAATCTTAAAAAAAATCATAGTCAGGTCAATGTAACAAAACTGTACATTCGAGTGAGAAAATAGAATCAAGACCGTGATCGTAGTTAGAGTAAAACCCCTCTCCGACTGGCACCTCTTCTTACGGACAATTTTGCGATATCCCGGGCCAAAGTATAGGAAAACAAGGTATTTTTACCCCTCTAACGGACGCAGACAAACAATTTTTCGTCATCAAGAGATAAATTTCCCTCTCCTAAGGGGACAAAAGAATTCATTTGAAAAATGTAATTTTGAATGATTTTTATTATTCGTAGAATTCGCTGTTTATGAAACAGGCGTACATACCTACTGTTTGGTTTATTAACTTAAAAACTATTATTATATGTGTTTTATCTAATTATTCGTTACCTATATATGTAGTTATAAACATTAAAGCAAATTAAACGTATTGTATATGTACCTACATACATATAATGAAGTTTTTTTTTAATTTTATTATTATAAACCCTCCTCAACGGACACCCTTCTGCAATGGACAATTTTCTTGAACCCGTGATTGTCCGTTGCCGATGGGTTTTACTCTATTTGTATATGTTATATTTATCTTTTGTTTGTTGTAGATAATAATTGGTACGGACGGAGTGAACGGGGTTTGTTACGAGCACTCACCCTCCGAGGCGATGGCTCTGATAGCAGTGATAGAGGCGGTCCTGGACTCAGGGGAGAGTCGGTCCCTTGTTGAGATCATCCCAGCTAGTGGAGGCCTTGAGGAGATGGTCTGGGTGGAGCCACAGAACCTGAGCAGGGCCATCAATGAGGCAGCCCGCTCCATCGACAAGTGAGCATCTCCAAACCAACCTTTACACATTTAACCCACTACTATCTTATTGTCCCATTCAGCTCATTTTCGGCATGGATTTTGCCATGGATCCATGGTAAATATCCACCTAAAATTCACTGCGCACAACATTTTCCTTCATATGTATCTAATCTAAAAAAAGGGGGGTTATCTATACATCTGTTCGATCTATACATTTGTATAGAAGAACATTAATATATTAATAGAATGTCACTTAGAAAAAGGGCATCAGTGGCTCAGTAGTAGCTTGCTAGCTTACTGAGCTCAAGATCACGGGTTCGAAACCCGGACGGAGGTCCTTAGTTTATTTTATCTGGAAGATAAAAAGAAACATTCACAATCATTCGATTCGTGTTAGTTACACGCAGGTTATAGGCTATGAATATAAATTTCAAACGACGACTGTTCAGTAAACTTTATGGCGAATACATTTTTAAATTTTCACCTGATAGGTATAATCATGCAAATCATTATAATATTTAAAATAATTTGTAAAACTATCTGTGTAAGTTAAAATTACCAATCTGAGGCAAATAAACTTATTTTAAAGTTTTTTTTTATTATTTTTTTTTAACTTCTTTTTTGTAGTCAGGTTTCAGTTGCATTTTCTTTGCTGTAGTCTGTTGGTTTTGTTCCTAATATTTTTTTTTTCGCGCCCCTTCTTGGTTTTTGTTTTACAATGTCTAATTTTGTTTAAACATTTTTTTTTTTGATTTGCCTGTCTACTCCCATTACACATTAATGTTACAGTGATGTTTTTATTTATAAAAAAAATCATTATGTCTAAAGGTTTATTGTAAAATTTCCCAACCTCTTGCTGCAGGTTCTCTGTATCTTTTTATGCAATAAAGAATTATTATTATACGTTTGTATGTACGTTCTCACATAACTCTCAAAGGGATTTGGGTTAATTTTCATGTGGGTAGTAGATTCTCCGGAGATGTTTATAGGATATGTAATGTTATCAGCAAGGTCTATGTCCAGGGCTGGGTTAGTGACACCACCAAGTACTGAAATGATTTTGAAATTTGTTCATATATCCACGAGTAACATACGTTGCATAACATTATCGACATGGTGACCTGATAAATTGGTTTGATAGGTCAACCGCAGTTATTTTTCAATGTACAGTCAAAATGTAACAGTTTTGAAGTTTTTCATTCAAATTACTGATCATTCTTCTTCAAACATTTAAAATTTTTTTTTATGTTTATATGGAAACTTTTTATTTCGTGTATCCTGGATTTAACATTACTATTTCTTCTAAACTGAAAAAGAGGAGGTATTGTGAAAACTTCAGTTACATTAATAAAACTAACTTATTCCTGAAATATTGACTTTTCCATTTAAAAGAAAAACAAATAGGACCGCTTTTGGTGCTGCACCGTCATCAGCAAACAGTTTAAACCTGACGATGGTGTAATTCCGAAATCGGTTAGTGTATGTATACAAGTTTTATGCAAAAGACAATACTTAAAAAATAAATTTGATTATAATTTATTTACTACAATTTCTCATTATTTAAGTGCTCATCTGGAAATGAGAATTACATAATTTCCTAATGGCTTTGCATGAATTATTGTTTCAGTCTCATAGAAGATCTGGATTTCTACGTTTATCGTTTTGATGGCTACGGGAAGAATTTCATCAAATCCTGTAAGGTGAGCCCTGATGCCTACGTCCAAATGGCCCTTCAACTGGCTTACTACAAGTAAGTTGGAAAAATATATATATATTTTTTTTTCTTCATTGCACAAAAAATATATTCCATGATACAATATAAAAAACAACATTTAAGAAATATTTGTCATCTTTTTGGACATCTTGTTGGGGCCATGATGGCCGTGCGGGCTAGAGCGTAAGGCTTTGGTTGCATGGTCTCATCATGGTCGCGAGTTCAAATCCCATCCGGGAGTGAGTTTTATTTCGTGGATAAAACTCTCTCCCGGGGCCATTGTAAATAACTAGATAAAAACCATTATAGAGATGTGGCGAATATGCATCGTACATAAAGCCAATCAATTAAAAAAAACAAAAAGACTTGTGTTGATCGTTATTCCAAAATATAAAGTGAAATTTGACCGTGTCAAGTTACTGCATGGAAGGGCATACAGTTTCCACAAGGTTTATTATATTGAGTATCTAGATTGTTGATTTGTTTATCTTTACATTGCGTTTGAACCATTTCAAACTAACAAATGGACAACTTCTATGTTGAGAAATACAGACATATTGTGGAAACTTGTAATTAGTAAATAAAACAAACTTCTTTTAAGAAATATTCTCAATTCCACAAAAAAAAAGTATACATAAACTACCGATTTCTGAATTACATGATCGTCAGGTTAGTTATAAGACGAGTTTGTGTGAACCGTGAATTTATCGGTAAATCAAATATAAATTAGATTATTTTGTTAGAATTTAATCATCTTAGTTTTACCACTGTTCTTGAAAGAAGGAAAGTAAATATTTCAGAACGACAAATTGTTAACTGCAAAGCCATGAGGACTTTCTAGTACAAATATTATCAACCCCTTCCTTACTTCACGGTTCGCACTCAGCAAACTTGGCTTAGTTTATAACTAAACGTTGGTTTGTTTAATGAACCGAAACCCTTGTAGTTTATGTATACATTTGGTTTTTGCGGAAGAGATAATATTTCAAAAAAGAAGTTTGTTTTATTTAATTAACAAATACAGAGAAGGATGTTATGGACCTAGAATTGCGGAAGGCAAGTTTGCAAGGGTAGTGTATTCATGGTCCTGCGTATAGTTCCTAAGGCTCATTCCGATTCAATCTGAGAGTGTTATCCCTTTGCCTGTTTCAGACTGTACGGAAGGCTGACTGCCACTTATGAGAGCGCTTCGACGAGGAGGTTTCGTCTGGGCCGAGTGGACTGCATCAGGTCTGCAACCTGGGAGACACTACAGTGGGTGTCGGCCATGACACAGCAGGACGACTCTAGTGACCCTCTCAATCCTGCCAAGAGGGTTACCTTCAGTCTTGCCACCGTTAGTAGCTTGGTCATATGTTAGCCTTATCACTCAGTACACAAAAGAACATCTTATGTCGAAAATGATAATAATATTTATTTCCGTTAAACCATAATATGGTAACAGGATACTTCATAAGAATGTATACATTAAGATAGCTTATAAATTAGATACATAAACAGATATTATCTCTTAGAGTGGGGGGCCTTGGTGGCCGTGCTGGCTAGAGCGTAGAGTTTTGCTCGCATGGTCAGGTGAGTTTTATTTCATAGATAGAATTCCCTCCCGGGACCATGAATGTTGTGAATAACTAGATTAAACCGTTATAATGGCTAATATGCATCGTACATAAGGCCAATAATAAAAATAAAAAAACTCTTAGAGTCTGACACACATGGATTAGAATTAACAATACTACTAAAAAATAAAATAAAATAAATAAATACTTGAAAATATGAGTACAAAAATAATACTATACAATAGATAAATAAAGCAGGTATATAATAAATACAGTGGATATTTTTTTAATTTAATTAAAATTAAGATACATGACTTTAGTTCACTATCATTTTATATAAGTAATAGGTGTGTCACATCGCAATAAGTGGTTAATCGCATCCCCGAAAAATTAAAGAATCCAAAAAAAATGTCATATACTCTCGTGAATTATTTCGAAAAATATATTTTTATTACACCGAACGTCCGTCTCTGGAGAGGAAATATATTTTAATATCGCTGATTCCTTGAAACTTATTTCACAACAATACTTTCAAAATCTACCACCATAATCACCGAGAATGCAATACCTAATAGTTCTTCCCTCAGAGATACACTGAGCATCTTGAACATTCCCAGAAAATGTCTTGAACTTGAGTCAAGTTGTGCCGCGCCATACATGCAGTAATACATACATGCAGCCACTTACATTTATTTACTTTATTATGCAGTTTTAATTATTTAGCTCTTTTAATGCAGATACAGCTTTTCTATATTTTGTATTTACATACACATGAAATATTCATATTCCAAGGTAAGAAATAAATAGAACAAACTTCTTTTTTGAAATATTGTCTATTCCACAAAAAATTGTAGTACAAAAACTACCGGTACATCATTATTAGTTTTATTTACTTCAACTACTCCCCTTTGTAAACACGTTAGAACCAGTTCCGTTTCCAAATACGCATGTATTTTGTGGTATACCATGTATCATTTATCGTAATCGATATTCGTTTATACTGGTAATTTTTATTTTATTGCCATTTCAATTTATATCTTCAATGTTATTCATTTAGTTATTTTATAGATAGGAAAAGCTTCTGATTTTTATTTTTGTAAATTAGTATACTCATTACTTACTTTCTCTGGCGCTTCGATCCATGTAGTACCTGGGCCTCCGCAACGATCTTCCGCCATTCTTCTTTATCCTCGACCTTAATTAAATTTATTCTCATGTCATCATTAATTATTTTAATTAAATCCGTCCGGAGAAAACATTTTTAATATATTATCTAATGTGATTGGATGGTTACAGGTTGAAGAAAAGTTGGCCCTGTTTGATGCAGCCATGAAGAAACAGACAGAGATCATGGTGGACAACATCCTCGGTCAGGGGATCGACATTCATCTGCTGGGCCTCAGGGAGCAGGCCAAACTGATGAACCTCAGTGTTCAGATGTTCAGCGACCCTTCCTACAGGATAGCCAACCACTTCGCACTCTCCACTAGTCAGGTGAGGTACACTAACCATTAATAACCATTATTCGGAGAACAAGAACTTTTAGATAATCCGCAACTTGTCTAGGTTAGACTCTCATAACTCAAGACATCCCTCAAGATCTCTATCCAGTTTCAACACCCGTTATCCATCTACACAATTTTTTACCTGCCACAAAACAAGAGAAATTTCACACCACTTATCGTTTTTTTTATAACTCGTTCATTGTGTATATTAGTGAAACACTAGTAACATCATAAGAAGTCATTCAATGAAATAGTAAAAAAAAAATATATATATATATATATATATGTAGTGTGTGCACAAGTTCCTTGCCATAGTTCACAGCCTTTCTATATCCCTTCCTTGGGTTTGTATAAGTTAGTCCTTCAGTAGTCACAACTGCCATGGGAGTAGTTTTTTAAACTGTTTCTAAAAATCGTCTAGAAACTCATTGATACCAAATTTCATGCAAATCATAAAACGTTTTCACTAGAAAAGTGAGTAGATGTACAGTTTTCGTTTAATACCGGTTGCATCGCCACCATGACAGTACCATATAGGCTTATAATGTACACTGGTTTAAAGTAATTTTATAGTTAAAGTGAGGGGGTGCCACTCAATACTATAAGTGATTTCTGTTAGAAGAATTTTTGTCTTGTTAAATATTAGCAAAATGTAAATCTTTTTTATAACAATTCTTAGCACAAAAAATGCTTTACCGAGGTTTAACGTGAAACCTGACACATTATGTTGTGGAGGCTTGGCCAGACAAGATAAGTTTCATCTACAAACAGATTTGTTAGATAGAAAAAAACTGCAAAGAAATAACTGCTGAAAATGAGTGTGTTCTTTTTTACTCTATAAGGCATTAGTAAATGAAATATTTTATTATTATTTATGGATTTACTTCTTTTTTTTTTGTTATTTTCTTTTGTATTTCGTAATGCCTCATGCAAAATCATGTTCAATATTCTCAATACCTAACTGACTTTTCTTTGTTGAATGTGTTATGTGTGCCTTGTGGTTTTCCTAAAGTCCTAAATTCCCATTGAAAAATATTTTTATTTATTCAGCAGTTATTTCGACAATATTCAAAATTGATATTTCCAGTTGCGTATACATACTCTGAATTATGAACAAAATAATGATTTACTCAAGAAATTTTAGTAGAAAGCATTTTAATCATTTTTCATTACATTCTAAACTTCACGTGATCTTTCATTAATCATTCTTCATTTATATATCATTTTCAGTATCGGTACTCACGGTATGTTTGATTCTGTTTTCAGGTGGGTACGAAGGTAGGATTCATGGGGTACGGTCCAGTAGTTCCGGACGGCTACGGTGCCTCATACAACATACACGAGGATCTCATCATATTCTGTCTGTCTGCGTTCTACTCCTCCGAGGTGACCAGCACCTCGAGGTTCGCTCAGAGCCTGGAAGAGAGTCTGAATGCCATCATGTCCCTTCTCCAGTCCCGAGTCAACTAAACATATCTATCTACCCTCTAGAATAAGTACAGTCAACATAGAAACCACTATCAATACCCCAGTCCACGTTCTCAACATTTCTACTTATATTAAATGTTGAAACCTGATTTTAAAGGGGAAACAAATTTAAATAATCATGAGAAATTTAAAATAAAAATATTTAAATGAAGTGAAAATTAGTTATTATGATGCCCGGACTTTAACTAAAAGTCATAATCGCCTAGTACCAGAGCGCTCTTTCGTCACTCTGGTGGACGTGAGTCCGACTTTACTACGGGAATCCTAAATTTTGCCTACCCCAAATTTTACTTCACCTAGGGTAGGGGGTTTTTAACGAGTAACTGACAGTGCAAAGGCTCGGGACCATTTAAGTCCCTTAAGGGCGTGCTTAGTTTTTATTTTATCTCCTAGATAAAATAAACTAAGGGCTTTGGCCTTGTTTCGAACCCGTGATCTTGAGCTCAGCAAGCAAGCACGCATACCACTGAGCTACCGGCGCTCTCAAATGAAGTAGTACGTAAGATAAATTACGAATTTGAGAAACATTTATTTGATTTTAATAACAGAACAAAATAAATAAAGAGCAGAACTATTTTTATATTCTTGCAAAATTTCCGGCTATCCATAATAAATGGCAGAATATCAGAAGCCGTTTTCCGTGCTTTGCCCCAAAAATAAACGTGATTTGTTTTGTATCGCAAAAATGAACTTGGTTGAGTTTATTAAATCGAAAAGATTAAATTAGGGAATATCGATCCCAACGATTTTATAACATAATTTTTCTTCTTGCGAAATTTTATTAATAAGTACTTTAAAATATTTTTTTCTATGTGGACTGTCCTCATTCTAGTCATGCTCCGCTCCTTTTTAATTAAAAAAAAAAAAAAAACTATTATTATATATTTTTAAATGTTTAACTTGTATTTATATAAGCTATTTTAATGTAAAAGTCAAGGGAAAAAAAAATCATGAAAATCATACATATCAAGATTGAGAACTGAAGTTACCTCTATAACGTGAGCCTATTATAATTAAATATAACTTTAATATTATTATTGTAGCATAATTGATTGTTAGGCTAATTTATATATAGTATTTTGTTTTCTATATTTATTTAAGTATGGTTTCTTTTGGACTAACATTTACTTCTTTGTTAGTAAATGTGACCAAGAACAATACATATCAATATACATATCACTAGGTTAAGATACATATGTATATATATAGTTTATTACTTATTTAATGAGTTAAGTAATTTAGTTATGTAAACGAATACATATCACTATTATACATATCATCTGAGTTATTCAGAGCAAATAAATTTTAGAATAAGATTTTATTATTCGTTATTTTGTTTATTTCTACAAATTTTATTAAGAGTTATCTCTTGAAGAAAACTTTATTACTGTTTTATTTATATATGTGATAATTTTATTGTGTTACGTATTTGTTGAAGGTGTTTAAATGACATCCGGACGAATTTAGTTTTGTTATTCGTTCGTCAATGAATGAAGTTTACGTAGATATGAAAGGCGAAATACAGTAGAACCTCTACGTAACGAACTTCTTTATAACGAAGTTTCTATGTAACGAATTTTTTTTTTAAAGACAAATGAAATTCCATTATAAAATGTTTCCAGATAACGAAGAAAATTTTCCATATAACGAATTAAAATGCTCCGAAAAAAAAATCCAAGAAAGAAGTGCCTGATAATGTTTTCCAAATGCTAAACGATTGTGAACATTTCTATGAGAAGTTACAAACACGTGTTCAACAAGATATTAGAAAATATTTCCCAGTTCAGTAAATTACATACCAATTGATATGTATACATTTCCCTATTGCTTCATAAAATGTAGTAAATTTTTTTGTATTTTATTATGTACATATATTTCATGCAGATAAATACATATGTACATATGTATATTTTTTTCTCTGAGTGTTTTTATTTATTTTTAACCTTATATAGGTGTATACATAATATCCTGTGTTACATTTAATAAAAACACAAGTTAAATACATTTGTACATACTATGTATGTATTTCTATATATTTTTTAAACTGTAAAAAAATACAATTTCTTTATAACGAAGTTTCTATGTAACGAACTTTTACTTTGGATAATTTATGGTTTCCAGATTTACTTTGTGAAGCTCCATTCTAGGAATAGATAATTAAAATACACAATTTCTTTGTCAAACTTCACTATATATTCTCAAATACTCAACTAGTTTCGCCGTGTTAAGGCATTATCAAGAGTCACTTACAAACTGACAGAATTGGTTGACAGGGTAGAAGGTACAGTTATGGAGGGGGTTTTTAGGTAATGACGGGGAATCCCTTGTTTTTGTTACTCTATACATTCCAATAAACAGATATTTACAAGATAATAATAAGTATAATATAAAAAAGAAAGAAAATTATATATATATAAAATCTAATAAAGCGAATCTAACAGTAAAGTGTTGGTATTTATATAGGTATGACTCAGGAATTATATAAATGTAAAATATAATAAATATTAAAGTGAATAAAAACAAATACAAAGAATTTAAAGGCAAATTAAAATATCAAATGAAAATTATAGTATTCTCTGAATGTCAGTTGGCAAAACATTTCTACAATCATCAGACTCATAGCTACTTGATATTTAAATTAAGAAGGGGGGAATGGTTCAGTTCTATTTGTTCATTGAGCATTACAATGTCGTTATTTTTGTTCTTTTACTTTGGAACCTTCAATTTCGTTATATGGAGGTCCTACTCTATATACAGCCCAAAGTGAAATGTGTAATATAAACATTTTAAAAATTATTCAGGATTGTTTAATACATAATAATACTTATCCTCCCATCCTCGCCGTAACCCAATAATAATAAATTCCCAGGGTTAACGAAAATATATTTGTCCGATTGTCATACTAAAAGGCACAATGATTTGTTAATATTTTTGTTTTGTTTTTTAGTGTCTAATATTTATGTTTACTTGTTAAGGTCTTAATGTCACAAAATGTAAGAGTTGTTAGTGAACTAAATTTAAGAAAGAAAAATATATTTACTTTGAATAATATAATGCATTGCATGATGTAGGTACATAATATATAAAGTACATATCATGTAGGTTATATGCTTATTCTATTTATTATTTGTATATCTAGTTGTTATTGAGGGCGCCGGTAGCTCAGTGGTATGCGTGCTTGACTTCTGAGCTCAAGGTCGTGGGTTCGTAACCCGACCGAGGCCCTTAGTTTATTTTATCTGGGAGGTAAAATAAACTTAAGCACGCCGTCCTTCGGATGGGACGTTAAGCGATGGTCCCGAGCCTGTACGATGTCAGGTACTCGTTAAAGACCCCTACCCAAGATGAATAAAAATTTAGGGTAGGCAAAATTTAGGACTCCCACAGTAGAGTCGGGCTCATGTCCACCAGAGTGACGAAAGAGCGCTCTGGTAGTAGGCGATATGACCTCGTTGTTAAAGCCCGGGCATGAGTCATAAAACCTAACCTAACCTAACCTCTAGTTGTTATTTTTCCATGGCTCCTCTACGGTGTTCATAATAAATTTGGAGCTACCCTCAGATACATGGAAGAATTTAAGAAATATATGAGCTTTATAAATTATATCATGTTTTATTATGGTATATGTCTATTATATGTATATGTCTCACCTGATTTCTAAATGTATCATGCACAATACAGTTATCCTTAGTTATAGAAGATACATGTTTTTCAGGACACCCCAATACACTTGTCGATTATAAACAAAAAAAAAAGTCCATCACAGGCTTGCTTATATCAACCACATTTTTACAGATCACTCCCCCAAATGTATTCCATACAAAATGTGCCTTTCACGTTTCTCTACAATTTCCGAATGACGAGTATGTTTTATTGACTCAATAATGTGCTGCTGCTGGAGACTTACTTTTTGTATATTCAAGTTTAGTTAGGGGTAGGTTTTGAAGGTACCTGACACCGCACAGGCTCAAGACAGCTATTTAACATCCCCTCCGGAGAACATTTTTTTTTTAATTTCTCAAATTTTAAAAATTAAATTAAAATTGATATCAGGCCTTTATTTTGAGTTAGTTAAGTACACTAATTCTAAGTAATAAAATATGAGTGTCTTTTGAAGTAAGGGTACTCAAAATTGATTTCAACTATCCAACTAAACCTGAAAATGTAATAATAAGGTTGCAACAAATATGTTATTTTGAACGACGAACGGTATGAATATTAAAAATGAATTACATAACTACGTATTTATTATATTTTTAGAAGTACATCAAAGCCTTCACCTACGATATGTCACCTGATCACACTTATAATGTATTTTTTTAATTGCAGGATATTGTGCATTTTTATTATATAGAAACAAAAATCTATTGCGCATAATTTTGTCTATAGTATAGTACAAGATTGCGCACAATCGGATAAAATAAGGACAGTAGCTATTAAGTTCATTTTTGTTGTTGTTGAAATACTATGAAAGTTTACCTGTTACGTTTTTAAAAATTATTGTGTTTTGTGACATTAAGACTACATAAATTTTTATATAATACTAGTTTTAGTAACCGGCGTAGTCAGGGGTGGCAAAATTATATGGGATTCCGAGACAGAAACAGTTCATGGGGTAGACACTCCACCAGTAGTCACCCAGATAGTAGATTCGCTAATCCCTCACCCTGAGGTCAAGTTGCTAAAAGAGGCTGGCCTCATTCCCCTTGGCATAAATTACTATATTTGACGCCACATGTAATTTAAGTAAGAAGCTTAATATTAAAAAAATAAGTTGACATTTTCAAGGACTGTGAAGTTCCCCTCCCCCCCCCCCCCCCCCCCCCCCCCCACCCCTCAGCATAGATAAACATCTTAGTGGTGCTTATTGCACTGCTTAGAAGATGCACATGGTGTGCAGAATAATATTGGGGCATTGAAAAACTCATTCACCCAGCCCGCCTAGTAGGAATATGTTTTGTTTTCTGCAGTTTAGTGACTCCTGGACACCGCCGGATACTACATCTAGCATCAATATTATTTGTCTGTTTCTTTCTGTAGCTCATGCCCGGGCTTTGGGGACATGAGCCAACTCTTGAGTTTGTCCCTATACAATATTCATCTTAGGAATGAGAGGAAGGTTTTATCATGTAACCTTCCAGTTGATTATCCATGACAAGTTAAGTTACTTACCTTTTGTTCTATATAATCGATATTGGTGTTATATAAATGATAATTGAGAAATAAACGTCGTGAGTGTCAATATATTGGAAGCGTTAAAATATAATAACATTAAATTGTCAGTTATATAGAAGGATCATAAAATAAAAAAAAAAAGACACGAGAATAATAGTGCGCTATATATGATCATAATATAAAAGGCGTTGTGCGGGTTTCCCTACCTCGATCGATCCCATGGGCGCACATCATGATCACATGCCGGCATAAAATAAATTACGCCGAGTATGAAAAAAATATATATATTTTACGCTTATTTTCTCATCTCTAAGAGATATGTAGGAGGTAAGTTTAGAGGAGTCCAACATTATGGATGCTCCAGTGATTACTTTGATATTGAATGCCACGATAAATAGGTAGCTCCTAGCAGCGGTGGATGTTAAAGCTAAGGCTATAAAATGCCTCTAACAGCTCCTTGTGTTACCCAAGGACACCGGTATTGACAGAAGAAAGGAAACATCAGCTGGCATGGATAACCACCCAACAAAACCCACATCGCATTTCCTAATTATTATTTATATCGATATACACCAATATCGATTACATAGTTTGGAAGGTTTCACAATGTATTTGTCTAGTCGGGACCCGAACCCAGGCTTTAATAATATCCAATATCTTTTATTCAAAATAATGGGACTTAATGTATCCTCCAAGATAATATATGTATGATAATGTATTTCATAAGATAGTGTTTGGTCAGATAACATTCTCGATTACTTCAGAGAATATGTAAAGTTGAAGATTTAATTCAATAATTGGTGGATTGAGTTTATTTGCAGTCCGATTCTTTACGCAGGATAACGAACACTTTTTAGTTTCAGCTAAAGTGAATACATTAAAAAAATATTTCAATTTTTCGGGTTTTGGTTCCATTGGTCCCGAGGCATGAGGTGAGTGGACCCATTAAATTCTGTGAAAAAAAAAAAAATGCATTGAGACGTAAAAGTTTAGTGTTTTTTTAAAAAATCCATTAATTTTCCAAATATCTGAGGAAGATAGTTTATATTAACATTAATTGTTAGAAACCAAATATTATTTGGAACACAAAGAGTACATGGAATATCGTACGGCAAACGTACTAAAAAAGTGTGTAGGTACCTTACATAAATGTTTTATACCTTAACCTTCCCATTAGTAGTCATTCCTTGCTGTAACTAGGGTACGTAGTATATGTTAGTATATCGATCGATCTCAATTAATAGTCAACATAAGTATTAAAAAAAAAAGTATGTAATTAAATACTAAATAACAATGAACCCTTTCTAATGTACTAAAATTTTCAATTATAAGGCTATTAGTTAAATATTAGTAATCTTTGTTTTAACTCGTATTGTCATTGTTAAGAGCTTATTATGTGTTGTTTAGGATAGTCTAGGTGTTGTTTAGTTGAGTCGTTCCTAATCTGTACTCAAAGAGGTGAACATTACAGGAGAATCTGGCTTACGCCAACTAGGGTAAAACAACAAAATGGACATTTCTTTTAAATGCCGTCTTTAGGAAACTAATATTAAAATCATTTTTATTTGTGAAAAGATAAAACCACTGTTTCATTCCAACTTTTTCTTTTTTGGATTTTGAAGTGCCAAACAATTTTCTATTTTTGTTGAATTTTGGAAAACATCACAAGTCAGAACATAGTTCCACTAAAGATATATATACATATAACTACCGGTTTCGGCTTTATACCATCGTCAGGTCTAGTTATGAACTAAGTCAGTTTGCAGAGAGCGACCCTTCAAATACATCTCAGGTCAAAGGGTGCTATTAAAACTTGGGAGTCCCCCGGCTGTACCGTTAGCTATCTCATGAAATATTTCTTAACAAAACCTAGTTCTAAATTTACATAAAACAATATCACTATACTAATACGGGGAAAATAACAAATAAATAAGAACAAATACAAGTAAATAATAAAAAAAATAGAAATAAAATTAATAATAATATTAAGATTTAGATAACTTGAAACATATATGTGGAACCAAATATTAATAACAGATAATACAAACATATATGTGGAAACAGAACTGGATCAGGGTGTTAACAAAGGGGAATAGTTGAAATAAATTTGGTCATTCATGCAAATGTTCCTTTTGGTAGCTTTATTTATTTCTAATTGCTCTAAGCTATTAAGTAGCCTGCTTTTTAATAATAGCTTAGAGCAATTAGAAATAAATAAAGCTACCAAAAGGAACATTTGCATGAATGACCAAATTTATTTCAACTATTCCCCTTTGTTAACACCCTGAACCAGTTCTGTTTCCACATATATGTTTGTATTATCTGTTATTAATATTTGGTTCCACATATATGTTTCAAGTTATCTAAATCCTAATATTATTATTAATTTTATTTCTATTTTTTTTTATTATTTACTTGTATTTGTTCTTATTTATTTGTTATTTTCCCCGTATTAGTCTAGTGATATTGTTTTATGTAAATTTAGAACTAGGTTTTGTTAAGAAATATTTCATGAGTTAGCTAACGGTACAGCCGGGGGACTCTCAAGTTTTAATAGCACCCTTTGACCTGAGATGTATTTGAAGGGTCGCTCTCTGCAAACTGACTTAGTTCATAACTAGACCTGACGATGGTATAAAGCCGAAACCGGTAGTTATATGTATATATATCTTTAGTGGAATAGACAATATTTCAAAAAAAGAAGTTTGTTTTATTCATTTATTACAAGTTTCCACAATATGTCCGCCTTCCTCAACTTAGAAGAACATAGTTGACATACTTTTTGTTTAGCTTAAAGTATAACTTGTTTGTTGTTGTGTAGAACTTCCCAAAAAAATCAATTTTTTAAATATTAATGTAGGTTATCATATTTATAGTTGTTTGTTTTGTCTTATCCCATTAAAATTCGTCGAACTATTAGCCTCCAATATAGGCTTCAGTCGGTTTTGTTCGGATGAGATCGCATGCACATTATTCAAAAGGCTTATTATTTTTCTTACAACATTTTTTAGAGTGCAAAAATAAGACGTTACAAGAAATAATTTGGACTTTATATTACCAAGTGATTATAGGCACCTTTCCTTATATGCCAAATTAATTTTTTACTCGAAAAATAAAAGTAAAATTATTCATTGTAGGCCAAGTTCCCCTACTGAGACATATTTCTTTTCTTTTAAGTTAAAATTATGTATAAAATATTTTTTGTTTTAAGTACGTTTTTCAAAATATTGTCCATTTCACAAAATAAAACAAACTTATTTTTTGAAATATTGTCTATTCCATTAAAGTTATTTATAAAAATAAAACTACCGGTTTCGGCCTTACACCATCGTCAGGTCTAGTTATGAACTAGAAAAATAAATCACAGGAAATAAATTGGTAAGTCTAAATTCGTAACTTTTCAGGGTAGCACTTTTTTACATTTGAATTAATCCTATACATCCAGTTTTTTGGAATAAATAAATTACGTTTGCATCATTATTAATCATATACCTTCTAAATCTGCATGTGCACAATATTCAATTCAGTTCTCTGTATAACGGTAAGTTACTTCAATTGTTGGCTAGAACAAAGTTCTGATAAGGTAATGACAAAGTCATCATAACAGAGGGACGCACCTCTGCGAAAAAAAAATGTAGAAAAAAAAACTTTGGCCCAAACTTCTTATTTCACGGATATTTGGAAAAGAGTGTGAAAGAGAAAAGTACCCATAGACAATGAAAGGAAAGACTAGAAATTCTACTGTCCGATCCGAAAATGGGAAGAAAAAGGGAGAAAGTTGGCTTATTACTTGAGAAGGAAGGCGGGAAGCACTTAGGAACCGAGGATTCCCGCCATTTCGACAGAACAAAGAGGCGAGAAAAATGAGAAACTCATTCAGAAAGAAGTTATGAACTAGACCTGACGATGGTGTAAGGCCGAAACCGGTAGTTTTATTTTTATAAATAACTTTAGTGGAATAGACAATATTTCTAAAAATAAATTTGTTTTATTTATTACAAATTCCACAATATGTCCGCGTTCCTCAACTTAGAAGTCATTTCACAAAAGATATATAATTTGGGTATTGCTACCATCTTGAGCCAGTAACTTGACAAGTACTAAGTGGAAGTTCAACATGTTTACATTCCGAACTGTCCCTACGGGTTTTTTCCATGTCCCTTCCTCCTAATGTCTCAATAACATGGAAAACAATAAATATATATGGTGGTCGTGCAGGCTAGAGCGTATGGCTTTGGTAGCATGGTCTCACCATGGTTTGCGGGTTCGAATCCCGTCCGGGAGTGAGTTTTATTTCGTAGATAGAACTCCCTCCAGGGGCCAAGGATGATGTAAATAACTAAATAATAAACAACACCTTTATAAGAGACATGGCTATACTATGCATCCTACATAAGGCCAAAAAAAAACATTAAATATAAAATTTCGTCTCAAATTGAAATTTTAATAATAAAATTAATAAATTCAACTATACTAGTAGTCATATATATAATTAACATAAACATAATTATAATTATTTTCAAAAAGAGAAGAGTAATTTCTTCCTGGTATCATCAATCATGACTACTAGTAAAGTTAAATGGAAAAATATATTTATTTTACCTAATAAACAGCTCAGGCAAAGGCAGGATTTTAAAATTTGAAATATTTCTCTGCAGCTTCTTCTTTGATTAATATTGTGTATAATAATATGGTCATGACCGATGTATCCTGCCGGAAGGGAGGATACTGGCAGACACAGCGCCCCATTTCTAGAACATTCGTATTCTTGGAAAGGAATAACACAAACAAAATTCATTAACTTTGCAAGGAATATTTATTGTCTTTATATACAATAATAAAATAGTTAAGTGCTGTAGTGACATGAAATTAAAAAAAAAAGACAACCAACATAAATGTTTCGAAAAAACTCAAAAAAGAAAGATTTTTACTTTGAGAAATCTTGAATGATAAACCAAAACGTGGACGGGTAAATTAGGAACCAGGTTGACGTCCGGAATCTGAAACATTAAACACATGTATTTCTAACAGTGACTGCTGAAGTAAGGATATTTATCTTATAACTAGCTGACCCGACAGACGTCGTTCTCTCAAAAGCTATTGGACTGTAAGTTTTTTTTATTTATTTTTTTTTTTTTACTTGGAACCATAGCAAGTTCCTACTTAAGAACGCCGGGCACCTTAGATAGTATGCGCCTTGCAACTCCGTGCAACCTGCTATTAAGTTCTTAGGACCGCTGGGCAATACAGATAGTACGTAGTTGGGAACGCAGGGCACCGCAGCTAGTATATGCCTTCCAACAGCGGATGCCCTAGGTATATTGTTAAGAACGCTGGTGAGATCTATTATTTACCGTGCAACGGTGGACCTTCAAGGTAATACATGCTTAGGAAACCCGCCCTATTAAAATTAGGGCTATTTCCCATCTTTAAGAAAGCTCCATGTGAGATTCATTCAGCATTAATGCACCCCCGCCCTTCCCGTCCAAAAGGGTCACAGCCAATTTTTAAATATTGCTTTGAAACTACTATTTAGGTAAATACGTCACACCCTTTATTTTTCAATTTGACTTTCAAGAATTCGACATGTGAAATTCCATGACAATCCGATCATCCGTTAAAGACCTATCACTATCTTTATATGTAGGCCTACACCCACAAACCCCTCCCGTTCAAAATTTTGAGATGTCACGTAGCGTATTTTGCAATTTGGCCTTTAAGAATACTACATGTGAAATTCCATGACAATCCGATCATCCGTTAAAGACCTATCACTATCTTTATATTAGGCCTAGCACCCCCCCCCCCCTTCAAATTTTGAGGCTTCACACATCCTATTTTTACATTTGGCTTTTTAGACTGCTATATGTGAAATTCCATGACAATCCAACTATTAGTTAATGAGTTACCGGAATCTTTATACTAAGGCCTACCCCCACAACTCCCGCTCCCGTGCAAAATTTAGCCAATCATTTTTATTACATAGATGTAGATATGTAAAAACTGAATAAAACGAAAGAGTAAGTAAATGACAAAGATGACAACCAAACAACCAAAGATAAATCTAGGAACTTGCCAGAAGCGAAGATTTAAAAACAACCAAGAAAATAACATGCACTAAAAACTGAATTAAAAGGAAACGGTAAGTAAATGATTTTAGGGTGTCTGAGTTCGATTTACTTGATCGATTCATTGTTCACATCGATCAATACGACCCCAAACATCGATTCTTCGATTAATCTATCTCAGATCGCCATCCCTAGAATTAACAGCTAAGAACTCTTCATAAGAACCTTCCGCAGACTTTTATTAGACAACATAAACATTAAAACAATAAATACACTTCTAAACGATATGTACAAAACGTGTCTTGTATCAACTCCCGGATATCGATTAATCGAAATAATCGATGTTTTGGTAAAATAATCGGTGGTTTTTTAATTGATGTCATCTGGGTTCGATTAATCGGATAATCGATGATTATTTAACGATTATTAAATTTTTAATTAAAATTACAACTCATCCAAAAAACAGGAAAAAAAAAGAAAAATTAATTAATTACAATTCATGCGAAATGCAACTCGCCTAAAAAAGTGGGAAGAGACTATCGAATCGACTATCGATACAACACAGTGCCTCTGTGGTGAACTGGTGATACATAAAAAGAAACCATCTAATAGTTCTACTTCTAATTCTAATTTCTAATCATTTGGTTGGTTGGTTTGGTTTTATGACTCATGCCCTGGCTTTAACTACGAGGTCATATCGCCGACTACCAGAGCGCTCTTTCGTCACTCTGGTGGACATGAGCCCGACTCTACTGTGGGAGTCCTAAATTTTGCCTACCCTAAATTTTTATTCATCTAGGGTAGGGGTCTGTAACGAGTACCTGACATCGTACAGGCTCGGGACCATCGCTTAACGTCCCATCCGAAGGACGGCGTGCTTAAGTTTATTTTACCTCCCAGATAAAATAAAGTAAGGGCCTCGGTCGGGCTACGAACCCACAACCTTGAGCTCAGAAGTCAAGCACGCATACCATTGAGCTACCGGCGCCCTCTCTAATCATTTGTGTTTTGTCATTTGTGAGTTGTGATTGACTGATTGTATTAACTTTTTGTGCGTTCGATTAATCACAATTAATAGGCATATCGATTATTTAGTAGAACATAATAATCTATGTAAGCTGAGCTCAAGGTCGTGGGTTCGTAGCCCGACCGAGGCCCTTAGTTTATTTTATCTGGGAGGTAAAATAAACTTAAGCACGCCGTCCTTCGGATGGGACGTTAAGCGATGGTCCCGAGCCTGTACGATGTCAGGTACTCGTTAAAGACCCCTACCCTAGATGAATAAAAATTTAGGGTAGGCAAAATTTAGGACTCCCACAGTAGAATCGGGCTCATGTCCACCAGAGTGACGAAAGAGCGCTCTGGTAGTAGGCGATATGACCTCGTAGTTAAAGCCCGGGCATGAGTCATAAAACCTAACCTAACCTAATCTATGTAATTAATCGATGTTTTGTTGGTCGATACCCATCCCTACCGTTTTCTGTCGCAGTGTTGCCATTGTCTATATTCTCAACACTATTTATTAAAAATAAAATAAAATCGTGATATGATATTTCTTTATATTTTAAACGGATTACATTTGTTCACTGACATGTAACTTTATTTATTTATGCATATATTAAGTTTTATTTATTTGATATATATATATCTGCATCACCAACCGTACCAACCCGAGAAGGTTCTAGCGAGGGTTGGATTTCGGTTTCTCCTGGAACATACCTTCTTTTTGCTGCAATCGATTAGGGGAGCAACCTGGAAGGCGTGGGGCGGAAGGGACGCCATTCTTTTTTCTGCTATTGCTTTGTTATGTTGTGTGAAAAAATACACTTTTTGTCTTAGTGAGTTTATTTTTAATTCCTGTTATTTTATTACATTTTTAAACTAACATCAGAAGTGGGATTCCTCACGTTCACGGTTATTAGTTATAGTTATAGAAACTTATTAGTTCAATATATGTAAACATTATTTGAAAAGTATAAGTGATTCTTTAGTGTAAAAAAAAAAAAAAAAAAAAAAAAAAAACTTATTGAGTGTAGTGTTTGTAAAATAACCTTTTTTTTTTTAAATCATGAGTGAGTCAACTTATTTAATGTAAACATTATTTGAAAAGTATAAGTGATTCTTTAGCGTAGAAAACCTTTTATTGAGTGTAGTGTTTGAAAGATAACTTTTTAAATCATGAGTGAGTCGCAACTTATTTTGACGGAGTTGATTAAAGCTCTCCAAAACAATAATGCCAGGATGCTCCCAGACCAAGTTGATCTCCCTATGTTTCGTCCAGAGACGGACGACTCTACCAAATGGATTACCCAGGTTGAGAACATTCGAGACAAATTTGAGTGGAGTGATCTCCAAACCCTGGTGAGTGTTGGCCGTTTTTTATTATTTAGTGCCAAACGCTGGTATGAGCGTTGGTCACCAGATAACCGGACCTGGAGCACGTTTAGACGTGAATTTTTAGAAGCCTTCCCGTGCAGGCGCAACCTTGGTAGGCTCCTTGATGAAGCAGCTTCATGTAACTCAACTCGTATGAATACTTACGAGATGTATGTTCATGAGAAGGTTAATTTACTCCGAAATCTGCGAACTTCTTGGAAAGAGAAGGATATCGTAGAAATAATCGTCCACGGAATTCTAGAGACGGAAGTGACAAACGCGGCTGTAAATCGCGACTGTCAGACTGTAACGGATCTCCTTTCCTTGTTGACATCGTTCACCAAGATCCCAAGGTCAGAAAAGAGGAGTGTACCCGATTTCACTCCTCCGAGGCCGGAGAGAATAACGCCTGGCGCCCCCATACATAAACTGCGTCGTTTAGACAGAAGGCAACTAGATCACAGTTCTGTGAAGTGTTTTAATTGTGGAAAGCAAGGTCACATTCGGGTGAACTGCCGCTCTCAATAGGTTTCCCTACCAGGCAGTTCGGCGCAGGCTTCAAATCATGATGCGCGTAAGAACCATGCCATTGTCTGCACTTTCTGTGCTAAAAGTGGCCATGACGTGTCAAACTGCTTTACGAAGGCTTCTATTGATAAGCGGAAGAGCATTAACTTCTGTTCGTCTGGGCTTCTTCAAGAAACCACCTCTGTTCTTATAGATGGGGAACCATTTTCAGCATTAATTGACACTGGTGCTGATGTCTCTTTAATTTCTGACCTAATGAAAAATAATATAATTCGAGAGAGTCAGTCCCCTTTCGCAAGCCCAATTCTTCTTGTAAAGAAGAAGGAAGGATCTTACAGGATGTGCGTCGACTATCGAGAACTTAATCGCCACACAAAGATCGTTATCCCCTACCCTTAATCGAAGATCAACTGGACCGGTTGGGCAAAGGACGCTATTTTTCGTCTCTCGACATGGCATCAGATTTTCATCAAATTCCAATCCACGATGACTCTATCGCTAAGACTGCGTTCGTAACCCCTGAAGGACACTATGAATATCTCCGCATGCCCTTTGGACTTGCAATTGCCCCAGCGGTTTTTCAGAGGTCGGTCAACAATGCATTGGGAGTGTTGAGACATACCATCGCTTTGGTCTACATTGACGATATATTAATCCCAGTACTGTATGCTATGTCCCATGAAGTCAGTAAACACGGCTGAGACCAAGGAGCAGTTGCAATCCATGATTGCTCTTTTTGGTACTCCCCGACGCCTGATTACGGATGCCGGATCTAATTTTAAAAATACTTCATTTCCCAAGTATCTACAGGCGTGGCAAATAGAATATCATTCCATTACCCCGGATGTTCACCTCGGTAATGGGCAAGTTGAGCGGTACATGAGGACAATTATGAATCTCATTCTCATCGAGATTAAGGTTTAAGTCAGAATGGTCGAGTGCTCTTTGGAAAATTCAACTGGTCCTAAACTCAACCATCCAAAAGACAACTCGTGCCACACCATTACAACTACTTCTGGGGATTAAAGGTGCTACTACACTAATTCAAGCACTGTTGCGGGACTTGTCTCATGACATTACGCCAGTCCGAAGTCGAGAACTGGTTTGCAAACGGGTCGAGAAGTTATTGGACGATGGACGATCTAGACCCCAGGCGGCGAACGAGAAAAGAAGAGACACGAAAACTTTCGCATCAGGAGATTTTGTCCTGATGCACCGCGACTCGAAAATGCACGTGAGTGAGACGGAGTATGAGTTCCTAGGCCCGTATGAAATACTCTGAAATACTCTGAAAATGAAATACTGCCTCGAGAATGGTCGCTAACGACCATAATCACAAAAGCTGCCGAGAAACAACTGCGCCGTTGGCCCAGAGACTGGTCCTTGAGTTGTGATATGGAGTATCTCCTGGACTTGTTCTAGTTGGAATCATCTGAGGATTCTCCGGGTGAGTGATTCCTTTTTGTGTATTTTGCCGGTCTCTTACCCGTAGCGGAAGAGCCAAGGTGGAGGCTGTGGTCCCACTAGTATTTTGCCGGTCTCTTACCCGTAGCGGAAGAGCCGAGGTGGAGGCTGCGGTCCCACTAGTATTTTGCCGGTCTCTTACCCGTAGCGGAAGAGCCGAGGTGGAGGCTGAGGTCCAGCTAATATTTTGCCGGTCTCTTACCCGTAGCGGAAGAGCCGAGGTGGAGGCTGAGGTCCCACTAGTATGTTGCCGGTCTCTTACCCGTAGCGGAAGAGCCGAGGTGGAGGCTGCGGTCCCACTAGTATTTTGCCGGTCTCTTACCCGTAGCGGAAGAGCCGAGGTGGAGGCTGAGGACCCACTAGTATGTTGCCGGTCTCTTACCCGTAGCGGAAGAGCCGAGGTGGAGGCTGCGGTCCCACTAATATTTTGCCGGTCTCTTACCCGTAGCGGAAGAGCCAAGGTGGAGGCTGTGGTCCCACTAGTATTTTGCCGGTCTCTTACCCGTAGCGGAAGAGCCGAGGTGGAGGCTGAGGTCCCACTAGTATGTTGCCGGTCTCTTACCCGTAGCGGAAGAGCCGAGGTGGAGGCTGCGGTCCCACTAGTATTTTGCCGGTCTCTTACCCGTAGCGGAAGAGCCGAGGTGGAGGCTGAGGACCCACTAGTATGTTGCCGGTCTCTTACCCGTAGCGGAAGAGCCGAGGTGGAGGCTGCGGTCCCACTAGTATTTTGCCGGTCTCTTACCCGTAGCGGAAGAGCCGAGGTGGAGGCTGAGGTCCCACTAGTATTTTGCCGGTCTCTTAACCGTAGCGGAAGAGCCGAGGTGTAGGCTGCGGTCCCACTAGTATGTTGCCGGTCACTTACCCGTTGCGGAAGAGCCGAGGTGGAGGCTGCGGTCCCACTAGTATTTTGCCGGTCTCTTACCCGTAGCGGAAGAGCCGAGGTGGAGGCTGAGGTCCAGCTAATATTTTGCCGGTCTCTTACCCGTAGCGGATGAGCCGAGGTGGAGGCTAAGGTCCCACTAGTATGTTGCCGGTCTCTTACCCGTAGCGGAAGAGCCGAGGTGGAGGCTGCGGTCCCACTAGTATTTTGCCGGTCTATTAACCGTAGCGGAAGGGCCGAGGTGGAGGCTGCGGTCCCACTAGTATGTTGCCGGTCTCTTACCCGTAGCGGAAGAGCCGAGGTGGAGGCTGAGGTCCCACTAGTATGTTGCCGGTCTCTTACCCGTAGCGGAAGAGCCGAGGTGGAGGCTGCGGTCCCACTAGTATTTTGCCGGTCTCTTACCAGTAGCGGAAGAGCCGAGGTGGAGGCTGAGGTCCCACTAGTATTTTGCCGGTCTATTAACCGTAGCGGAAGAGCCGAGGTGGAGGCTGAGGTCCCACTAGTATTTTGCCGGTCTCTTACCCGTAGCGGAAGAGCCGAGGTGGAGGCTGAGGTCCCACTAGTATTTTGCCGGTCTCTTACCCGTAGCGGAAGAGCCGAGGTGGAGGCTGCGGTCCCACTAGTATTTTGCCGGTCTCTTACTCGTAGCGGAAGAGCCGAGGTGGAGGCTGAGGTCCCACTAGTATGTTGCCGGTCACTTACCCGTAGCGGAAGAGCCGAGGTGGAGGCTGAGGTCCCACTAGTATTTTGCCGGTCTCTTACCCGTAGCGGAAGAGCCGAGGTGGAGGCTGCGGTCCCACTAGTATTTTGCCGGTCTCTTACTCGTAGCGGAAGAGCCGAGGTGGAGGCTGAGGTCCCACTAGTATTTTGCCGGTCTCTTACTCGTAGCGGAAGAGCCGAGGTGGAGGCTGAGGTCCCACTAGTATTTTGCCGGTCTTTTACTCGTAGCGGAAGAGCCGAGGTGGAGGCTGAGGTCCCACTAGTATTTTGCCGGTCTCTTACTCGTAGCGGAAGAGCCGAGGTGGAGGCTGAGGTCCCACTAGTATTTGGCCGGTCTCTTACTCGTAGCGGAAGAGCCGAGGTGGAGGCTGCGGTCCCACTAGTATTTTGCCGGTCTCTTACCCGTAGCGGAAGAGCCGAGGTGGAGGCTGAGGTCCCACTAGTATTTTGCCGGTCTCTTACCCGTAGCGGAAGAGCCGAGGTGGAGGCTGCGGTCCCACTAGTATGTTGCCGGTCACTTACCCGTTGCGGAAGAGCCGAGGTGGAGGCTGCGGTCCCACTAGTATTTTGCCGGTCTCTTACCCGTAGCGGAAGAGCCGAGGTGGAGGCTGCGGTCCCACTAGTATTTTGCCGGTCTCTTACCAGTAGCGGAAGAGCCGAGGTGGAGGCTGAGGTCCCACTAGTATTTTGCCGGTCTCTTACTCGTAGCGGAAGAGCCGAGGTGGAGGCTGAGGTCCCACTAGTATTTTGCCGGTCTCTTACTCGTAGCGGAAGAGCCGAGGTGGAGGCTGAGGTCCCACTAGTATTTTGCCGGTCTTTTACCCGTTGCGGAAGAGCCGAGGTGGAGGCTGCGGTCCCACTAGTATTTTGCCGGTCTCTTACTCGTAGCGGAAGAGCCGAGGTGGAGGCCGAGGTCCCACTAGTATTTTGCCGGTCTCTTACCCGTAGCGGAAGAGCCGAGGTGGAGGCTGAGGTCCCACTAGTATGTTGCCGGTCTCTTACCCGTAGCGGAAGAGCCGAGGTGGAGGCTGAGGTCCAGCTAATATTTTGCCGGTCTCTTACCCGTAGCGGAAGAGCCGAGGTGGAGGCTGAGGTCCCACTAGTATGTTGCCGGTCTCTTACCCGTAGCGGAAGAGCCGAGGTGGAGGCTGCGGTCCCACTAGTATTTTGCCGGTCTCTTACCCGTAGCGGAAGAGCCGAGGTGGAGGCTGCGGTCCCACTAGTATTTTGCCGGTCTCTTACTCGTAGCGGAAGAGCCGAGGTGGAGGCTGAGGTCCCACTAGTATGTTGCCGGTCACTTACCCGTAGCGGAAGAGCCGAGGTGGAGGCTGCGGTCCCACTAGTATTTTGCCGGTCTCTTACCAGTAGCGGAAGAGCCGAGGTGGAGGCTGAGGTCCCACTAGTATTTTGCCGGTCTCTTACTCGTAGCGGAAGAGCCGAGGTGGAGGCTGCGGTCCCACTAGTATGTTGCCGGTCTCTTACCGTAGCGGAAGAGCCGAGGTGGAGGCTGCGGTCCCACTAGTATTTTGCCGGTCTCTTACCCGTAGCGGAAGAGCCGAGGTGGAGGCTGCGGTCCCACTAGTATTTTGCCGGTCTCTTACCCGTTGCGGAAGAGCCGAGGTGGAGGCTGAGGTCCAGCTAATATTTTGCCGGTCTCTTACCCGTAGCGGAAGAGCCGAGGTGGAGGCTAAGGTCCCACTAGTATGTTGCCGGTCTCTTACCCGTAGCGGAAGAGCCGAGGTGGAGGCTGCGGTCCCACTAGTATTTTGCCGGTCTATTAACCGTAGCGGAAGGGCCGAGGTGGAGGCTGAGGTCCCACTAGTATTTTGCCGGTCTCTTACCCGTAGCGGAAGAGCCGAGGTGGAGGCTGAGGTCCCACTAGTATTTTGCCGGTCTCTTACCCGTAGCGGAAGAGCCGAGGTGGAGGCTGAGGTCCCACTAGTATTTTGCCGGTCTCTTACCCGTAGCGGAAGAGCCGAGGTGGAGGCTGCGGTCCCACTAGTATTTTGCCGGTCTCTTACCCGTTGCGGAAGAGCCGAGGTGGAGGCTGCGGTCCCACTAGTATTTTGCCGGTCTCTTACCCGTAGCGGAAGAGCCGAGGTGGAGGCTGCGGTCCCACTAGTATGTTGCCGGTCACTTACCCGTTGCGGAAGAGCCGAGGTGGAGGCTGAGGTCCCACTAGTATTTTGCCGGTCTTTTACTCGTTGCGGAAGAGCCGAGGTGGAGGCTGCGGTCCCACTAGTATTTTGCCGGTCTCTTACTCGTAGCGGAAGAGCCGAGGTGGAGGCCGAGGTCCCACTAGTATTTTGCCGGTCTCTTACCCGTTGCGGAAGAGCCGAGGTGGAGGCTGAGGTCCAGCTAATATTTTGCCGGTCTCTTACCCGTAGCGGAAGAGCCGAGGTGGAGGCTAAGGTCCCACTAGTATGTTGCCGGTCTCTTACCCGTAGCGGAAGAGCCGAGGTGGAGGCTGCGGTCCCACTAGTATTTTGCCGGTCTATTAACCGTAGCGGAAGAGCCGAGGTGGAGGCTGAGGTCCCACTAGTATTTTGCCGGTCTCTTACATGTAGCGGAAGAGCCGAGGTGGAGGCTGAGGTCCCACTAGTATTTTGCCGGTCTCTTACTCGTAGCGGAAGAGCCGAGGTGGAGGCTGAGGTCCCACTAGTATTTTGCCGGTCTCTTACTCGTAGCGGAAGAGCCGAGGTGGAGGCTGAGGTCCCACTAGTATTTTGCCGGTCTCTTACTCGTAGCGGAAGAGCCGAGGTGGAGGCTGAGGTCCCACTAGTATTTTGCCGGTCTCTTACTCGTAGCGGAAGAGCCGAGGTGGAGGCTGAGGTCCCACTAGTATTTTGCCGGTCTCTTACTCGTAGCGGAAGAGCCGAGGTGGAGGCTGAGGTCCCACTAGTATTTTGCCGGTCTCTTACTCGTAGCGGAAGAGCCGAGGTGGAGGCTGAGGTCCCACTAGTATTTTGCCGGTCTCTTACTCGTAGCGGAAGAGCAGAGGTGGAGGCTGCGGTCCCACTAGTATTTTGCCGGTCTCTTACCCGTAGCGGAAGAGCCGAGGTGGAGGCTGCGGTCCCACTAGTATGTTGCCGGTCACTTACCCGTTGCGGAAGAGCCGAGGTGGAGGCTGCGGTCCCACTAGTATTTTGCCGGTCTCTTACCCGTAGCGGAAGAGCCGAGGTGGAGGCTGCGGTCCCACTAGTATTTTGCCGGTCACTTACCCGTAGCGGATGAGCCGAGGTGGAGGCTGCGGTCCCACTAGTATGTTGCCGGTCTCTTACCCGTAGCGGAAGAGCCGAGGTGGAGGCTGAGGTCCCACTAGTATGTTGCCGGTCTCTTACCCGTAGCGGAAGAGCCGAGGTGGAGGCTGCGGTCCCACTAGTATGTTGCCGGTCTCTTACCCGTAGCGGAAGAGCCGAGGTGGAGGCTGAGGTCCCACTAGTATGTTGCCGGTCTCTTACCCGTAGCGGAAGAGCCGAGGTGGAGGCTGAGGTCCCACTAGTATGTTGCCGGTCTCTTACCCGTAGCGGAAGAGCCGAGGTGGAGGCTGCGGTCCCACTAGTATTTTGCCGGTCTCTTACCAGTAGCGGAAGAGCCGAGGTGGAGGCTGAGGTCCCACTAGTATTTTGCCGGTCTATTAACCGTAGCGGAAGAGCCGAGGTGGAGGCTGAGGTCCCACTAGTATTTTGCCGGTCTCTTACCCGTAGCGGAAGAGCCGAGGTGGAGGCTGAGGTCCCACTAGTATTTTGCCGGTCTCTTACCCGTAGCGGAAGAGCCGAGGTGGAGGCTGCGGTCCCACTAGTATTTTGCCGGTCTCTTACTCGTAGCGGAAGAGCCGAGGTGGAGGCTGAGGTCCCACTAGTATGTTGCCGGTCACTTACCCGTAGCGGAAGAGCCGAGGTGGAGGCTGAGGTCCCACTAGTATTTTGCCGGTCTCTTACCCGTAGCGGAAGAGCCGAGGTGGAGGCTGCGGTCCCACTAGTATTTTGCCGGTCTCTTACTCGTAGCGGAAGAGCCGAGGTGGAGGCTGAGGTCCCACTAGTATTTTGCCGGTCTCTTACTCGTAGCGGAAGAGCCGAGGTGGAGGCTGAGGTCCCACTAGTATTTTGCCGGTCTTTTACTCGTAGCGGAAGAGCCGAGGTGGAGGCTGAGGTCCCACTAGTATTTTGCCGGTCTCTTACTCGTAGCGGAAGAGCCGAGGTGGAGGCTGAGGTCCCACTAGTATTTGGCCGGTCTCTTACTCGTAGCGGAAGAGCCGAGGTGGAGGCTGCGGTCCCACTAGTATTTTGCCGGTCTCTTACCCGTAGCGGAAGAGCCGAGGTGGAGGCTGAGGTCCCACTAGTATTTTGCCGGTCTCTTACCCGTAGCGGAAGAGCCGAGGTGGAGGCTGCGGTCCCACTAGTATGTTGCCGGTCACTTACCCGTTGCGGAAGAGCCGAGGTGGAGGCTGCGGTCCCACTAGTATTTTGCCGGTCTCTTACCCGTAGCGGAAGAGCCGAGGTGGAGGCTGCGGTCCCACTAGTATTTTGCCGGTCTCTTACCAGTAGCGGAAGAGCCGAGGTGGAGGCTGAGGTCCCACTAGTATTTTGCCGGTCTCTTACTCGTAGCGGAAGAGCCGAGGTGGAGGCTGAGGTCCCACTAGTATTTTGCCGGTCTCTTACTCGTAGCGGAAGAGCCGAGGTGGAGGCTGAGGTCCCACTAGTATTTTGCCGGTCTTTTACCCGTTGCGGAAGAGCCGAGGTGGAGGCTGCGGTCCCACTAGTATTTTGCCGGTCTCTTACTCGTAGCGGAAGAGCCGAGGTGGAGGCCGAGGTCCCACTAGTATTTTGCCGGTCTCTTACCCGTAGCGGAAGAGCCGAGGTGGAGGCTGAGGTCCCACTAGTATGTTGCCGGTCTCTTACCCGTAGCGGAAGAGCCGAGGTGGAGGCTGAGGTCCAGCTAATATTTTGCCGGTCTCTTACCCGTAGCGGAAGAGCCGAGGTGGAGGCTGAGGTCCCACTAGTATGTTGCCGGTCTCTTACCCGTAGCGGAAGAGCCGAGGTGGAGGCTGCGGTCCCACTAGTATTTTGCCGGTCTCTTACCCGTAGCGGAAGAGCCGAGGTGGAGGCTGCGGTCCCACTAGTATTTTGCCGGTCTCTTACTCGTAGCGGAAGAGCCGAGGTGGAGGCTGAGGTCCCACTAGTATGTTGCCGGTCACTTACCCGTAGCGGAAGAGCCGAGGTGGAGGCTGCGGTCCCACTAGTATTTTGCCGGTCTCTTACCAGTAGCGGAAGAGCCGAGGTGGAGGCTGAGGTCCCACTAGTATTTTGCCGGTCTCTTACTCGTAGCGGAAGAGCCGAGGTGGAGGCTGCGGTCCCACTAGTATGTTGCCGGTCTCTTACCGTAGCGGAAGAGCCGAGGTGGAGGCTGCGGTCCCACTAGTATTTTGCCGGTCTCTTACCCGTAGCGGAAGAGCCGAGGTGGAGGCTGCGGTCCCACTAGTATTTTGCCGGTCTCTTACCCGTTGCGGAAGAGCCGAGGTGGAGGCTGAGGTCCAGCTAATATTTTGCCGGTCTCTTACCCGTAGCGGAAGAGCCGAGGTGGAGGCTAAGGTCCCACTAGTATGTTGCCGGTCTCTTACTCGTAGCGGAAGAGCCGAGGTGGAGGCTGAGGTCCCACTAGTATTTTGCCGGTCTCTTACTCGTAGCGGAAGAGCCGAGGTGGAGGCTGAGGTCCCACTAGTATTTTGCCGGTCTTTTACTCGTAGCGGAAGAGCCGAGGTGGAGGCTGAGGTCCCACTAGTATTTTGCCGGTCTCTTACTCGTAGCGGAAGAGCCGAGGTGGAGGCTGAGGTCCCACTAGTATTTGGCCGGTCTCTTACTCGTAGCGGAAGAGCCGAGGTGGAGGCTGCGGTCCCACTAGTATTTTGCCGGTCTCTTACCCGTAGCGGAAGAGCCGAGGTGGAGGCTGAGGTCCCACTAGTATTTTGCCGGTCTCTTACCCGTAGCGGAAGAGCCGAGGTGGAGGCTGCGGTCCCACTAGTATGTTGCCGGTCACTTACCCGTTGCGGAAGAGCCGAGGTGGAGGCTGCGGTCCCACTAGTATTTTGCCGGTCTCTTACCCGTAGCGGAAGAGCCGAGGTGGAGGCTGCGGTCCCACTAGTATTTTGCCGGTCTCTTACCAGTAGCGGAAGAGCCGAGGTGGAGGCTGAGGTCCCACTAGTATTTTGCCGGTCTCTTACTCGTAGCGGAAGAGCCGAGGTGGAGGCTGAGGTCCCACTAGTATTTTGCCGGTCTCTTACTCGTAGCGGAAGAGCCGAGGTGGAGGCTGAGGTCCCACTAGTATTTTGCCGGTCTTTTACCCGTTGCGGAAGAGCCGAGGTGGAGGCTGCGGTCCCACTAGTATTTTGCCGGTCTCTTACTCGTAGCGGAAGAGCCGAGGTGGAGGCCGAGGTCCCACTAGTATTTTGCCGGTCTCTTACCCGTAGCGGAAGAGCCGAGGTGGAGGCTGAGGTCCCACTAGTATGTTGCCGGTCTCTTACCCGTAGCGGAAGAGCCGAGGTGGAGGCTGAGGTCCAGCTAATATTTTGCCGGTCTCTTACCCGTAGCGGAAGAGCCGAGGTGGAGGCTGAGGTCCCACTAGTATGTTGCCGGTCTCTTACCCGTAGCGGAAGAGCCGAGGTGGAGGCTGCGGTCCCACTAGTATTTTGCCGGTCTCTTACCCGTAGCGGAAGAGCCGAGGTGGAGGCTGCGGTCCCACTAGTATTTTGCCGGTCTCTTACTCGTAGCGGAAGAGCCGAGGTGGAGGCTGAGGTCCCACTAGTATGTTGCCGGTCACTTACCCGTAGCGGAAGAGCCGAGGTGGAGGCTGCGGTCCCACTAGTATTTTGCCGGTCTCTTACCAGTAGCGGAAGAGCCGAGGTGGAGGCTGAGGTCCCACTAGTATTTTGCCGGTCTCTTACTCGTAGCGGAAGAGCCGAGGTGGAGGCTGCGGTCCCACTAGTATGTTGCCGGTCTCTTACCGTAGCGGAAGAGCCGAGGTGGAGGCTGCGGTCCCACTAGTATTTTGCCGGTCTCTTACCCGTAGCGGAAGAGCCGAGGTGGAGGCTGCGGTCCCACTAGTATTTTGCCGGTCTCTTACCCGTTGCGGAAGAGCCGAGGTGGAGGCTGAGGTCCAGCTAATATTTTGCCGGTCTCTTACCCGTAGCGGAAGAGCCGAGGTGGAGGCTAAGGTCCCACTAGTATGTTGCCGGTCTCTTACCCGTAGCGGAAGAGCCGAGGTGGAGGCTGCGGTCCCACTAGTATTTTGCCGGTCTATTAACCGTAGCGGAAGGGCCGAGGTGGAGGCTGAGGTCCCACTAGTATTTTGCCGGTCTCTTACCCGTAGCGGAAGAGCCGAGGTGGAGGCTGAGGTCCCACTAGTATTTTGCCGGTCTCTTACCCGTAGCGGAAGAGCCGAGGTGGAGGCTGAGGTCCCACTAGTATTTTGCCGGTCTCTTACCCGTAGCGGAAGAGCCGAGGTGGAGGCTGCGGTCCCACTAGTATTTTGCCGGTCTCTTACCCGTTGCGGAAGAGCCGAGGTGGAGGCTGCGGTCCCACTAGTATTTTGCCGGTCTCTTACCCGTAGCGGAAGAGCCGAGGTGGAGGCTGCGGTCCCACTAGTATGTTGCCGGTCACTTACCCGTTGCGGAAGAGCCGAGGTGGAGGCTGAGGTCCCACTAGTATTTTGCCGGTCTTTTACTCGTTGCGGAAGAGCCGAGGTGGAGGCTGCGGTCCCACTAGTATTTTGCCGGTCTCTTACTCGTAGCGGAAGAGCCGAGGTGGAGGCCGAGGTCCCACTAGTATTTTGCCGGTCTCTTACCCGTTGCGGAAGAGCCGAGGTGGAGGCTGAGGTCCCACTAGTATTTTGCCGGTCTCTTACCCGTAGCGGAAGAGCCGAGGTGGAGGCTGCGGTCCCACTAGTATTTTGCCGGTCTCTTACCCGTAGCGGAAGAGCCGAGGTGGAGGCTGCGGTCCCACTAGTATTTTGCCGGTCTCTTACCCGTTGCGGAAGAGCCGAGGTGGAGGCTGAGGTCCCACTAGTATTTTGCCGGTCTCTTACATGTAGCGGAAGAGCCGAGGTGGAGGCTGAGGTCCCACTAGTATTTTGCCGGTCTCTTACCCGTAGCGGAAGAGCCGAGGTGGAGGCTGCGGTCCCACTAGTATTTTGCCGGTCTCTTACCCGTAGCGGAAGAGCCGAGGTGGAGGCTGCGGTCCCACTAGTATTTTGCCGGTCTCTTACCCGTTGCGGAAGAGCCGAGGTGGAGGCTGCGGTCCCACTAGTATTTTGCCGGTCTCTTACCCGTAGCGGAAGAGCCGAGGTGGAGGCTGCGGTCCCACTAGTATGTTGCCGGTCACTTACCCGTTGCGGAAGAGCCGAGGTGGAGGCTGAGGTCCCACTAGTATTTTGCCGGTCTTTTACTCGTTGCGGAAGAGCCGAGGTGGAGGCTGCGGTCCCACTAGTATTTTGCCGGTCTCTTACTCGTAGCGGAAGAGCCGAGGTGGAGGCCGAGGTCCCACTAGAATTTTGCCGGTCTCTTACCCGTAGCGGAAGAGCCGAGGTGGAGGCTGCGGTCCCACTAGTATGTTGCCGGTCACTTACCCGTAGCGGAAGAGCCGAGGTGGAGGCTGCGGTCCCACTAGTATGTTGCCGGTCTCTTACCCGTAGCGGAAGAGCCGAGGTGGAGGCTGAGGTCCCACTAGTATGTTGCCGGTCTCTTACCCGTAGCGGAAGAGCCGAGGTGGAGGCTGCGGTCCCACTAGTATGTTGCCGGTCTCTTACCCGTAGCGGAAGAGCCGAGGTGGAGGCTGAGGTCCCACTAGTATGTTGCCGGTCTCTTACCCGTAGCGGAAGAGCCGAGGTGGAGGCTGAGGTCCCACTAGTATGTTGCCGGTCTCTTACCCGTAGCGGAAGAGCCGAGGTGGAGGCTGAGGTCCCACTAGTATGTTGCCGGTCTCTTACCCGTAGCGGAAGAGCCGAGGTGGAGGCTGCGGTCCCAGTAGTATGTTGCCGGTCTCTTACCCGTAGCGGAAGAGCCGAGGTGGAGGCTGAGGTCCCACTAGTATGTTGCCGGTCTCTTACCCGTAGCGGAAGAGCCGAGGTGGAGGCTGAGGTCCCACTAGTATGTTGCCGGTCTCTTACCCGTAGCGGAAGAGCCGAGGTGGAGGCTGCGGTCCCACTAGTATGTTGCCGGTCTCTTACCCGTAGCGGAAGAGCCGAGGTGGAGGCTGCGGTCCCACTAGTATGTTGCCGGTCTCTTACCGTAGCGGAAGAGCCGAGGTGGAGGCTGCGGTCCCACTAGTATGTTGCCGGTCTCTTACCGTAGCGGAAGAGCCGAGGTGGAGGCTGCGGTCCCACTAGTATGTTGCCGGTCTCTTACCGTAGCGGAAGAGCCGAGGTGGAGGCTGAGGTCCCACTAGTATTTTGCCGGTCTCTTACTCGTAGCGGAAGAGCCGAGGTGGAGGCTGAGGTCCCACTAGTATTTTGCCGGTCTCTTACTCGTAGCGGAAGAGCCGAGGTGGAGGCTGAGGTCCCACTAGTATGTTGCCGGTCACTTACCCGTAGCGGAAGAGCCGAGGTGGAGGCTGCGGTCCCACTAGTATGTTGCCGGTCTCTTACCTGTAGCAGAAGAGCCGATGTGGAGGCTGCGGTCCCACTAGTATGTTGCCGGTCACTTACCCGTAGCGGAAGAGCCGAGGTGGAGGCTGCGGTCCCACTAGTATTTTGCCGGTCTCTTACCCGTAGCGGAAGAGCCGAGGTGGAGGCTGAGGTCCCACTAGTATTTTGCCGGTCTCTTACCCGTAGCGGAAGAGCCGAGGTGGAGGCTGCGGTCCCACTAGTATGTTGCCGGTCACTTACCCGTAGCGGAAGAGCCGAGGTGGAGGCTGCGGTCCCACTAGTATGTTGCCGGTCTCTTACCCGTAGCGGAAGAGCCGAGGTGGAGGCTGAGGTCCCACTAGTATGTTGCCGGTCTCTTACCCGTAGCGGAAGAGCCGAGGTGGAGGCTGCGGTCCCACTAGTATGTTGCCGGTCTCTTACCCGTAGCGGAAGAGCGGAGGTGGAGGCTGAGGTCCCACTAGTATGTTGCCGGTCTCTTACCCGTAGCGGAAGAGCCGAGGTGGAGGCTGAGGTCCCACTAGTATGTTGCCGGTCTCTTACCCGTAGCGGAAGAGCCGAGGTGGAGGCAGCGGTCCCACTAGTATGTTGCCGGTCTCTTACCCGTAGCGGAAGAGCCGAGGTGGAGGCAGAGGTCCCACTAGTATGTTGCCGGTCTCTTACCCGTAGCGGAAGAGCCGAGGTGGAGGCTGAGGTCCCACTAGTATGTTGCCGGTCTCTTACCCGTAGCGGAAGAGCCGAGGTGGAGGCTGCGGTCCCACTAGTATGTTGCCGGTCTCTTACCCGTAGCGGAAGAGCCGAGGTGGAGGCTGCGGTCCCACTAGTATGTTGCCGGTCTCTTACCGTAGCGGAAGAGCCGAGGTGGAGGCTGCGGTCCCACTAGTATGTTGCCGGTCTCTTACCGTAGCGGAAGAGCCGAGGTGGAGGCTGAGGTCCCACTAGTATTTTGCCGGTCTCTTACTCGTAGTGGAAGAGCCGAGGTGGAGGCTGAGGTCCCACTAGTATTTTGCCGGTCTCTTACTCGTAGCGGAAGAGCCGAGGTGGAGGCTGAGGTCCCACTAGTATTTTGCCGGTCTCTTACTCGTAGCGGAAGAGCCGAGGTGGAGGCTGAGGTCCCACTAGTATGTTGCCGGTCTCTTACCCGTAGCGGAAGAGCCGAGGTGGAGGCTGAGGTCCCACTAGTATTTTGCCGGTCTCTTACTCGTAGCGGAAGAGCCGAGGTGGAGGCTGAGGTCCCACTAGTATGTTGCCGGTCACTTACCCGTAGCGGAAGAGCCGAGGTGGAGGCTGCGGTCCCACTAGTATTTTGCCGGTCTCTTACCCGTAGCGGAAGAGCCGAGGTGGAGGCTGAGGTCCCACTAGTATGTTGCCGGTCACTTACCCGTAGCGGAAGAGCCGAGGTGGAGGCTGCGGTCCCACTAGTATGTTGCCGGTCTCTTACCCGTAGCGGAAGAGCCGATGTGGAGGCTGAGGTCCCACTAGTATGTTGCCGGTCTCTTACCCGTAGCGGAAGAGCCGAGGTGGAGGCTGAGGTCCCACTAGTATGTTGCCGGTCACTTACCCGTAGCGGAAGAGCCGAGGTGGAGGCTGCGGTCACACTAGTATGTTGCCGATCACTTACCCGTAGCGGAAGAGCCGAGGTGGAGGCTGCGGTCACACTAGTATGTTGCCGATCACTTACCCGTAGCGGAAGAGCCGAGGTGGAGGCTGAGGACCCACTAGTATGTTGCCGGTCTCTTACCGTAGCGGAAGAGCCGAGGTGGAGGCTGAGGTCCCACTAGTATTTTGCCGGTCTCTTACTCGTAGCGGAAGAGCCGAGGTGGAGGCTGAGGTCCCACTAGTATTTTGCCGGTCTCTTACTCGTAGCGGAAGAGCCGAGGTGGAGGCTGAGGTCCCACTAGTATTTTGCCGGTCTCTTACTCGTAGCGGAAGAGCCGAGGTGGAGGCTGAGGTCCCACTAGTATGTTGCCGGTCTCTTACCCGTAGCGGAAGAGCCGAGGTGGAGGCTGAGGTCCCACTAGTATGTTGCCGGTCACTTACCCGTAGCGGAAGAGCCGAGGTGGTGGCTGCGGTCCCACTAGTATGTTGCCGGTCACTTACCCGTAGCGGAAGAGCCGAGGTGGTGGCTGCGGTCCCACTAGTATTTTGCCGGTCTCTTACCCGTAGCGGAAGAGCCGAGGTGGAGGCTGAGGTCCCACTAGTATGTTGCCGGTCACTTACCCGTAGCGGAAGAGCCGAGGTGGAGGCTGCGGTCCCACTAGTATGTTGCCGGTCTCTTACCCGTAGCGGAAGAGCCGATGTGGAGGCTGAGGTCCCACTAGTATGTTGCCGGTCACTTACCCGTAGCGGAAGAGCCGAGGTGGAGGCTGCGGTCCCACTAGTATGTTGCCGGTCACTTACCCGTAGCGGAAGAGCCGAGGTGGAGGCTGCGGTCCCACTAGTATTTTGCCGGTCTCTTACCCGTAGCGGAAGAGCCGAGGTGGAGGCTGAGGTCCCACTAGTATGTTGCCGGTCACTTACCCGTAGCGGAAGAGCCGAGGTGGAGGCTGCGGTCCCACTAGTATGTTGCCGGTCACTTACCCGTAGCGGAAGAGCCGAGGTGGAGGCTGCGGTCCCACTAGTATTTTGCCGGTCTCTTACCCGTAGCGGAAGAGCCGAGGTGGAGGCTGAGGACCTACTAGTATGTTGCCGGTCTCTTACCCGTAGCGGAAGAGCCGAGGTGGAGGCTGCGGTCCCACTAGTATTTTGCCGGTCTCTTACCCGTAGCGGAAGAGCCGAGGTGGAGGCTGAGGTCCCACTAGTATTTTGCTGGTCTCTTACCCGTAGCGGATGAGCCGAGGTGGAGGCTGCGGTCCCACTAGTATGTTGCCGGTCACTTACCCGTTGCGGAAGAGCCGAGGTGGAGGCTGCGGTCCCACTAGTATTTTGCCGGTCTCTTACCCGTAGCGGAAGAGCCGAGGTGGAGGCTGCGGTCCCACTAGTATTTTGCCGGTCTCTTACCCGTAGCGGAAGAGCCGAGGTGGAGGCTGCGGTCCCACTAGTATTTTGCCGGTCTCTTACCCGTTGCGGAAGAGCCGAAGTGGAGGCTGCGGTCCCACTAGTATGTTGCCGGTCTCTTACCCGTAGCGGAAGAGCCGAGGTGGAGGCTGCGGTCCCACTAGTATGTTGCCGGTCACTTACCCGTAGCGGAAGAGCCGAGGTGGAGGCTGCGGTCCCACTAGTATGTTGCCGGTCTCTTACCTGTAGCGGAAGAGCCGATGTGGAGGCTGCGGTCCCACTAGTATGTTGCCGGTCACTTACCCGTAGCGGAAGAGCCGAGGTGGAGGCTGCGGTCCCACTAGTATTTTGCCGGTCTCTTACCCGTAGCGGAAGAGCCGAGGTGGAGGCTGAGGTCCCACTAGTATTTTGCCGGTCTCTTACCCGTAGCGGAAGAGCCGAGGTGGAGGCTGCGGTCCCACTAGTATGTTGCCGGTCACTTACCCGTAGCGGAAGAGCCGAGGTGGAGGCTGCGGTCCCACTAGTATGTTGCCGGTCTCTTACCCGTAGCGGAAGAGCCGAGGTGGAGGCTGAGGTCCCACTAGTATGTTGCCGGTCTCTTACCCGTAGCGGAAGAGCCGAGGTGGAGGCTGCGGTCCCACTAGTATGTTGCCGGTCTCTTACCCGTAGCGGAAGAGCCGAGGTGGAGGCTGAGGTCCCACTAGTATGTTGCCGGTCTCTTACCCGTAGCGGAAGAGCCGAGGTGGAGGCTGAGGTCCCACTAGTATGTTGCCGGTCTCTTACCCGTAGCGGAAGAGCCGAGGTGGAGGCAGCGGTCCCACTAGTATGTTGCCGGTCTCTTACCCGTAGCGGAAGAGCCGAGGTGGAGGCAGAGGTCCCACTAGTATGTTGCCGGTCTCTTACCCGTAGCGGAAGAGCCGAGGTGGAGGCTGAGGTCCCACTAGTATGTTGCCGGTCTCTTACCCGTAGCGGAAGAGCCGAGGTGGAGGCTGCGGTCCCACTAGTATGTTGCCGGTCTCTTACCCGTAGCGGAAGAGCCGAGGTGGAGGCTGCGGTCCCACTAGTATGTTGCCGGTCTCTTACCGTAGCGGAAGAGCCGAGGTGGAGGCTGCGGTCCCACTAGTATGTTGCCGGTCTCTTACCGTAGCGGAAGAGCCGAGGTGGAGGCTGAGGTCCCACTAGTATTTTGCCGGTCTCTTACTCGTAGTGGAAGAGCCGAGGTGGAGGCTGAGGTCCCACTAGTATTTTGCCGGTCTCTTACTCGTAGCGGAAGAGCCGAGGTGGAGGCTGAGGTCCCACTAGTATTTTGCCGGTCTCTTACTCGTAGCGGAAGAGCCGAGGTGGAGGCTGAGGTCCCACTAGTATGTTGCCGGTCTCTTACCCGTAGCGGAAGAGCCGAGGTGGAGGCTGAGGTCCCACTAGTATTTTGCCGGTCTCTTACTCGTAGCGGAAGAGCCGAGGTGGAGGCTGAGGTCCCACTAGTATGTTGCCGGTCACTTACCCGTAGCGGAAGAGCCGAGGTGGAGGCTGCGGTCCCACTAGTATTTTGCCGGTCTCTTACCCGTAGCGGAAGAGCCGAGGTGGAGGCTGAGGTCCCACTAGTATGTTGCCGGTCACTTACCCGTAGCGGAAGAGCCGAGGTGGAGGCTGCGGTCCCACTAGTATGTTGCCGGTCTCTTACCCGTAGCGGAAGAGCCGATGTGGAGGCTGAGGTCCCACTAGTATGTTGCCGGTCTCTTACCCGTAGCGGAAGAGCCGAGGTGGAGGCTGAGGTCCCACTAGTATGTTGCCGGTCACTTACCCGTAGCGGAAGAGCCGAGGTGGAGGCTGCGGTCACACTAGTATGTTGCCGATCACTTACCCGTAGCGGAAGAGCCGAGGTGGAGGCTGCGGTCACACTAGTATGTTGCCGATCACTTACCCGTAGCGGAAGAGCCGAGGTGGAGGCTGAGGACCCACTAGTATGTTGCCGGTCTCTTACCGTAGCGGAAGAGCCGAGGTGGAGGCTGAGGTCCCACTAGTATTTTGCCGGTCTCTTACTCGTAGCGGAAGAGCCGAGGTGGAGGCTGAGGTCCCACTAGTATTTTGCCGGTCTCTTACTCGTAGCGGAAGAGCCGAGGTGGAGGCTGAGGTCCCACTAGTATTTTGCCGGTCTCTTACTCGTAGCGGAAGAGCCGAGGTGGAGGCTGAGGTCCCACTAGTATGTTGCCGGTCTCTTACCCGTAGCGGAAGAGCCGAGGTGGAGGCTGAGGTCCCACTAGTATGTTGCCGGTCACTTACCCGTAGCGGAAGAGCCGAGGTGGTGGCTGCGGTCCCACTAGTATGTTGCCGGTCACTTACCCGTAGCGGAAGAGCCGAGGTGGTGGCTGCGGTCCCACTAGTATTTTGCCGGTCTCTTACCCGTAGCGGAAGAGCCGAGGTGGAGGCTGAGGTCCCACTAGTATGTTGCCGGTCACTTACCCGTAGCGGAAGAGCCGAGGTGGAGGCTGCGGTCCCACTAGTATGTTGCCGGTCTCTTACCCGTAGCGGAAGAGCCGATGTGGAGGCTGAGGTCCCACTAGTATGTTGCCGGTCACTTACCCGTAGCGGAAGAGCCGAGGTGGAGGCTGCGGTCCCACTAGTATGTTGCCGGTCACTTACCCGTAGCGGAAGAGCCGAGGTGGAGGCTGCGGTCCCACTAGTATTTTGCCGGTCTCTTACCCGTAGCGGAAGAGCCGAGGTGGAGGCTGAGGTCCCACTAGTATGTTGCCGGTCACTTACCCGTAGCGGAAGAGCCGAGGTGGAGGCTGCGGTCCCACTAGTATGTTGCCGGTCACTTACCCGTAGCGGAAGAGCCGAGGTGGAGGCTGCGGTCCCACTAGTATTTTGCCGGTCTCTTACCCGTAGCGGAAGAGCCGAGGTGGAGGCTGAGGACCTACTAGTATGTTGCCGGTCTCTTACCCGTAGCGGAAGAGCCGAGGTGGAGGCTGCGGTCCCACTAGTATTTTGCCGGTCTCTTACCCGTAGCGGAAGAGCCGAGGTGGAGGCTGAGGTCCCACTAGTATTTTGCTGGTCTCTTACCCGTAGCGGATGAGCCGAGGTGGAGGCTGCGGTCCCACTAGTATGTTGCCGGTCACTTACCCGTTGCGGAAGAGCCGAGGTGGAGGCTGCGGTCCCACTAGTATTTTGCCGGTCTCTTACCCGTAGCGGAAGAGCCGAGGTGGAGGCTGCGGTCCCACTAGTATTTTGCCGGTCTCTTACCCGTAGCGGAAGAGCCGAGGTGGAGGCTGCGGTCCCACTAGTATTTTGCCGGTCTCTTACCCGTTGCGGAAGAGCCGAGGTGGAGGCTGCGGTCCCACTAGTATGTTGCCGGTCTCTTACCCGTAGCGGAAGAGCCGAGGTGGAGGCTGCGGTCCCACTAGTATGTTGCCGGTCACTTACCCGTTGCGGAAGAGCCGAGGTGGAGGCTGAGGTCCCACTAGTATTTTGCCGGTCTCTTACTCGTAGCGGAAGAGCCGAGGTGGAGGCTGAGGTCCCACTGGTATTTTGCCGGTCTTTTACCCGTAGCGGAAGAGCCGAGGTGGAGGCTGCGGTCCCACTAGTATGTTGCCGGTCACTTACCCGTGGCGGAAGAGCCGAGGTGGAGGCTGCGGTCCCACTAGTATGTTGCCGGTCTCTTACCCGTAGCGGAAGAGCCGAGGTGGAGGCTGAGGTCCCACTAGTATGTTGCCGGTCTCTTACCCGTAGCGGAAGAGCCGAGGTGGAGGCTGCGGTCCCACTAGTATGTTGCCGGTCTCTTACCCGTAGCGGAAGAGCCGAGGTGGAGGCTGAGGTCCCACTAGTATGTTGCCGGTCTCTTACCCGTAGCGGAAGAGCCGAGGTGGAGGCTGAGGTCCCACTAGTATGTTGCCGGTCTCTTACCCGTAGCGGAAGAGCCGAGGTGGAGGCTGCGGTCCCACTAGTATGTTGCCGGTCTCTTACCCGTAGCGGAAGAGCCGAGGTGGAGGCTGAGGTCCCACTAGTATGTTGCCGGTCTCTTACCCGTAGCGGAAGAGCCGAGGTGGAGGCTGCGGTCCCACTAGTATGTTGCCGGTCTCTTACCCGTAGCGGAAGAGCCGAGGTGGAGGCTGCGGTCCCACTAGTATGTTGCCGGTCTCTTACCGTAGCGGAAGAGCCGAGGTGGAGGCTGCGGTCCCACTAGTATGTTGCCGGTCTCTTACCGTAGCGGAAGAGCCGAGGTGGAGGCTGCGGTCCCACTAGTATGTTGCCGGTCTCTTACCGTAGCGGAAGAGCCGAGGTGGAGGCTGCGGTCCCACTAGTATGTTGCCGGTCTCTTACCCGTAGCGGAAGAGCCGAGATGGAGGCTGCGGTCTTACTAGTATGTTGCCGGTCTCTTACCGTAGCGGAAGAGCCGAGGTGGAGGCTGCGGTCCCACTAGTATGTTGCCGGTCTCTTACCGTAGCGGAAGAGCCGAGGTGGAGGCTGCGGTCCCACTAGTATGTTGCCGGTCTCTTACCGTAGCGGAAGAGCCGAGGTGGAGGCTGCGGTCCCACTAGTATGTTGCCGGTCTCTTACCGTAGCGGAAGAGCCGAGGTGGAGGCTGCGGTCCCACTAGTGTTTTGCCGGTCTCTTACCCGTAGCGGAAGAGCCGTTGGACCTTTAACGTTCTTTTATTTTACAGAAACAACAGGGGACGTACATCCCCTACCAGGCAGTCGTCAGGGTTGGCCGTGTTAGAAACCGACTGCTGCATCACCAACCGTCCGGTTGGGTTTCGGTGCCTCCTGGAACATACCTTCTTTTTGCTGCAATCGATTAGGGGAGCAACCTGGAAGGCGTGGGGCGGAAGGGACGCCATTCTTTTTTCTGCTATTGCTTTGTTATGTTGTGTGAAAAAATACACTTTTTGTCTTAGTGAGTTTATTTTTTATTTCTGTTATTTTATTACATTTTTAAACTAACAATATATACTTCCAGAGGGCGCCGGTAGCTCAGTGGTATGCGTGCTTGCTTACTGAGTTCATGGTCCCAGACTCGCAACCCGGCCAAGGCCCTTATTTTATTTTATCTGGGTGGTAAAATAAACTTAAGCACTCCGTCCATCGGATGGGACGTTAAGCGATGGTTTCGAGCCTGTACGCATTTTGGTCGTATGGATCGCATAGAAAGGATTCGTCCACATTAAACTCGTCCATTTAGTCGTCGTCGTTGTGTAGGCTATCATCCTCAGACTCGCTGCATGTTTAGTTTTCTGGGCCTTCCGTTTCCTCATCGGAGTCGATATTAACTACCGCAATTTGTTGCAATAGTTCTTCCCTTATTTCTTTTTCCGTAAAAAAACAGTTTCTGAGCCATTCTTTCGGGCTACAGTGGAAAATAGTTGAGATAAGATTCTTAAAATATTATTACGTTTACCACAAGGTGGGGTGGTTTCTAACCCCAAAGTGGCAGTAGTAGGATGAAAAGAATGGGAATAATGTTTTAAAACCTAACCTAACTGAGGTATCTGGGGCGCACTGCAGGCGACTGGGGGAGCACTGCACCTTGTGGTTGCATGTTATATTAATTATTTACCTTGCATTCTTTGCGAAGTTTTCTGGTCATCATGCCCAGTTTTCAATGGACTGTAACAAACAATGGAAGGAGATGAACAAAGGGAGTAGAATTGTCAGGTAGAGCATGTCAACTGCTCCTCTACTGTTCGAGCAAATTTCGAAAAATCATTCGCTTTCGAATCGCGTCAAAAATTAAACTGTTTTATTTTCTCACTTATACGAAGTGTAGGAGAAGTTACGTGATCGGTAAAAAATTGGTTGCGGAGTTTTTAACGGAAATTCATGTTTTCCGACCTTTAGAATCCAAATAAGAATAAAAAAATGCATTTTTGTCTGTGAACACGATAACTCCCGATAGAATGCATGCATCGACACCAAATTATATATGAGTGACCAAAACTCCATAAAGATGACACCTATCGATTTTTCAGTCGAATTGGCCAAGGGGATGGGGGTTAGGGAAAAGTTTTGACTCACAAACTCTATTAACTGCCGTTGTAATAGATGTATCGACACAAAATTTCAATTGTGAAGTTAAAACCCAATTTAGACATAACCTGTCAAATTTCAGCGATATCGACTGAAGGGAAGGATGGGTTTAGGGGAGGGGGTCAATTCAAAAACCCTAATAACTGCAGATGTAATGAATTTATCGACACAAAATTTAGAATGAGGATTTAGGAGACCCAATATAAGTCAATCGTTGAATATTGACCGGTGTTTTCTTTACATAGTCATCTTGGGTAGCCCATAGTGCCCACTACCCGGAATTTACAATACAAATTTACTTTTCTATTAATTAGGAACTATTAACTCTCATAGTACTATATTCATAGTTTACCTTCCTTCTGTGATAAAATCTTCTAGAAGAGCGTCTGTAACAAACAAGGGACGTGAGTTACCAATAGGAGTCTTCTATTAAGTATACCAACATGACCTGTAAGAATCTGGATAGTTTCTAATGTGTTGCAAATTATTCTATCAAAAGAACAAATATGTTATCAAATTAGAACTGAGTGGAGCTAGCAGCTCCGATTTTTTCCAACCGTTACCTTTTTATTTTCAGGGTTTGGAGTTTCAATATTATTTTTGTAAGCAATATTTCCGTTTTTACATTCTTACCTATCTATATACTTATAATATAAAGAAGTAGGTATTGTAATCGTGCAAAAATCCGAGTTCGAGGTTTCAACGGATTTTCGAGTTTGAAGGTCCTGAGTAGGTTTTGACCCCGTGTGTCAGAAAGTGATTGGAAAAATGTGAACGCCTCTACCGCAAAAACGATTGTAGCAATGAACTTGAAATTTGGAATGAAAGAGTCACAGGTGCTAACTTAAATTTCGTTAGATTTTGGCCGATATCTGACGATCTATTTTTTTCAGGTCGTCCAGTTTTTGAGGTACATGCCAAAAACCGCCCCAAAATGTAGTTTCGAATCACATATTTTTAGACGTTTACTTCATCTACCCGAAAACAGTTAGTCCAACTGAAAAATTGACTCCAAGTAACAATGTTCCTTATAAAATTTCCAATCGCTGTAAGTCCTTAGATTTGAGATAAGATCAATACAACAAAAGTTATAGCACCTCGAACAAAGAAAAATAAATTTCCGTAGGAAATATTTCAAAATATATTAGGTTAGGTTTTATGACTCATGCCCGGGCTTTAACTACGAGGTCATATCGCCTACTTCCAGAGCGCTCTTTCGTCACTCTGGTGGGCATGAGCCCGACTCTACTGTGGGAGTCCTAAATTTTGCCTACCCTAAATTTTTATTCATCTAGGGTAGGGGTCTTTAACGAGTACCTGACATCGTACAGGCTCGGGACCATCGCTTAACGTCCCATCCGAAGGACGGCGTGCTTAAGTTAGGAAATATTTCAAAATATTGTTTAAATTGCATCGCGTGGCAACGAATTATAAAATATTTTTTTATTATTGGTAGTTTTTATAAAAAAACTGTTTTTTTTTGGCCTTATGGTCAATGCGGTCAATGCATATTGACCAATGAAAAACTATAAAAGGGAAGAAAAAAAAACATGTGATGTGGCCATTACAGGAATTTCTTTAACCAACCACATCTACAAATCACTCTCTCTCCCCTTATTATGAAATTATTTCATACTGGCATTACTGGGTATAGTAATGAAAGTCACTATGAAAGTTTGCCGATGTAAGGATTAAGTGTTCATATAATTACACAATTCAAACAAAATTCGGATGCAGAACTCAAATTGCTACTTTCAGAAATATGTATTTGTTTACTATGTTTAGCTACGAACTAACAACAACAACAACATTTATTTGGACCAGAAAGATGATGCTTTACACAAATATATAATACAATGAAGGGTTCAAAATTGGAAGTCCTGGTACAGTCTTTGTTTGAGTCGCCTCCCAGGAGTAGGCGCTCCTGTAGTGTACGGCCCCGGAACAATTCACAAAGCCTTCATGGTGATTTTTCACAAGCTTCTCAATGTTAGCTGCAAATAGAGGAACTTTCATGGATTTTTTGTGTATTTTTCTTTTTTGTTCTTCATGGATTTTGTGATTCCTGACAAAACAGGGTGAGTTTGTTGCTATTCGGAGTACTTTATTATGAAATGTTTGTAATCGTTTCATGTTAGTGTTGCTGGTACCGAAACCAGACTGGACAGGCATATGTTAGAAGTGGAAGTAGGAGTGTCTAGTATAGCAGAATAGTACAAGTGGCGTGTTTCTGTTTATGAGAGGGTAGAGGGTGTTGAGTCTTGAATATGCTAGCTGTAGTTTTATGTTAATGTGTAGTTTCCATGTGAGTCGTGTATCCAAAAGTACTCCAAGATAGCCGGTCCTTAGGATTCCAGAGAATTGGGAGGTCATCAATTTGCAGCTGACTGTTCTTCTATGGAGAATCTGCGGAGAGCGAAGATTTTAGCTTCGGTCTTCTCTATGTTAAGTTTGAGTCTCCATTTTGAAATCCAGAGAGAAACGTCTGTCAGGGCTTCCTGGATCTGTTCAATGGCGACGGAGAGGACACTATGCTGACGCGATCATTGTGTCATTAGAATAGGTGGCTAATGTCGCCGTGGGAGTTTCGGGGATGTCTTGCGTGTACAAACTGAAAAGCAGAGGGCTCAGAATATCAGCCTGAGGGACCCCAGCAGTTATTATTTTCTGATTGCTGATTGCGTTGCCCACTTTAACTTGAAACATTCTGCCGTGGAGAAAAGACGTTATAAGTTCGACAATGTATTTGGATGTCAGGCTTTTCTTCAGTTTGTATAACAGCCCCTGATGCCAAACGGTGTCAAAGGCTGCGGCTACATCCAAGAATACGGCGGTGGTGTACTTCTTCGCCTCGAAGTCGTGGACAATCGTCTCGGTCACCCGCTGGAGCTGCTGAACCGCAGAGTGCTTGGCTTTGAACCCAAACTGGTGGGTCGGTATGGTGCCTCCTAGATATATAAAAAGTCTTTTATTTACTATCTTTTCATAAAGTTTGGACATAGAATTTAAAGGGCTTATTGGCCTATAGCTTTCGGGTTCTTGTTTCGGCTTGCCATGCTTATGAAAGACAACCACGATAGCATTCTTCCAAGCGCCAGGAAAGTATCCTCTCCTTATGCAGCCATTGAACAGCCCTGTAATATAAGCGATGCTTCTTGGAGGCAGGTTCTTCAAGATGATGTTAGGGATGAGGTCTTCCCCAGGAGCCTTCTTGTTGGGGAGTCTCTGAATGTATAGTGTCATTTCGGACGGGTTTGTGTACTGTACCTGTGGTTCTGCAGTGTGGAGTGGGGTGGAAAGAAATTCGTTCCTGAATTTCTGTTCAAGGTGCTGAGCCACTAGCTCACTCTTGTCCTTGTCTGTTGTCACAGTATTCTGTCCATCTGTCAGGGGCGGGAGGTCAGGGTCTTGTCTGAAGAGGCGTCTTGTTTCCTTCCAAAGGTTGCTGTCTCCAGGCGTAAAATCGCCGGTGTATTGTCGGTATCTGTTGATTCTGTCATTGTCCAGTTCCTATCGTATTTGTCTCGTCAGTCGGTTCAGCTCTCGTTTCTCTTGTGGATCCCGTGTTTGATGCCAGTGTATTTTTGTCGTGTGTCATGTCAAGTATGCATGTAGGGATCTTGTTTTGTCGGATGTTGCGTTGGTCCTTGTAGTGATGATATGTTGAGTTGTGTATCGAAGTATATATAGTTTGTGTGAACATTCGTAATGAGTCGTCTATGTCTTCAGAGTTGTAATGCAAAGGAATGTCTAGGTTTTGGTCCATCTCCCATCTAAATGTGTCCCAATCTATTTTCCCCTGTATCAGTCTTGGCAGATGTTCGGCCTGTTTCGGATTCACTCCGAAGGTACACACGACTGGCAGATGGTCAGAGTCGAGTTCAGTCAGTGGTTGATGATAAAGGGGCAGTGTAAAATTTTGTACTAGTCTAATGTCGGAGGTATCTCTGTTGTGTAGGGTAACATGCCGGAACTGATATCTGTACGCCTAAGTTGTTAATTATGTTTAAGAGTCTTGTCCAGTTGTTGTTTGTCCGTCTACATCCCCAAATTGTATTTTGTACTATTTAAGTCACCTAGTAATATAGTCGGCCCCCCAGTGAAAATGTGTTCAAAGTCCGTCTGGTGAATTTTGATGCCTGGTCGGTGGTATGCTGAGATTATGTTGAGTGTTCTGTTGTTGTTGAGTGTGAGTGTGGCTCCAACGGCGTAAGAGAAGCTCAGAGTGTACGAGCATCTTTTTTATACAAACAGCAACGCCTCCAAATCTGGTTTGTCTGTCTTGTCTGTATATGGTGTACCCTTTTAACTTGAATTTGTCGGTACTATAGAGGTGAGTTTCTGTGATACAAATGATGTCGATGTTGTAGCGAGTTAGAAAGTCCGAGAGAATCGTTCGCCTGTTTTTTTAGCGTTTCAGTTAAGGATGGATAAATTATGAAAAATATTTAAGTTAGGGTCCACCATTGTTAAATGAAAATACTTGGGTGAGGAGGTTAGATAAAAATGACTTTATGATAGGGAAGAATGGTTTGAGAAAGGTGAGAATAGTGTTGGTGAGGTCAGTCATGTCGTTAGCTGGTTGGGTTTCTTGGCTGCTGGGTAAGTTAGGTTGAGGTCGGGGTTTGAAGGGTCGGGGTCTACTTTGGTCGAACCAGCATTTCGGTCGGTCCGGAGTCTGTTTTGGGGGTTGTCCTTCGGGTGGTACACTGGGGTTACTGGGTCTTGATGTTTAGGTTGTCTCTGTCTGGTAGTTTTGTCTATGTAGGTCTTGTATGATTCACAACCTCTGTAGCTGACTGGATGGTTGCCCTGGCAGTTGGCGCACTTGGGAGATTCTATCTTCTTCTGTCTGGAGGGGCATGCTGTGAAGTGGTGGTCTCCCCCGCATTTCACACATTTGGGGTCCAGTCAGCAAAAGTTTTTGGTAAGACCAAAAGACTGGCAATTCTTTCATTGCACGGCTCTGCTGGAACGTCGTCGTGACTCCACTTTGACGACTGTAAGTAGAGCCACGTCAATTGGAATATGGCCTCTCCAGATGGGTTGTTCTCCAGCTCAACTGCACAAAGGGGTGTGGGGCGTCTGTTGTGGTTGAGAATGTGAGTCACTTTTATAACTGGATATGTCGGGGTCAGTTCGTCGGTTATTTCTGTCCCTGTCAGTGAGTAAGGAACTCCCCGTATAATTACGGAGAGTTTCCTGTCCTCGGGGTTGACGAAGGTGTAGTACTTCACCTTGTTATCGTCGTAGAATTTAGTCACCCTCCGGTTGTCATCAGTCGTTGTGAGGCTGACTTTAATTTTTTTGTTGCACTGCTTGGTTTCAAACGGCGAAGTAATCAATGTTTTTAGCTCGTTAATCACATGATTATTGATAATTGTCAGCCTCACAAAGAAAGATGGGAGGGATCTTGGTCTGTCGGTTAAGGGTGGTCTGTCCGTCCGGTTTTGTCTGTTGTGATGTATCTTGTCCGTCCTGGAGAGTGAGTAGTGGCTCGAATCTGTTCTATGTCGGTGTTGGTGTGGGTGTGATGTGTAGCGTATATCTGTTCCTCCTTAGTTGAGGCTCCTGGGCGCTGGCTCTGCTATCAGAGACCGCTTGGCTACCATCTACTGACATCGATGTCTCTGAAAGCAGCAGCCGTTTAGCAGGTAAAAATGAAGAAAGCATCTCACCTGTGTCTGCTGGATGTCGCCTGTCCATTTTTCTGATGTCACTTTGGCTACTGGTTAGGTTAGAATATGAGAAATCAAAGTTATTGCCCTTTTCTGGCTTCGAAATTGGGTTTCATCCCCACTAGAAGAGAGGGTGAACCACTTAGGGTACGTTTATACCGAAGATGCATCGATGATGGAGGTGGAGGTCGCGGTCGATACCTCGATGTCATATCAAACTACCGCTTCTGAATATGAGTGTTCATGGTAAGGATGCCCGACGGCTTTCACCCTCGCGGCTCACATGGATCCCTAATGCGATGTCGATGGTAAAACAAAATAGTTTGTTTTTTCAGCGATGTAGCGATGTGAGCTATGTGCTGATTGGTCCTCCCTGACTGCACAATGCGCATGCTCAACCCACTTGTCAAAATATTTTACTTGTTGACGTTTAACCTAACCTCATAGTAGTTTTATCATTTTTTTATTAATAATAATTATTATTCAAAAGTTGATTATTATTATTAATTATTTTGTAAGAAGAGCTAATTAATTTTTGTACTTTTGGGTACTCAGTTGCTTCTCAACAAACAACACAATATAATTAAATGTCTCAATTTCCATCCTCATATATTCATGAAATCTATCAGGGTACCTTTTAAGTTGTTGAAATAAGGTGTGGTATTCGCCAAATTGTTGTCTTGCAGCATTTATTGGGTGAACATTACATGAACGTTTAAAAATATTCGAAATTAACCACCACTTTGTGGCAACTGAAAGTTTATCACTATCATCACTTTCACTGTTCATACTACTGTTTATTTATTGAAACAAACAAAGTTTTTTTAGCTTTACATGCTTTTGTTAGTTAAAGTTTTTTAGTTTTGGGGAAAAATAAACAGATCAGGGATAGGTTTCAGGGAGTCAGGGTTATGTTGCAACGTCAATGTTCACCTCCTTGGTATGAACACCCGACATCCACTTGAAACATCGACCTCTCTGTAGACCGCGACCTCCACCTCCACCTCCATCATCGATGCATCTTCGGTATAAACGTACCCTTAGTGTCTTTGTCAATTTTTTTAAATTATTAAACTTGAAAAAATATGAAAAATTCAATATTGAAAGCTAACAAAATTTTACACGTGTACAAAAAACGGCTGTCTCTAGCTACGAACTAATACATTAATAGAAATCAAATGATTAAGAGAGAGACCCTATTTTTTATCAATCACAAATTCATTCACAAAAGGAAAAACTACTGACGCCAACTCTCATCTCTACTCATCTACCGAGTAATGCCAGTATGAAATAATTTTGAGAAAGGGGAGGGGGAGAGAGTGATCTGTAATCGTGGCCACATCACATATTTTCTCATTAGATTTTCAGATTCGGAGTTTGAAATTAGAATTATGCACGTTGGAATATTGGTGAAGGTTAAATTCAAATTAGCCCCTTCCCAATTAAAAGTGTTTAGAATTTCTTCTTCGCCAACTCCCAATGAGGCGCCTTATCACTACCCGGGGATTTAATACAGATCTACTTTTCTATTGATCTATAATTATTTACTTAATAAGGCTTCGAAGAGCTTCATACGCTTTGCACTCTCAATCATCTCACTATCTGTAACAAACAAAGGATGAAAATGAATAAGAGGACTAGTGGTACATTATGAACACGTCAACTGTTCTTCTACGGTTCTATCGCTTCATAAAATTGTTCGTGAGTGTGCCGCGTCGAAATTGAAACTGTTCTTAGATGGTCAAGTAGAGCATCAATTTAACGAACTTAGAGAGTGATGAAAATCTTAACTTAAATTTAACAGACTCATGGGATGGATGCCTGCCAACTGAGAGTTTCTGGGTCCGAGTCTCACCCGCATCAATATAAGTAAATATAGAGGTTTTTTATATCTTATGTCTACCAATGGTTGTATGAAACTGGATGGCAACCTGTAGATAGCTCGTCAGTTATGATCATTGCAGTTATTGCGACAAAAAATATAAATGACCTGAAATTGATCTACACATTTTTTTAATTGAATGTCCCCCACTTCTATAAATCATTAGAAACAATACAAAAAAGGTGGCAGTGAATCACCGACAATGTACTTCCCCAGAACGAATTAATAAATTAACTTTTCGCTCCCCCTTTTAAACTAGTCGACCGTTTGCGCTAATATTCAATAGTTGACTCACGTAGGGCCATCTAAATCCTCATACTAAATTTGTGTCGTTAAATTCATTAAATAGGCAGTTATTAGGGTTTTTGAATTGAGCCCCCACCATTTAATCACCCCCTTCGGTTCGGCCGATATTGCTGATTTTTGACAGCTTCTGTCCTCATTGAGTTCAGCCTTCAATTTTCATAGGGGAAGTTATGTAAAGAACGGGAATTCGATACCCCATTAGAACAACACCCAGGATCAGGAGGATTAAGGAAGAGGCTTAACCCAAAAACTCTAATTTCACTTTATTTGTTATCGGTTCAACTGCTTTGGTAAATAGCGACGGGCTGTCTACAGGTTGTCTTCCTGTTTCAATCGACCAATAGAATTCAAATAAATATTATATGTTCAACTTATTTGATGCCGGATGCAGGCTCGGACCTTCCAACTCCTGTTTTGGTAGGTAGAACACGCTACTCCCTCCAACTTCAACTGATTTTCACGTTTCAAGGTCTCCTGAATACGTTTTGACCATTTGCAGGATGATATCGGTCTGTGTGTGTGTTTATGTATGTGATTGACGAGTTGTGAGCTCTTTCTCGCGAAAACGATTGTAGCTATGAACTTGAAATTTGGAATGAAGGTCACAATGTGACATGTCATTAACTCATTCCATTTTGAAATAAGTTAGAAATAGTTTCTGTATTACATACCGGTGTTTTTAGGTGGCATTATTTCAAGTTCAATATGTTCTTCACCTTTTCCAGGTTTTTTGGGAGCTGATTGCCCAATTTGAATCTGAAAATAATTAACAAAAAATAAAAAGGAGGTATATCAAAAAGTACCCTTCTTCTTGGCCCTAAGACTAATTGTAGTCCTATATAGCCGGATCAATCGTGATTGGGTTAGGAGGATCAGGGGGAGCAGACAGGGAAACCCGGGGCACCCAACCTGCAGAGCCAGCCTCACCAAGAGACCAGGGAAATTGTTACCTTATACTTCATGTTACACTGAAAAGTATAAAATGTAACATAAAATGCGACATCGTATGTCGGATTTTATTTTTTATATAAGGTTAGGAATAGTTTAGGAATATAAGGATTGAAAATTTTTTACTTCTTATACCTATAGTATAAGAAAGTATTGTAATAGTGCAAAAATCCGAGTTTTCAACGGATTTTCACGTTTGAAAGTCTCCTGAATAAGTTTTGACCATTTTCGCGATGATCTCCGTGCGTGTGTTTGTGTGTATGATTGGAACGTTGTGAGCTCTCTACCACAGAAATGATTGTAGCTATGAACATGTTTGGAATGAAGAGGTCTAACTTAAGTCTGATTAGATTGTGCCCGAATTCTAACGAAAATTGAGACCACTTTCCCCCGGGACTTAACTACATTATGTTTGCGAGTAATAGTTGTAGAGAATATTGAAATACATAATTTATATGGAATATGATTTTTTACAGGTTTGATAGATATATGCCGAAAACCATCTTGAAATGTAGTTTTCAAAAACAAATTTTTAGACGTTTCCTTGATTTACCCGAAAATGGTTAGTCCTATCGAAAAACTGTTCCTTATAAAATTTCCGATCGCTAATGAGTCCTCAGTTTTGAGATAGGATCAATACGACAAAAGGTATAGCGGTCCAAATAATGTAAAATAAATGTCTATAAGGAATATATCTAAGTTAGTAATTATGACTCATGCCCGGGCTTTAACTACGAGGTTATATTTGTTATTTACCTGCATTTTAAACATATGGTAGGTTTTATTTAGTTCTTAGTCTTTGGTCGCATGGTCTTACTATGGTTTGCGGGTTCTAATCCCATCCGGGAGTGAGTTTTATTTCGTAGATAGAACTCCCTCCCGGGGCCATGGATGTCGTCAATAATTAGAAAACACGTGACGAGGCTAATATGCATCGAACATAAGGCCAAAAAAAGTTTTATTTAATAGCTGCTGAATTAATCTCTTTATTTTTTGTACAAAAATTTATCGGGAAAATTCAGTGCAGATATGTTTTATTCAGTAAGAATAGCACTTAACTTAAGAATAATACAAAACCATAAAGACTGGAGGAAATGCATTCCCACATGCATTCAGCATTCATTAATTAACATAAACAGTTTGAGGTGAAGCGGACTTATTTGAACATAGATGAACGTTTTATAGGTCAAATTAAAGAGTGGTGATTGGCTGCTATGTAGAATATGTTTCTACTGAAAATGATGCGTACGTCTTCGTTTGTTCTGAGTTATCTGGATAAAAAACTGGATCTTCCGTTATTCCAAAATGATTTTGGAGGAGTATCATGCCAAAGGACTCAAATATTCTTAAAGCCATATTTCTTCTTTTAATGAAGTTAGACGCACGTTTAATGACTAACATACTTTTTCTTTTTTTTCGGGTGCTCCTGACCCCTTAGGAGGGTCGGTCACATCACCCTATGATCTCCCGGCTCTTTACGCCGAGTGATCTCGGGATCTTTTCGGGGGTTCTGTTTTGCCTGTGTCCCGGAGCCGGGGGCAGCCGCCGCACGCCTGTCGGTGGTCGTTGGGACCCTCGGCACCGGGTTAGTAGGCTTTCTTGATTCTCCGCCAGGAGGAGACGAACCGACCAAAAGCCAGGTAGCCAGCCTTTGTCATCAGTCCCGACAGGTCCAGTCCCAGGTACGATCCTGTCTGGCGAATCAGCGCCGCCCTGGGCATGTCGTATAGCGGGCATTCGAGAACTACGTGTTCCGCACTCTCGACGCCGCCACACGAGCAGGCAGGGCTGTTTTTCTTCTTAAAGAAGAAGAGCTTGGCGCTGAAGTCGCCGTGACCTGATAGCATCTGTGACGTCCAATGGTCTGGTTGTACCCATGGAGAATCAACGCGCGTCTGGACGTCCGGGAAATAGGTGAAGGTTGTATGGCCATCTGTCGATCGCGCCCAACGCTGTTGCCATCTTTCTACTATCCATTCCTGGACAATGCCCCTCAGACGCTCTGGTCTCGCCCGTCCTTGCATCTCCCTTTCCAGGGCTTGACGCAAGGCCACGTCCGTGTCTGCCTCTATTGGTAAGCCGCGTCTACAGAAGTGCGAGGCGACGGCCCCATCCAAGACTAGGTCTATGGGTGGGGCCCCCGCCAGCACCTGCAGCTCAGCCGTGGAGACAGTACGGTAGGCTTTGGTAATCCTGAGGAGGGCTGCTCTTTGAGCTTGAAGTAGCAACGTACGCCGTCGTTTGGTGGGGTGAACCCATCATCCGGCAGCGGCGTACCTTGCTGCGGCCTCGAAAACCCCGGTGTAAATAGTTTTACACGCGGAGTAGCCGAGGCCCCACATCGCTCGGGCTAGGTAGCTCAGAGCGTTAAAGGTAGCTGTTGTCGTATCCTTGATGGCAACAGCGTGGGGCGTGACGTTGAATCCCGGCCCAATCCCCACACCTAGGAGTAGTATAGAAATGTATGTCCTGGGACACCGATAACGATCAAGGGACTTAGCGACGTCACAGAATGAAGTTTGGGGGTGTGTCCGCCCCATCCTGGCACGCTGATTGGCTGACAGGCGAGATAACATGCTTAGCTACGTCACAGGACTTGATATTTCAAGCCCAATGTCCCAGGACATACATCCGGGTTTTGAGGAATTTGTGTCCTAGAAAAGTAAGGAATGCGTCCCAGAACATACACCTATGTATTTTCAATGGGGATAGATAAGATGTTTGTAAACAAGTCAATAAAAACAGATTAGAAAAAATGCAATTCATTATTTTTAATTGGCTAAATATTATCAGTCAGTGGATAGTAGACAAGTCTTTGTGACGTATCATGAGGGGTGTGTCACGTATTTAATTCCCCATTCATGAAATTAGATTATGAGTCAATAGTAGTAATTCCTAGCCCCCCCCACCAATAAGAGGTAAGGAATAGTGTGTATGTACATGCATTAGAGAGATGACATACTCTAAATAACCCATGTATACACGTTCAAAAAAAAGGAATGATATACAGGAAAGAAAAACATAATATTTGTTGAGGTGAGCTTTAGCAAAGCCAAGCTTTTTTTCAATAAAATCAAGTGCATAAAGATTGAACATTTTTTTTCGAAATATTAGTTATTGTAAGTCAGATAAAATAAAAAATATGCTTTCTAAGATGGAGGAAAGGAATGAAAAAAATAATAATGTTAAAAGTTTGAAAGAGATAGCAACAATATATGTTATTAAAAATAAGATTATTTCAGAATTGGCAGATATTGATAAAATAAATATTCCTGGCACAATAAAAAAAGATTTAGAAGAGTATTACATCCAAAATAAAATATATTGCTATGAACAATTTTCTGAAGATTAATTTTTTAAATATATTAAAGCCTTTGTATATTATTTAAATGATGATAAAATGATATTTTTTTTAAATAGATGATGATAGTAATAGATTTTGTATAAATGGAAAGATGAATGTGATCGTGATATGCATGGCGCGGGGGATCAATGTAGCAAATGAATTATGTTTGAAGCAGCTTATATACACGTGACTTCATGATATAAAAAGGATTGTTTCTCTGATAACTTCAATTATTTCCAGTTCTCTTGTCTATCACAGCAGATATGAGAAGTATGCTATTTTTAATAATTGCCTTATCTATACCAATGATAGGATATTCGAATTTTACTTCTCAGCATTGGCCTAATGGGTCTACTCATATAACTCATGGGGTGGCAGATACGAAAGTGAAAATTCAGTACACGCCATATTTGGAGAATCATCCTCTTTTTAATATCAGTTATGGTATGGTTAATAAATTGCTTCATGAAAATGTTTCAAGTACGAAGGATGAGGATGACATAATAGCTGACGTAGAAGATGGTATTTTGAGAGAGGAGACCTCTGAAGAGGAGACCTCTGAAGAGGGGACCTCTGAAGAGGAGAAACTTGATGGTAAAAATCCCGATACTAGTAGCGAAATGGATGATGATAAATGTTATGAGCGTTTAGATGGCTATGCGAAAATGCAAGAAGACTTGAAGGAAAATATCCGTCAATATAATAATAAAATTACTGAGCTCTATAATTTTATTACACGTATGAATAATACTTTACTTTCGCTAGAAAAAGATAAATATATAATAGAAAAACGTGAAAAAAGGAAAAATCAGCGATTGCAAATACTTCTTAAACAGTGTAAAAAAGATAATAAGAAAATAATGGAATGGTAATCCATGTAAATTTTCAAAAAATAATTAAAACATCTTTAAATTTTTAAAACTATATCATTTCGTTACCTACAATACATTAACGTTATGTTGGTTAAATTTACGTTACTTTAGGTTAAGACTACGCCAATTTAGGTTACCGCTATGTTAATTTAAGTTAACGTTACGTTAATTTAGGTTAAAGTTATGATAATTTAGGTTAACGTCACGTTAATTTAGGTTAACGCCACGTTAATTTAACTTAACGATTACGTTAATTTACGTTAATGTCCTTGTTGAGGTACTCGTTAAATTGCCGTTTTTACGGCGTCTTATGCTAACGATAGGGGGGGCTGTGCCGTTGAAGTTTATGAGTATTTCCTATTAATTGCATAATTATTCTTATCTTAGAACCTTTTACGTCATAGTTGCTGATAATAAGTAGATGCTACCCTCATTGAAGCAATCAGTTGTAATTATATTGTTCAGCGAGTTAGTGAAACATGGTATGTGTAAATGGAGTAAAAGAAGAGCAAATGTTTAAATGCACATTTGTTATAACAAGTTATGCATATCCTGTGGCGCAATTATTATTTCTTATAAAAGATTTTTTTCCTGAAGATCGTGTGGCAATATTAAACAATAATTCAGTGCTTTTAGAGATAGTTAATAATCAGCTAATCGGCTTGCGAGAAGTGGAAAATCGACTACAGCCTCTTCGTGAATGGATTATCCTTTTTGAGGGCGAGGATGTCGTTGACAATTTATGAAAATAAAAAGTATAGAATCGATAAATATTTAAATGAATTACACTTGTTGAAGAAACAAATCACATTGTATGAAAATAATATGATTATGAAAAAAATGCAAATGTTGTCTATAAAAGATAAAAACGCCAGATAGTTATAAGTAGTTGCCCATTCGTTTTATAAAGAAGAACAAATTTCCGAATGATGGAATATATTTTTTATTGTTCAATATTCATCATTGGTAGTATCATCATGAGCCTGCGTTTAACCTGCCGCCTCTATTTGAAAGCCAAAAATTGTAAGGAAAAGATGCTGAAAATGATGCATGAATCATTCAAATGTTTCCCCAAGAGCTTGCCTACACGAGAAAATTTAGTGAAAGCAGGATTTTTCTATACTGGAGATGGTGATGATACAGAATGTATTGTTTGCGGCCTTATATTAAACAATTGGGACTCTGATGACGATCCAATTATTGAACATTATAATTCAAACCCAGATTGCGAGTTTTTGTATATGAATTTGTAATAAATTATTTGTTACACTATTTTTGTTTTTTATTCATCCTATTATCATTTATAAGATAATATGTTTTGTATGAAGAATCCAGTATTAGTTAAGAGATGGGTGTGAGAGCAGAATTAGCTAAAGAATTGCATAAGCAAAAAAGGAAATATTTTCCAACTCGAACCGTAGAGATAAAAGGAATAAATGATTTGTATCAAGGAGATCTTGTGGAAATGATTCCATATTCGAAATATAATCAGGGTTATAAGTATATAATGACTATAATAAATTGTTTCAGTAAATTTGCTTATGCAGTTCCTTTGAAAAATAAAAGTAGTTCTGAAATTGTAAAAGCTCTAAAACCTATACTCAAAAAGCATTCTATGAAGCACTTTCAGACTGATGAAGGTAAGGAGTGGTATAACCGATTCGTGAAAAAGTTATTAACATCTTTCAATGTAAATCATTATTCTACTTTTTCTGGTAAAAAGGCGTCCATTGTTGAACGGTTTAATCGGACTTTAAAGTCAAATATGTGGTGTAAATTTACTGAACAAGGAAATTTTAAGTGGATTAATAGTATATTTGATTTGGTAAAGCAATACAATAATACATTGCATAGAACTATTGGAATGAGGCCGAATGAAGTAAATAGTGAAAACGAGAAAGAAGTTTTAAAGCGAATTAGCAATAACTTAAAAGTAAAAATTAGACAATTTAGTAAAAATAAGCCAAAGTTTAAAGTTAATGATAAGGTTAGGATAAGCCGAGAAAAAAGGATATTTACAAAAGGTTATAAACCTAATTGGACTAATGAGATATTCAACATATATAAAATTAACCAAACCTACCCTATTACATACACATTGTCAGATTGGAATAGCGATATTTTAAAAGGGGGGTTTTACGAGCAAGAATTGAGTAAAGTGAAATACGGTGATTTATATTTAGTAGAAAAAGTATTAAAATCAAAAAAGGATAAAGTATATGTCAGATGGCTTGGTATGAACCCTAAGTTTGATTCTTGGATTCCTAGAAGCGCCATTATATAAATGCCAGCCTATGGATAGTTTACTTCTTTCATATAGTATGGAGCCCTGTATAAAGACTATTAAACAAAAGCAAAAATTGAACATTGTAAATTTTGATAAATTAAGTTGTGAAAAAACAAATATGACCACGAAATTTAAACGGCATGGTAATTTATTACCTTCAAATATTAGGTGTATAATTTGTGGACCATCTAATTCAGGAAAAACTAATTTGATGTTGAATTTACTGTTTAATGAAAATGGGCTACGTTTTGAAAATGTCTATATTTTTTCCAAGTCTCTATACCAGCCTAAATATAAATTATTGAAACATATTTTAACAGATAAAGTGAAATGTATAGGGTATTATGAGTTCTCAGAAAATGATGAAGTATTTTCAATGAATGAAGCTAAAACCAGGTCTATTTTCATTTTTGATGACATTGCATGTGAACGACAGAATAATATACGGAATTATTTTACTACGGCTCGCCATAAGGATATAGATGTTTTTTTATTGGGCCAAACATATAGTAGTATTCCTAAACAACTGATTCGTGATAATGTTAATCTGCTGGTAGCGTTCAAACAGGACGATCGGAATTTACGGCACATTTATGATGATCATGTGAACAGTGACATGACATTTAATAAATTCAGAGACATATGTTTAAAGGCATGGAACTGTGCCGGTAATGGTTTCCTAGTAATAGATAAAGAACGTTGTATAAACAATGGACGTTATAGATCTAGTTTTGATACTTTTTTAATTATACCTCCATTGAATAAGAAATTATAAATAAAGGAAAAACCTTTGCATAAAATCAATCAGTATAATTTGGTCAGCTAAAAAGAGAGGTAAAGACAGTTGTTAGCGTGCAAATAAACAATAATGGCAAAGCGAAAAAAATCTAAAAAATGCACTTTGTCAAAAAGAAAAATATATAATTTGAAACATCCTAAAAAAATAAAGAAAAAAGGTGGTGCTCTACCTTTAGTGCCTATTATAGCAGGTATTTCTGCTTTAGGGAGCCTTATGGGAGGCACCTCAAGTTTAATCAATGCTTTTAGAAAAAATAAAAAAAACGGAAAGGGTGTTTATTTAAATCCGTGGCCTTATGGTGAAACCCAATTTGGTGGTAAAGGTATAAATATAAATGTAAATACAAAGAAGAGGAGAAGGAGGAAGCATAATAAAAAGTAATAAATAAAGTGAGGTATTACAGGCGTTCTTTATTTGCTAGTCATGAATAACCAAGAGAAGATCACTCAGGAAATTAAAAAAATCAGTGAAGATATTAAAAAAAAGCATCGTGCCCTCCAACACGATGTTATGGAAACGGAGGAGCTGTACGAGAAAAAATTTAAACCAATTACAACTGCAATTATTGAAGCATCGTCTAATCCTCTGAAAAGGAAAAGAGATGTAGATACTAATATTATTTCTTATGTGAAAAAACCGAATGAAAGTGCCAAGAAAAGAACCGCTGGTAAAGAGGAAATAGAAAATATTCTTAATGATGAATACCCTAAACCTAGTAAAGTACTATTGAGTCGAGGAGTTAAGAGAGAAAATGAATCGTTAAAAAAGCAGCCTACATTTACAAATAAAGCTCAACGGCGTTCTGCAAACAAAAGAAAAATTACTGATGAAGAAGAGATATTATCCAAGCGTGCCCCATTCATACCTGAAAGTCCTATGGACACAGAATCAGAGAGTGATAATAACATGGAAGCCGAGTCAATAAATGAAGATAGTACCAATGATAATAACGAAGATGAAGAAGTTTTTGAATCGTCTTATCCTATGTTAGAGCTAGAATCGGACGAAGGTAAAAATAAAGCTGTTAAATGGATAAAAGAAAACTTCAAGGGGAAAATATCAAAGAAATATTTCATCGAACTCATTAAGGAGGACAATGTAGATAAAGTGTATGGGGTCCGTATCGATGGTGATAAATTTATAATTGGAGATTCACAAATCGAATTAGAAGAGGACGATTTCATTATTAACAATGTTAAATATGAAGGATCTCCTGGCTTATATGAACTTCTGTTTAAATCTCGGCCTAATGAGTACCTATATACAGATAACGACCTTGAGGTCTATGCAGATATTTTAAAAAATACAAACGCCCACAGACAAGGTAATTCAGCTACGAAAAGAATTAAAACGAACAGGGGTTATAAATATATTAATATTATAGCAAAACTTTTCCCAAACAAAAAGGTAACACCAAGAGAAAAACCTAAGTCTCGATATCGTCGGTCCATTCATGATTATAGCAGTGATAATGATATGGAAATGTCGTTAGGAAGTGGAATGATGACTGTTACCGATAAAAAGCCGAATTATATTTATTATGATGATGTTAATGAATTGTGTGAACGTTTACAAGTATTGGTAGCCTCGCAGAAAGCTGGACATACAGGCCATGGAAATGAAATTCAATCGATTATTGAAGAATTGGAAGAAGCAGGTATAATAATAGGGAGACAAAAGAAAAACTAATCATTCACTAAGTAGATTTAAACATAGCAAATTATTTTTACTAATTACAGTTAATAGTCGAGTAAAAAAATGCAAAGAAGAGGAAGTGGTATTTTCGGAGATATTGTGAATCGGGTTATTGACAAATTACCTGTAGAATTACATATTCCTGGAGGATATCAATTTTGTGGGCCGGGAACTAAACTTGAAAAAAGATTGAAGCGGGGGGACACCGGAATTAATAAATTAGATGCTGCTTGTAAACAACATGACATAGCTTATTCTAAATTTAAAGAATCAGCAAGAAGAGCTGCTGCAGATAAAACATTGGCTGAAACTGCTTGGGAGCGCGTTAAAGCACCTGATTCTAGTATAGGCGAAAAATCTGCTGCTTGGGTGGTTACCAACATTATGAAAGCAAAAAGTAAAATTGGTTCTGGTTTAAAAACCAAAAGGGGTAAAAAAAAGGGGGGGAAGCCGAAAAAAATTATAAGGAGTAATTTAAATGGTATTCAATCTGCGGTCGGTTCTCTTATTTGCGGCATTGCAAAAAAGAAAAAACGCGGTGTTTATGATGTTGTGGTAAAAAAAAACACCGAATAATGGAGAGTATTCCACAACGAGCTTTAAGTAATTTTGATTTAATGCTATACGCCAAAAAATTGGGTATTAAATATTTTAGGGGGGTGTTTATGAGGGACGCGTTACCAAAAACTGCTAAAAAATTAGAGTCTGCTATAATTAATTTAGATGGCACAAATGGTCCTGGCACACATTGGGTGTGTTATTTTAAACTTGAGAACAAAATACAATATTTTGATAGTTTTGGAAATCTTAGGCCTCCTTTGGAGTTAATAAAGTTTTTAGGGCCTCATGCTGAAATCTATTACAATCATAAGCGTTATCAAAAACCAAATACGTCAAATTGCGGGCATTTATGTTTGCAATTTCTTTGGTCATTCAGTCATTAGCTGAAGTTAAGTGTTAGAGTAACAATGTCCTTTGGATTTTTTCTAGATGGGCGTACCTCTTTCCTCACTAGTTATTTTGATGAACCAATAGATTTAAGTGAAGGAGGTTGGTATGTAGGATTTGTCAATTTCTTCGGCTACAATACAATTCCCAATGTGGTGGAAGGGAAAAATAATAAATTATACTTTTATGATGAAAATCCTGAAGAAAATGTTGGTAAAATTCGGGCGCATGCAGTTAAACTTCCTACAGGGGCGTATGAAATTAGTGACATCGAATCAAGGCTAAACAATGAAATTGAAAGATATTTAACAAGTAGTAATTTAGTAGATGATGTTCAGCTACGTATTCGTGTTGATAAGACAACAGCAAAATGCGAAATTTTATCTAATAAATGGATAGATTTTAAGAAATTGAATACTATTGCCCCCCTATTAGGCTTCAAAAATGTCCTATTGAAACCTAATAAATGGCACGTCTCTGAAAACAATATAAATATTACTTCTGTGAACGTTATACGGTTCGTATGTAACATTGCTCGAGGTTCCTATAAAAACGGTATTGAAGATCATATTATTCATCAGTTCACTCCGAACGTTGGCAGTGGTTACAAAATAATAGAAATACCTAAGAATATTGTTTTTTATCCACTGAATACAACAAAAATTGAAAAAATAGAATTAAGAATTGAAAATCAAAACGGGAAATTAATCGATTTCCAGAACGAATACTCGCTGATTTATTTACAATTGAAGCGCATTTAGGGCAGAAAAGAAGGGATGGGGTTAGTTTTTAAAAGCCAAAAAGCATTAGGACAAACGGTCATTAATACTCAAAACTTTGCGGAATCAAGATTACTGCATCCTGATCAAAGGAATCATCAGCAGAAATATTTAACCCCTAAGAATCGGCAGTTTCTACACTCTTTAGGATACATTGTATCCACGGCACAATCATGAGCGTCTTTCCCAATGTATTGCAAGTAAAGGACAAAGCAACATTTGAAGAAGTTATCACAGGAGCGGAATATCACACATATCCTGCATTAGCATCAAGTACATTCAAAAATAACGATGAAATAAGAATACCAATTCAACAACAGGATAAGTATACGCTACCGCATACGAGTTATATATTCATCGAAGGTAGGCTACTGGGAAAAGATAAGAAATATGATGCTACATTAAAACTAATAACAAATGCAATAGCATTCTTGTTTGAAGAAATACGTTATGAAATAAATGGAGAAACCGTGGACAATGTAAAAAACCCTGGCATTACATCTTTATTAAAAAATTTAGTTACATACAAGAAGAGTCAAATGATGAAATTACCCATGATGGGCTGGCATGAAGACTTGACAACGATATTTCTCTCTAATGATGGTTCCTTTTCTTTTATTATACCTCTAAAAATGCTCATGGGTTTTTTTGAGGATTATAATCGTATATTATTGAATATGAAGCAGGAACTTATTTTGTTACGTTCGTCTACTAATGATAATACTGTAGAAGTACCTCAATTAATACAAGACTATGATCTCGCTATAAATGTATTGAATTGGAAGATGCAACACATTGATGTCACTGATATTGTTCGAATAAATTTGCTGAAAACTGTTAACCGTGATGAATCTATACAAATTCCTTTTCGAAAATGGCAGTTGTATGAATTACATACCTGGAAGGATACTGATACTTACCAATGGACACTAAGAACAAGCCAGAGGCTGGAGAAGCCTCGCTATGCAATAATAGGATTTCAGACCGAACGAAAAAATTCAAAGCATAAAAATATGAGCCAGTTTGATTTTTGTGCTCTCAGAAATGCCAAATTATATTTGAATTCAAAATATTACCCCTATGATAATTTAAATGGGAATAGTACAATAATGTATAAAATGTATTCGGATATGCAAGAAATGTTTAACGGAACTGAGAGTGAACCTATTCTGAATTTGGATATTTTTAAAACTAAGGCACCGCTAATTGTAATTGATTGTAGTAAACAGGATGAAACGTTAAAGACGGGAAGTGTAGACTGCCGCATAGATTTCGAATTAAAATCTAACATTCCAACAAACACAGTAGTTTACTGCCTGATAATTCATGATGCTATTGTAGAGTATACAGCTTTATCCGGCATGATAAAAAAAATTATATAAATGAATTGGCTTTTTAATGCGTTTATATTTATGTTTTTAAAAATTTACAAAATATATACATTAATACTTTTTTACTATTTTTTGTAACTCTTGTGTAATCTTATATGAATAAAATATTTTTTGTATTATTTCTCTTTTGCTTTCTGTAACTTTTATTACCAATAAAAACCTAAAAAGCAACTTTTGTTTTTATTTCATTTGCACCACCTGTACTGCTTCATACTATTTAATTATAAAAATAAAGAAAAATAGGTAATAAACAACACACACTCTTCAAATATATATATTTTCATTAAAAAATAAAAGGAATAAGGAATAGAAAAACACAGATTAACAAAATGTTTACATTGTTTATTCAACTTGTGGAAAAAGCGACAGATAGTATATAATAATTTTATTTTGGAATTTTATAATGCCCATAGGCTAAGGTGTCAATTCCGTTTTCACATATATAATGCTTATCATCATTAAAATCTAGAGCTATTTTATTTACAGAGAGTGTTTGAAGTATATGTTTTTGGGAACGTATTACATTCATAACTCTTCTTAATTTTAAATGTTGATTATTCAAACATTTTAGAAAATCATCAAAAGTAATTGATTTTTTAACAACAGATTTCTTAATGCCTTTAACTTTCATAATAGTTGGAAGCTTATCACTAGATACACATTCATTTATAAATTTAATAAAAGTATACAATTTTGATCTAAGGCCAACATATTTTAAAATTGGAATACTTGCGCATTCATCTTTAAATTTTCCATATATTTTTTTATTAACTATAGAATAACATGGGTGAGAAGGAGGATAATCTGAAGTGTCAAAATGATTCATAAACACAGGATCGCTCACTAAATCTTTATAAAAATCACCGCTTTTTTCGGGATATATAATTTCATAAAATAATGCATCTGTATCCATATACATTATGGTGACATTATTTTTATACATTTTTTTAATAATATTATAGTGGAAATCATACATTAATGTTTTACTTAGCTCAAGTACACTGAACCCGATATAAATAGGTTTATTAAAAAATATAGATTCCTGCTGCAGTTCTATAGCACATAAAAATTCATTGTATATTACCCTATCAAGAAATGTGGGTTTATTAATTAGTTTTTGCACTCGCTTTGGATTACTACTTAATTCATAGTTAATTCGCTTGCGTATATTTTCCATGGTTTTTCCAAACATGGAATTAATAACATTTTTATATAGTTCTTTTTCAAAATCATTTTCTGCTTCTTTTCGTTTCTGAGTATTAAAGTCTATATATGGCTTTAGAAAAGGTGATTGATTAAATTGTAAAATCCTATGAATTTTAGTTAAAATAAGCCCATTTTGCATTGCTTGTTTTAAATTTCGATAATGAACGACATATTTTTTTTTATCTTTTAATGTTAACAATAATTTCTTTAATTTAGAACCTTGGGGACATTCATTTATAGGTAAAAAAGGAAAATCATTGTGTTCATCATGTAATTTCTCAGGGTATTTTATATCCACTTCTAAGATATACCCAATATCAGAATCATCAGGGAGTTCCAAAATATTAAGATTTAAATTGGTTCTCCATTTAAAATTGGATATTGGCATATACTGTGACAATGCCCATCCATATAAATTATTTGCATCTAAATACATCAAATAAGATGTTGGTTTATTAGAGTCATATAAGTGGCCAAGGTATGGATTATTCGCAACACTATATCTTTTATTACAAATTGATATCCCCCCTCTTATACCACGTTCTAAGAATAGATACATTGAATAATCTGTTAAAAGTTCCAATTCAACACCTGTAAATTTTAACATTGCATCGAATGTATATCCCGGAATACTAAAATAATGGGCACAATCTAAGCCATAATTATCTATACACAATTGCCTAAAATTCTCGTATATATCGCATAAAAGCATGACGTCAATTTTTAAATATAAATCAGAATATTCTCCAAGATTTTGTATATTAAAATGGCTCCAAATGGTTTTAGCATAATCATAATCTTCATCAGATATATGATCATCTGTAAGAGAACTATAAAAACATTCTTTAGGAGGTAATTGTGTTTCCTTTAATTTATCCCAATTATCTGTATACTCATAAGGATAGATACCTTTACGTGTAATAATAGGAAAATCATTATGCGAAAATACTTTTTGTAAATGATAGAATTGGTCTTTAGTGCAATTTTGTGCTAATTCATTTAAACTTCTAGGCATAAAACGATAACTATCAATAAACCGTATTTGCATTTCATCGTTAAGTGATTTTGAAATTGTTATATATTTTTCTCTAGTATTAGGAATTACACGAATATTTTCTATATCATATCCTAATTCTCTGACAATGAAATGACTGTCATAATTAGAAAAGCCGTGAATAATTACTGGAATATAAGTCTGTTTTTTTCGTTTAAGATTGCAAGATGAACATAATGCAGAACGGTATTGGCCTGTTAAATGGTCATGGTCTTTAACCGGCGACCAAATATCACTAAAATTTCTTTGGCACATTTCGCATTTCAAACTGTTTTCAAACCTATGCGTATCTTCATTGGACATAATTAATTTAACATTTATACTACATAATTGGCCTATATAGTTACACATTTTAACAATATATCTTATGAAATGCTTGGATGCGTCAAGCCCTCGATACAAATATGGTTCATTAGGTAATTTAGATCGAATAAGTTCTGGCACGCTTTCATCAATAACAAAATATATGCAAAAACTCATTGGTTCATGTAATTGTTTAGATTCTGTAAATGATATTGTTTCAGAAGGTAAACATGTACTATAAGGTTTTAAGATGCTCTCAAAATCGGCATATATTACTATTGGTAATCTATATTGGTAATGATAATTTTTAAATTTCAATATAGGTAAATATTCTTTATTAATTTCGTTATTAAACGAATCAGGCATTATCACCCGAACAGGCTTATGTTCGCAGCATTCTTTTTTATGGCTGTTTAACCGTTGTTTCGAATGGAAAAATATTAAACATCTTTTACAAATATGTATTTTCCTAGTATTACATGTAATTTGAGATCTTACTATTTTTGATAAAGACGTGATGTATGCATAATGAAATATTTCATTATTGGTGATAAGAAGTAAGTCAAAATGATTCTTCATCTCTTTTGTTGTAACTTTTAAAGGATAAATATTCATATTGTCATTATAGGCATAAATATTTATGGATACCTTATTATTTTTTTCAAATTTCGATATTTGTTGTATCGGAGCTGGGAAAT